>QEPC01007291.1:618189-731042 GCA_003113815.1 Sphenodon punctatus
CCTTTGTAGATATTAGATAATATTCCATTTAGTTCCATAGGTTTTAGAATAGTTAATAGCAGTTAGAGTTAGTGTAGTAGATATATATTATATTCCACATTTGAATAAATAAAAAAAACAAAAATATAAAATCTGTGTGTGCATTCTTTGAGTGGGAGAAATGGAAAAGGGAAGCAGGAGAGGCTGGTCTGCTGCCCGTAAGGCGGGCAATGGGACACGTGGCAGAGGTGGCAGGGGCCGTGCCAGCACAGTGGCAGCAGGCAGTAGCCCGAGCCCATCACCATGCCCCAAACTGCACAGGCCTGATTTTGGCAGTCAGGCTTCAGAGGCTCCCAGCAGTGGCACTAGGGGTGTGGTTCGGCGGCACCTCCTGCCAGCATCCTCCACTGCCACGCAGGGCACTGGAGGCCTGCACTCCAGAAGGCAGCGGCTGTCTCTGCTGCAGCTGCAGGAGCAGGTGCAGGTGCTTCGGGGTTGGATGTTCCTCCAGGGTCACCCATGTCCCTGACCCCCATTATTGAGGTGATCCCCAGCAGTCAAGAGCTGGTAGATCCCACCCCGGCTGCTAGAGGCAGGACCAGATCCACGGGCAATGGCAGCAGGGAGAGGAGCAGCAGCAGCTATAGGAGGCACAGGGAGAGTGGCAACAGCATGGTGGGCAGTCAATCAGTCTCAGGGTCCCAGTACTCCACTTCGCAGGAGGGACATCACTCTGATTGGGGACAGCGAGGCAGACACTAGTCCTGCAGAGGAGATGTCTGGTGCTGAGGCGATGGCTGTCCCTCCAAGAGCTGTGTCGCCACCATGTTCTGCTCCTCCCAGCAGCGCTGTCAGTGGTGCGTCACCCAGTGCAGGCCAGAAGGCAGGAGGGGGCAAAAAATCATCCATCAGGGCGCATTTTAAGTTGGTGCGGGCGGATGATCGCAGGGAGGTGCAGTGCACTTTGTGCCAGAAGGTGGTGAAGCGTGGGCAGGTGCTCACCAACCTTGGCACAACTGCCATGGCGAGGCACCTGAAGGGATGCTACAGTACTGTGCTGCTAAGCAGGCAGGCAGGGGGAGTGGACGCCAGTGGGTTCCCAACTGCAGCGGCCAGTCATCCACCTCCATCAGCAGGCAAGCATCCTGCTCGACCAACTGCCTCTAGCAGCAGGAGCAGTATTGCTGTTAGGGGGGAGCAGCAGCAGCAGCGTCAGTGCACCATGGAGGATCTGGGGTGGGGGCAGCTGCCAGGTCCATCAGCAGCTGCAGGACGTGGAGTGCGGCGTGGCTTCCAACTGAAAGCCACGTGCACGTTGGAGGAAATTATTGCACTGGATGGGCAGCCCTTCTCGGTGGTCGGGGACATGGGGTTTAGGCACTTGATTGGCTTCCTGGCCCCCCAGTTTAAGTTGCCCTCATGCACCACCCTGAGTTGGCAGGTGGTGCCAGCCTTGTACCGGGCTTTAAAGGAGCGGATGAGGGAGCAGCTGGCAAGGGCTGGAGGTGCCACATTCCACTTCACCACAGACCTGTGATTGAGTAGGAACGTGCAGCATGCCTACCTGGCAGTGACGGTGCACCGGTGGCAGCATTTGGCAGTGGCAGGAGGGATCCCGAAGCACGGTATAGGTGGGCCCTGCTTCAAGTGGAAGTCATGGACGGCCCCCACACCATTCAGAACATCGAGTCATCCCTGACTGCCGTGGTGAGGAAGTGGGTCACGCCAGGTGCGCCCTTCACCAAGGGGTGTGTGGTGATGGACAGCGCAGCCAACATAATGAGGGCAGTCCGCGAGGGGGGCTTCACCAGCATCCCTTGCGCTGCACACACCCTTCACCTGGTGGTCAGGGATGCTCTGGGCTTGGGGGAGAATTCGACATTCCTGATGCTTGACGGGCTTCTTGAGCAGAAAGTCGCCTTGCATCAGGTTCAACTGGTGACAGACAGTGGGGCACCTCCAGCGTACGATAGGGCGGAATGGGAGATCCTGGCTCACACTGTCTTCGTGCTCAGATCATTCCTGGCCGTGACGGAGACCATCAGCTCCTCCACGGCCACCATCAGCCAGGTGACCCCTCTGGTCCCGAGTCTCCTGAGGAGGCTGGAGGAGATTCTCCAGGGGCAGGATTGTGGCCCTCAGGGAAGGAAGCTGGCGGATGAGGTGGTTGCCCTGGTGCAGCAGCTGAAGGCAGGGCTGAAAGCGCGGTTCGATGAACTCCTGCAGCGGGAGGAATACGTTTTGACAACCATGCTGGACCCCAGGGTCAAGGGCAGCATGGCATGCCAGACAACGCTCTATGGGCACTGGAAGGGTGACCTGGTGGAGAGGGTCTGGCAGGCAGAGTGGGCTCTTGAGAGTGCATGGTGGCAGCAGCAGGACGCCCCTGGGGANTATGGGCACTGGAAGGGTGACCTGGTGGAGAGGGTCTGGCAGGCAGAGTGGGCTCTTGAGAGTGCATGGTGGCAGCAGCAGGACGCCCCTGGGGATGGTGGGAGTGGGAGCAGCCACCCCTTTCAGCTGGTGGGGTCTATCCCTGCCCCCAGCCCTAACAGTAGCAGCACCAGCAGCAGGCTGAGTGGCAGCAGCACCCCATTGCGAGCAGCAGCTCATATGTGCAGGGTACTCTGGCGAGCATGAGCTCGTGCACTGCAGGGCAGGCAGCATGGCTGAGGGCAGTGGTGGAGGTGGTGCCCAGGCAGAGTTACATGAGGGAGTACGACAGCGCCTCCACAGCAGTGGAGAGCTACCTGGAGGAGGAGCTGTGCATCAAACCCAGCATCGATCCCTTGGCCTACTGGGCCGGCAAGACCAACGTGTGGCTGGCTCTGTCCAACGTGGCCAAGGGTATCTTGTCCTGCCCACCAATGAGTGTCCCCAGTGAGCAGGTGTTCTCCATGGCGGGGGACATTTGCTCGCTGCACCACCTGAAACTGAGGGCCTAGTTGGTGGAGCAGTTGCTATTCCTTAAGGTGAACCTTCTGCTGCTGGGATTCCCTCTGAGCTGGACATGGCTTGATGGTGCAGTGGCACATGCCATCCCATGCCAGGGCCAGTCTTGGGTCGGGGCTCCTCCTCAATCTGGGCTGCTGCTGCTGAGGTGCTGTCCCTCCCTCCCAATGCCTGGCGCCCGCCCTGCCTCTCTCTCTGACTAGATGGCCTCGGCTGGCCTATCTGACTGACCTCATGATGCAGGGTGGCATTGAGAGGCTGTAAGCCACTAGCCAGCCTCTGGCTAGACGATTTCGGCCCGCCTATCTGTCTCTCTTTCGCGCGTGCACTGCACAGTCTTCGCCAGCCTATCTGAGTGCCCTGCCAAGGTCCCAGCCTGCTGTCCCTGCTACCTCACATGCCACGTTGCCTGTCTGCTCACCCGCCCAGGTGACCAAGATCAAAACCTGTCTCAGCCAGCCTTCTGATCATGCAATGCTGCCTGCCTTCCTGCCCAGGTGGCCAAGATCAAAGTCTGCCTCAGTCTGCCTTCCCATGTTCATGCCAAAGTGCCTGTCTGCCTGCCTTGTGGGCAAAGTTGAAGCCCTACCCCAGCCTGCCTGTCTCTCATGCCAAGGTGCCTGTCTGCCTGCCCTGGCAACCTTGGGTGATGTGCCCCACTGGCCTGGTAATCCTGCTGCTGCTGTCTGTTGGTCCATGGGTGCTTTGCTCTGGCAAATCCAAATGTGCCCACGCAAACCTGCTGCTGCCATCTGCTGCTGTATGGGAACTCTTCCCTGGCAAATACTACCATCCTGGCTCCATGGGTGCGGCACACAGGCAAATCCTGCTGCTGCCATCTCTACTGTTCCACGGGTTCTGTGCCTGATCAATCAAATCTATGCTGCTGATGCCAATGCTGCCTCTGCTTCTGTGCCATGAGTTCTGTGCCCCATCAATCCAATGTCCGCTGCTGCTGCCAATGCCGCCTCTGCTGTCTGTGTCATGGATTCTGCTACCGGGCAATCCAATGTCTGCTGCTGCTGCCAATGCTGCCTCTGCTGTCTGTGTCACGGGTTCTGTGCCCCGGCAATCCAGTGTCCGCTTCTGCTGCCTCTGCTGTGCCATGGGTTCTGTGACCCGGCAATCCAATGTCCACTTCTGCTGCCTCTGCTGTGCCACGGGTACTGTGCCTGGGCAATCCAAAGTCTGCTACTGGGTGGCCATGTGATTCACCACTTGGCAAGACTTGACCAATTGGCAGAACAGCGTGTTCAGATCCAGAGAGTAGGATGCAAGCCTGCAATGCCCGGCCAAGTAGAAGTGCCAGCCACCAAGTCCTGGCCAGGCCTCTGCTGTTGCTCCACTGATGCCTGACAGCCTGCAAGGCCTGGCCGAGCAGGGGTGCCTCTGCCACTGCTCCACCGATGCCAGCCAGCCTGCAATGCACAGTCGATCAGGGGTGCCAGCCCCCAAGCCCTGGTCGGGCCTCTGATGCTGCTCTGCCGATGCCTGACAGCCTGCAACGCCCGGCTGAGTAGGGGTTTCAGCCACTCCAGCCCCAGGACCCACTGGTCAGGGTTCTGGGGCCTATATTCCAGGCAGGGAGGGCTGTCATTCCACTTGTCTGGAAGTGCCCCACCAATGCCAGCCAGTCTGCAACGCCCGGCTGAGCAGGGGTGCCAGCCACCGAGCCCTGGCCGGGCCTCTGTCACTGCTCCACCAATGCCAGCCAGCCTCCCAGCAGAGCGGGGACACCTGCCGGCCAAGCAGGGGTGGCAGACACCAAGCCCTGGTCAGGCCTCTGCTGCTGCTCTGCCAATGCCTGGCAGCCTACAACTCCCGGCCGAGTAGGGGTGCCAGCTGCTCCAGTCCCAGGACCCACCGTCAGGGTTCTGAGACCTACGTTCCAGGCAGGGAGGACTGTTGTTTCGCTTCATTGTCTACAAATGCCCCACCAAGGCCAGCCAGCCTGCAACATCTGGCCAAGTAGGGGTACCAGCCACCGAGCCCTGGCCAGGACTCTGTCGCTGCTCCACCAATGCCAGCCAGTCTGCAATGCCTGGTCAAGCAGGGGTGCCAGCCACCAAGCCTTGGCTGGGCCTCTGCCGCTGCTCCACCGATGCCAGCCAGCCTGCAACGCCCGACCAAGCAGGGGTGCCAGCTGAAGTTACTGTGCCCTGGGGAGCTGTCGTTCCACTTCATCGAGAAGCTGCCACTCTAGTCCCAGTACCCATCTTCAGAGCTCTGGGGCCATCATTCCACTCATGGGGAGCCGTCATTCCACCGCATCAAGAAACAGCCAGCCACTCCAGCCCCAGGACCCACCATCAGGTTTCTGGGACCGTCATTCCGCTCACAGGGAGCTGTCATTCCACCGCATCAAGAAGCTGCCACTCTAGTCCCAGGACCCACCATCAAGGTTCTGGGGCTGTCATTCCACTCACAGGGACCTGTCATTCCACTTCATTGAGAAGCTGCCACTCTAGTCTCAGGACCCACCATCAAGGTTCTGGGGCTGTCATTCCACTCACAGGGACCTGTCATTCCACTTCATTGAGAAGCTGCCACTCTAGTCTCAGGACCCACCATCAGGGTTCTGGGGCTGTCATTCCACTCACAGGGAGCCGTCATTCCACCACATCAAGAAGCAGCCACTTCAATCCCAGGACCCACCATCAGGGTTCTGGGTCCTACATTACAGACAGGGAGGGCTGTCCATCCACATCATCAAAAAGCTGCCACTCCAGCCCCAGGACCCACCATCATGGTTCTGGGGCCGTCATTCCGCTCACATGGAGCTGTCATCCTACCATATCAAGAAGCATCCACTCCAGCCCCAGGACCCACCATCAAGGTTCTGGGGCCTATGTTACAGGCAGGGAGGACTGTCCATCCACGTCATCGAGAGCTGGGGTGGGGGCAGCTGCCAAGTCCATCGGCAGCTGTGGGATGTGGAGGGCGGCATGACTTTCAATTGAAAGCCACGTGCATGTTGGGGAAAATGATTGTGCTCGATGGGCAGCCCTTCTCGGTAGTCGGGGACATGGGGTTTAGACACCTGATTGGCTTCCTGGCCCCCCAGTTTAAGCTGCCCTCACACACCACCCTGAATCAGGCTGCCACCGATGCCTGGAAGCCTGCAACGTCCGGCCAAGTAGGGATGACAGCCACCAAGCCCTGGCCGGGCCTTTGCCGCAGCTTTGCCTCTGCCTGGCAGCCTGCAACACCCGGCCAAGTAGGGGTGCCAGCTACTGAGCCCTGGCCGGGCCTCTGATGCTGCTCCTGGCACTCAGTGGGCAGGAGACATGGCCTCAGAAGAACTAGCCAGGAGCCCTGGGGAGCCTGGGTTCCCCAGGGGTCACACCGGGCGTAGACATGTCACTTGCAGAGGCCAGCCCAGTGTGCTTCCCCCTCCCCCATGGTGCATGGCAGAAGGAGTGCATGGTTGCTTGCTGTTCGGGGAGCCATGCTGGGAGCCGCCCAATTGAATCCTTCCCCAAACACTCCATCTGAGTGGGTGCTCTGCAGCAGTGGCACTCAGCATTGCCACTCAGCATTGTCAGCCTGCAATGTCTGGCCGAGTAGGGGTGCCAGCTACTAAGGCCTTGCCGGGCCTCTTCCGTTGCCCTGCCGATGCCAGCCAGCCTGCAATGCCCAGCCAAGCAGGGATGCCAGCCACCAAGTCTTGGCCAGGCCTCTGCTGCTGCTCCACCGATGCCTGGCAGCCTGCAACGCCCAGCCGTGATGGTGACTAGAACTGGAGAGCCCAGCATATAGAGCAAGCAGAACTGGAGGCCAGCGAGCTTGCAACGCCCGGCCAAGTAGGGGTGCTAGCCACCAAGCCCTGGCTGGGCCTCTGCTGCTGCTCCTACGATGCCAGCCTGCAATGCTCGGCCAAGTAGAGGTGCCGGCCGCCAAGCCATGGCCAGGCCTCTGCCACCACTCCACCGATGCCAGCCTGCAATGCCCTGCCCCCTATGGGTGCCAGCCACCAAGCCCCATGCCTTCCTGGCCTCTGCTGCTGCTGCTGGGTCTCAGACGGCCAGCCCTGATGCCACGGGCACCCTCAGGGGCCAAGCACCAAGCCTGCCTGCCTGGGCAACCCAGGGTGCCAAGCGCCAAGCCTTCCCGGTCTCTGCTGCTGCTGCTGGGTCTCAGACGGCCAGCCATGGCACCACGGGCACCCCCAGGGGCCAAGCGCCGAGCCTGCCTGCCCGGGCAACCCGGGGTGCCAAGCGTCAAGCTTTCCCGGTCTCTGCTGCTGCTGCTGGGTCTCAGACAGTCAGCCCTGGTGCCACGGGCACCCCCAGGGGCCAAGCACTGAGCCTGTCTGCCTGGGCAACCCGAGGTGCCAAGCGCCAAGCCTTCCCGGTCTCTGCTGCTGCTGCTGGGTCTGAGATGGCCAGCTCTGATGCCACAGGCACTCCCAGGGGCCAAACGCCGAGCATGCCTGCCCGGGCAACCCAGGGTGCCAAGCGTCAAGCTTTCCTGGTTGCTGCTGCTGCTTCTGCTGGGTCTCCAATGGCCTGCCATGCCGCCATGGCCACCCCTGGGGGTCCCTGGAGCACCCCAAGCCTCCCGGTGGCATCAAACTTTCCAAACGTTCGGAGGGGGGTCCAAACTCCACTGGACCGAACCCACAAACCTGAACTAAGTTTTTAGTCTGAATGGCCGAACATCCAATCTCCGTTCTGTTCACACATCCCTATTAAAAACTTCTTCATAACATAGGTAATTTGCACAGGCCTCTCCAGAGTCCAGGGCCTAGGTTCAACTGAGCCTCCTTGCACCATGTTAGCTATGCCACGGAAGCGCAGCTCACAGAGACCTCAGGGTGTGAAGACTCTTGCAGTGGGAGATCACTGGCTGGCAGCAAAGCATGAGCAGAGGAGCCTGTGGGCCAAATGTGCCAAGGCCCAGGGCAGGACCTGGCCATTCAAGGTGTGAGACCCACCAGTGAACTGAACATTAGTGCCAGTGTGGCAGCCTGGTTGCTTGGGCCTCTAACTGCTTTCTGATACTTTCACTTGATAAACTGAACTTCAGCTGGTAAACTGTTTCCTACCTTTCACGCCCCAAACCTTATGTTTGCTTTAGTCTTGTCCTCTCTATGTGTTAACACTTTTTATATGTCCTTTATAGCTCTGTGTTTAAATGTCTGGCATCTCTCCTTCCTCCCTATCTAAAAACCCTACCCACCAGCTACCCTGTATTATCCACTCCCACTCATTCCAACCTCCTTCTATACCTGCACCAAATTTGCTCAGTTTATATCATTCTAACTGGCTATGCTACATGTCTGAGGAAGGACCCTGTGTGGCCCAAAAGCTTGCTCATTTTCACCAACAGCAGTTGGTACAATAAAAGATATTCAAGTAGGTTAGCCAGATTTGCAGATTTTAGAGGACCCTTATAAGAAATACAAGCACTGTCACAACCTGACAGAGCAGCAGGGTTTTAAATCCAGCTCTCTAGGGTCTCTGGCAGAGGCCTCACCCAGATGTGCTATCAGAGATTCCGAATCAGAGATGCTGGGGATTGAATTTGGGACTTTACATACAAAGCATGCACTCTACTACTTGACCCACAGCTCACCCCAAGGGGAGGAAAAATTGCTACTGGGATGGCAGTATTTGCCAGAAGTGTTACTTACCAAGGTTAACTCTGTAACCCTTGCAGAAGATGGAGGCAAAGTAGTTCAGATTATTTTTTTTAATGGACTCATGTCTGTTTGGGAGAATATGCAAGTTTTCAGAACACACACAGCTCTTCCACAGTCATATAAAAAGTCAGAACTACAGACTGAGCAAATACAGGACAGGTATATTTCTCTGACAGCAATCACTTGGGAGAGGGCTATTTGATAGGAGTGGGCATCTGGTGGGAATACGGATTGGATTTGTTATGGATATGCACATGTGCAAATGGCTGCTGGACTGTTCTGCACATACACACCCTTTTTTAAAAATGGTGGCGGCACTTTCGATGCCGTTTTAGAAAAGGGCAGCCAGTCTGCACAGGCGCAAAATGGCCACTGTGTGGGTGCAGACTGGCTGCCCTTTTCCAAAATGTCACCAACATTACTGACACCATTTTGGAAAAGGGCATGCATGCGCAGAATGATCTGGCAGCCATTTTGTGCATGCACTGTTTTTATAGAGAGAGATTTTACACAGAACTGCAACAGGCGTGTTGCAGTTCAGTACGGATTAATCCGTAACTGCCCATTATGAGCAGTTACGGATTTAATCGGAATCAAAATTCCTGCCCTTACTATTTGGGGGATGCATTGTTATGAAGAAAGGACATTTCCTTTTTTTATCTGTCCTTTACATGCCCAAGGAAGGGCTTTGTGTGGCCCAGAAGCTTGAAGACGCTTACCAACAGAATTTGGTCCAATAAAAGATCTCATCTGAACTGTTTTGTCTCCATCTCTTACATATGAGACCAACATGGCAGTCTCTGGGTGAAAACAGCTTTAACACGGCTTTAACATTTTGTCTGCATGTTGCAAGGCTGTATTGGTGCCCTATACAGCTGTGTATTATGCATAAAAAATGTTAAAGCAGTGTTAAAGTGGTGTTAAAGCAGAGTTAAGGTGCATGTGTTTTCACCCAGAAATCATCTCTGAATGTAAAGCTGGAGACTGAGAGCTCAAACCCATGTGGGACATCTGGACATTAATTTTGATTAGCACGGTAGCCCTGAAATCCACAGGCACAAAGAGAGCTGCACTGCTATGCTGGCCCCAGATACACCCCATCAGGTCCTTCATGTCTCTCTCTCACCAACGCCAAGTAGAGACACCCCCAGTTAGCCCACTGTTACCTTCCCCCCATACATGATGGCCCACACAGCTCCTATCAAGCTGCTTCTTTTGTACTGGCTACAGCCACCTATCAGACTGCTGGCTACTGTGTTGAATGTGACATCTGCAGTAGCTAAACCAATCACTCTTCTTCCTCGTTCTACTCATCTACATGCTTGGATTCTATTGGATGGAAAACTTAGGTTAGGGGAGCTAAGTAGGCATGTTCTGACAAGCAGTGGGCATTTTGAGATGTAACAATGGCCTGCTTTATTCCGCTTTACCCTGAGGACCACAGTCACATTAGTTCCCAGACCCCAGAGGTTTGCCCGGGATAGATCCCAACTGTGTTGGTGGCTAGTGTGGGCTGTGACTCAGGAAAGTCTCTGTTTTTCCCAGCTGGGTTGGAGGGGCTGCCACCGTGGCTGCCCGCTGGGGGGGGCCTAGATGTAGCGCAGGGGCAGTGACGGACATCATCTTGTCTTCTCATCCTCCGCAGCCCCCATCACATAAGTTTGGGGCCTTGAACTGGTCCCGCCGGCGGCCCAACTCAGGGGTGGGGCAGATAGTGGTGATGACCGAGTGCCATCATATATGAAAATGCCGAGTGTTAAACCAAAGTATCTACTCCACTTTGGTTCCATTCTCACTGTAGCTGCAAACAGATGTGGTTACTTTGCAGTCTCCCATTAATGGTCATGGCAAACAACGGTACCCAAACACAGAAAGAGTTTACACCAAATAGATACTCCTATTTTTCAGGAGTAAGTGCAAGTACTTTTCTACCTACTCCTGAATATCATGTAACGTGAACAAATCAGAATTTAAAGTGAAGTATGGTGCGACTACTTTGAAGTATCTGTTCATTGGCACACGGCCAGTATACCGTATCTGACGATGGCCCATACCCTTGAGGCTTCAAGGGAAGAGTACAAAATAAAGGTACATGTGTAGTCAGTGGTGTAACTACCATGGAGAAGGGAGGGGACTTAGCTGGGCCCAGACAAAATTTCTTAGCAGTGCTCATGCTGCTTCCAAAGGGCCCTGCTAGGAAGGAAATTTTCAGAATGGGTGGTGGTGGTGAAGTGTTGGTCCTGCCCGGTTTCCAAAACTAGATGGGGTTGCTGCCACTCTGGAACAGCCTGCTGAGGTTGAGGGGGATGGGGGAACACTGCCTTTGGGAGGGGCCAAAGCTGGACAGAAACCCCTTGGGACTACTGCCACTTGGAGGTTGTGGGGCCTAGTCTAGGCATCTGCTGTTTTTTTTCAACCTGACACTCTCATAGGCCAAAATGGAAGTGTCAGGTAAAAAACTCACCAGAGGTGGCAACCTTAGGCCTACCTTGAGACCCTTTCCTGCCTCTACACACACACACACACACACACACACACACACAGTAGTATGTGGCATGACCAGGAAAAGCAAGCTTGGCTTTAGCAAGAGGAAACTTTTTGTCTCTCTAATGTATCACTGGAAGAGTTAACAAGACACTTGACAAAAGAGAGGCCAAATGCTTTAGTTCATTTAGAATGTCAACGCCTCTGCAAGAAGCTATTAAGAAAATGAGAGATGAAGCACCAAGATCTAAGTAACAACATGGACCTAAGTGAAACTGACAAGAGGGGGAGAGAGAGACTGCAGGGATCTAGCTGAAACTTCTACCTGTGGCTTCTGCTGTCCAGCCTGCTGCTTTATAGGGGTCAAGACCCTCCTTTACTGTGTGAGTCCAAACAGAGGAGGATTTTATCTACCCCACAGGCACAATTCCCATAGCCCAGCAGCAATCTGTGCTCCAAAAGCCACAGAGGCTGCTTTTGGACGATCACGCTGTGCGCTTGTGCGGGGTTTTGAAAACCCCGCTAGGAGAGATTACACGTGACGCCGCTGGCAATCGCGCGCCTGATACGCACCGCACATTCTTTTCAAGCCGCGAATGACCTACCTCGACCAGGCTCCCGGTCAGTTCGCGGCTTGAAAAGAATGCGCGGCGCCGTATCAGGTGTGTGATTGCCGGCAGCGTCATGTGTAATCTCGCCTCGCGGGGTTTTTGAAACCCAGCGTGAGCTCACTGCGTGATCGTCTAAAAGCAGCCTTAGTGCAGGTGGCACTGGTAGCAGCTCAGTACCCAAGCTGTGTAACCAAAAGCTGCCCTCTCACATCACCAAGCATGACTGCGTGTGCAATATGAGTGCCATGTGTATCACTGCTGAGCATCTACATGTGTCTTGTTACAGCCCAAGTGGAAGCTACATCCTCCAAGAGAACTGCCTCCCACACCTTTACAGCAGAAAGTGATCCAATTCTGCTAGTGAGCTTGACTCTAATGAAAAGTTAAGGGCTGCACATGGGTCCATATGGGTTCATAACTGTCCTCAGGCTAAACCCCTTCTCCTGTCAACCTTCATTAGTGCAGAATCAGAGAAGGCAGCGAAGACCCACAGTATTACACCATCTAGCGCGTATTCCCACTGCTGGACAGAGCCAGATTGTTGCCTATGGGATATTCTCCAGTGCTTTGTCCAGATTAGTTCCAAATGACTCAATTCATAGGGTTTCCACTGCTTCTTTCAGGAGACAATCCTGCTTTCTGAGAAGCTGAGCCACTCATTCATTTTTTCCTGACATTGAGCCTATGTTTTCCTTAGTTGGGTTTCATCCCATTACTGTGCAGTAATTATATTAACATGGGTGCTTTGTCAGCCTGAAAGATCCTATTGCAAACTGGATGCAGGGCTCAGGGACTTATAGCTATAATAGGGACAGGTGGTGAACCTGGAGGCCCATGCTTGCTGGTGCAGCTGAATCCCTTGCTGCTGGGAGCGAGGTTTATTTTTATTTTTTATTTATTTAATTTTACCATATTTGTATCCCGCTCTTCCTACCTCACGGTAGCCCAGAGCAGCTAACAATAACAAAATACAATACAAAAATATAATATAAAACAATTAAAACATTTAAAAACATAATAAACAAAAGCAGGAGGGAAAACACAAACCCCCCCCCCCCCTACCCCTCTCCCTCGCCAAAAACCTGATGGAACAGCCAGGTCTTACAGTTCTTGCTGAAAGCCGGGAGGTCCGGGACCAGATGGGTCCCCACCGGGAGGGTGTTCTCCAGGCGCAGTCACTGAGAACGCCCTGTCCTGTGTGGCACCTTGGGAAACCCGGGGGACCTCCAACATGGCACCCCCGGCCGACTGCAGAGGCCGATCTAGAACCCGGGGAGTGAGGCAGTCTCACAGATAGGCAGGGCCCAGGCCGTGTAAGGCTTTATAGGTTAAAACCAACACTTTGAATCGGGCCCGGAAGACTATCTGCAGCCAGTGCAGAAATCAGAGCACTGGTGTAATGTGCTCCCGGCGGCCCAGCCCCACCAGAAGCCGGGCTGCCGTATTCTGCACCAGCTGCAGCTTCTGAGCCGTCACCGTAGGTTGCCCCACGTAGAGCGCGTTACAGTAGTCTAACCAAGAAGTAATAAAAGCATGTATGATCGTGGCCAGATCCAAAACCGACACCAGCGGCCGAAGCCGCAGCACCAGATGTAACTGGCAGAAGGCACCCCTCACCACAGCCTCCACCTGGAGATCCAGGCGGAGCTGCGCATTGAGAAGCACCCCCAGGTTCCGAACCTGGGAAGTCAGTGGAGGACAACCCCCCTCAGTTGAGGGGGCTGTCATCTCCATCGACTTACCCACTAACATCACCTCCATCTTGTCAGGATTCGGTCGCAGTCGATTAGCCCTCATCCAGTCCCCCACAGCTGTCAGACACCGGGTAAGCACCGAGACAGCCAGGCCTGGGTTGGTTGAAAATGAGAGGTATAGTTGGGTGCCATCCGCATACTGATGACACCTCACCCCATACCCCTTGATCACCTCGCCGGGTGGCTGCATGTACACGTTGAATAGGAGAGAGGACAAAACAGAACCCTGCGGAACCCCACACAAGAGGTCTCAGTGTGATGAAAAATGATCACCGAGCACCACCCGCTGAGTTCTTCCTGTCAGGAATGAGTGGAACCATTCAAGAATGATCCCGCCCACCTCCGCACTGTCCCACAGGCACATCATCAACATCTCATGGTCAACGGTATCGAATGCAGCCAACAGATCTAATAGGACTAAAAGAGTCGATCGACCCTTATCCTTTTCACAGCACAGATCATCGACCAAAGCCACCAGTGCTGTCTCAGTGCCGTGCCCCGGACAAAAGCCAGACTGAGAGGGATCCAGATAACTGACATGATCAAGATGATCTTGGGGCTGCTGAGCCACTACCCATTCAACAACCTTCCCTAAAAAGGGAAGGTTAGAGACAAGCCAATAGCTGGCAGGGGAGTCAACGTCAAGCGATGTTTTCTTGAGGCGAGGCCATACCACCGCCTCTTTGAGACAGCTCAGCACTCTGCCCTCCCGTAGGGAGGCATTGACCACCCTGGCCAGCAACGGCCCCATTGTCTTCCGGCAGCTCTTAATCAGCCAGAATGGGCATGGATCTAATTCACAAGAAGTGGCTCTAACAGCCCCCAGAACCTCCACCACGTCAGCAGGTGTCACCGACTGAAAGTGATCCCATAAAATCGGACAAGTCGGGGCTTCTACTACCTCTCCCTCCTCCACTGCATTAAGTGTGGCATCGAGGTCTTGATAAATATGAGCTATTTTCTCCACAAAATAATCCGTAAATAGGTCACAGTGGGCAGAAGATGTCTCAAGCCCTGGGTTGAGGGAGACCGGACTGACCAGCCCCTGTACCACCCGGAACAGCTGGACGGGATCTTGCAGACACTATGAGGGCAGCAAAGAACTCCCTCTTTGCTGTCCGCATAGCCACGGCATAGGCTCGTAAACTAGCTCTATGTCGCAATCTGTTGGCTTCAGCTCGGGATTGACGCCATCATCGTTCCAACAGTCGCCCCTCTTGCTTCAGGACCCGCAGTTCCTCGGAGAACCAAGGAGGCCTGTGGGGCCATCACCTGGGCAACGGACGCCTGGGAGCCGTTTGATCGATGGCCTCCATCTGCAAGATGTTCCATAGCTTAACGAGGTCATCGATGAGACAGTCATCAAGGTCTGAGGGTATCTCCCCCAGAGCACCTAGAAACCGCACCGGGTCCATCAGCCTCCGGGGGCGGACCATCCTAATAGGTTCCGCTCCCTTCCGGGGTCAGATGTGTGCTAGAAGGGAGCTCTGTAGGAAGTAATGATCCATCCATGACAAGGGCAGAGTTATTATCTCCCCCATTAACGGAGCACCTGCCTCAAGGCCAGTGCAGAACATGAGGTCCAAGGTATGTCCCCCAAGATGTGTCGGGCCGTTGACCCTTTGGGACAGGCCCATGGTTGCCATGGTGGCCAAGAACTCATGCTCGGCTCCCCCAAGCACTGCGTCGCAACACCACCTCCAACACATGCAGGGAGGCCACTGTACTGGTAGGTGCACGGTATACCAGCAGCACTCCCCAACTGTCCCCCTGCCAAATCAAACACAAGGTGGAGACCTTCAGTGCCTACCATGGTCTGCACTGGATACCTCCTCACAGACCACCCCTCCTTAAAAATCATAGCTACTCACCCCACTGTCCCTCTAACCACGGCTGGTGCTGGATGGAATACCTGGTCGGAACAAGATCAGCCAAGATAGGCCCCGATTCATTGTCCAGCTAGGTTTCTGTAATGCACACGAGATCAGTGGCACAGTCGAGGATCACCTCCTTGGACTATTGTTGTCTTATTTGCCACCGACTTTGCAGTTACCAGCACCAAAACCAGGCTGAGGGTCTTCCGACCAAGATCCTCTTGTTCGTCTGCTGGGGAAGGGATGAGTGGGGCATGCACCAAGTACCTGTCCCGCCTCACCACCCCCACTCCCCCCATACACCATATCTCCCATGGCCCATCACGACCCCAATAGCCACACCCACCCACCCTGGATGATCCCCCCTCCCCGGATGTCCCATCAAGACTGCAAGGGAGATCCCACCCCCACCCACCCCTCCCCTCGACTCCCTCTCTCATAGGAAGTCCCTCCACCTTATCCCTCAGGTACTCCCCCCCTCCCCGTATCACCGGGCGACAGAACCTGTTTCCCCCCTTCCCCTCACCTCCCCACCCCCTGGCCCTCCCCTGCCACCAGAGGGCTCCCCACCCCCAGTCTTAACCCTCTCCAATCCCTTCTCCCCTGCATATCCCCCGCACTCTCACCCAGTGCTCTCACTACTTGCCCCACCCTTTCCCCCCCTCCATATGCTGCCACCATGTGGTTTTTCTTGCTGGGAGCACTGACCTGTCTCTCACCCAGGGCAAGTGCTCCCTGCACTCCCTTCCCCTGCCCCCATTTCCCCCCATACATACCCCATTCTGCCTCCCCTTCACCCACAACATCTCCCCTAAACCCCTAAAAGCCCCTAAAGGGTCCCCCCCCGCCAGGCATGACCCTTAGGCGCATGCCCGCCCCCCACGGCTGTGTCTCCGCTGTCTCACATCTTAAATCCTTTGGCCCCTCTGGGCAGGAAGTCCCTGCTGGAGCACCAGCTCCGCCCTTTCCTCCAACCGGGGGAGATGGAAACAGGGGCTGGCAAACTCACAGTCTGATGGGGTCCCGCCTGGCCCAGCTGCTTGTGCCGCCGCTGCCCCAGTCCCTTTCAGGTCTGTAGCTGGTGTCTGGGGGGGCGGGAACTGTATGTCCCACAGCTGGGCTGTTTTTAATCCCTCTGGGCAGGAAATCCCTGCTGGAGCACCAGCCCCGCCCCTTCCTCCAACCGGGGGAGTGGGAGATGGACATACCATCCTCTGCACAAGGGGGACATACCATCCTCTATACCAGGGCCCGTTCCAACGTAGCTATGCATCTGACAGACCTCATCCTTGAAGGACAACTGCTCTGGGGTGGAGCACAGCAGCTGTTTAACAGTGGATGTCTCAGGGCATGAGGTGTAGAACACTCCTCTGTAATTTCAATCATCTGTAAATTTAGGTGGGGACCATATACAAGTTTGGGGTGTCCTGTGAGGTATCCATAATTGCAAGTGTCCCAAACAGAGCTGGGGCTGCTCTGGGCAGATCCTCCCTATCCATCTGTGAAACCATATTTTGTGAGGTTATAGAAAGTAGAAGGCTGAGGCAGGGAGCACAACACAGCCATCTGGGTGGCTACTTTTATTGCTCTGGGGGGGGGAGAAAGAATATGAAGCAGAGGTCTGTCTGGGAAAAACAGAACTACCACACTTTTTACGGGACAGACCCATAACCGCATCAGCTGCAACCCCAGACAGGGAGGGATGCCTGCACTGAGCTGTGAGTGCTACACACTACACAGCTGATTCTGGATACCACCAATCCACTGTTAGTAGTAAACAGAAATCCCGGGGGTGGGGGGCAGAGTTGAAGAGTGGATTTTGAAATGTCCAGACTTGCAGGTCTCTACTGCCGTTTCCCAGAAAGGGGTCGGGGGAAAGGTTGGGGAGCAGAATTACAGACTGCACCCTGACTTGAACCTGACAGAATGCAACTGGGTCAGGTGATCTGTCTAAGCCCCTCTGACTTTAGGTCCCACCACTGCAAAGTACCATGATGTCATGGTGCTCTGTAAGGACAGGGCTATGTTGAAAAGGGGCTGGGAATGCTTTAGCTGTGCCCCTTTTCTGCTTTGGCCCTGCCCTTAACAAAGCATTGTCATGTTACAATGCTCTGTGGCTGAGAGCCCCATACTTTGTGGGGCCGCAGCAAGTAGGCAGGTGGGTGGGAATCCTGTAAAATGTGGGTCCTAGGTGGCTGCTCCATCCATTGCCAGCCCTGACTGTGCCCTATGCCTCATCTCTCATTAATTATTACTGATTTATTTATTATTCAAAGTTAAATGCTGCCCTTCCCAATTAGGCTAAGGGCGACTTAAATTTAAAAGTAGCATATAAAAATAGGTAAAAATTCCTTTATCCCCCTACAGTTCTTCCCCAAATCCCCCACTCATCCCACCCAACCCTATCCTTGCCTGTCAAATGCCTGACCAAACAAAAAGGTCTTATAACATTTCTGGAAGATGAGCAGGCTTGGACTCAGACAAATCTCCAAGGGGAGAGAGTTCCATAATGGTGGAGCAGCCACCGAGAACATCTCTCTGTGTGCCCTTCTTGTAGAAACATCATGGGGAGATGGTATATGCAAGAGGACACTCCTGGCTACCTCAGAGGCCGCAACAGGACATAAGGGAAGAGGCGGTCTTTCAGATACTTTGCGCCCAAGCTGTTCAGGGCTAAACTGCACCTTGAATTGTGCTCAGAAAGCTATTGGCAGCCAGTGCCAACTCTGGAGCACTGGTGTAATGTGCTCTCAGCAACCTGCCCCCGACAGAAGATGGGCTGCCAGGTTCTGTACCAACTTCAGCTTCTGAACAGTCATCAAGGGCAGCCACATGTAGAGCACCAGTAGTCTAGCCTTGTGGTTATGAAGGCATGGATGATAGTGACCAAGTCAGAATCTGATTTAAAAGGTTACAGCCGTCTCACCAGATGTAATTACCCTCTGATCCCAACAACTGTTTGCTTGATGACCGCATGGCTTTTTGGTATACTTTGTTGACTGAGGCCATCGACCGAACGGCTCCTAGGGGTGGACAGGACTGTTCTTGAATGGTTCCGTTCCTTCCTGGCTGGGAGAACTCAACGTCTGGTGCTGGGTGACTGCTCGTCATCTCCCCGGGACCTCACATGTGGAGTCCCGCAAAGTTCTACTCTGTCCCCTCTCCTGTTCAACATCTACATGCAGTCTTTGAGTGAGTTGTCAGAGGTTTTGGTGTGCGGTGTCATCAATATGCTGATGACACCCAACGTTACCTCTCTTTTTCAACTGACCCAGGCCCGGCAGTCTTGGTGCTTACCCGGTGTCTGGTGGCTGTGGAGGACTGGGTGAGGGTGAGCCGTCTGAGGATGGAAGATGGAAGTAATGCTGGTGGAAAGGATTAAGGGAGTGGTGGCACCTGTCATTGATGGGGTCCTCCCTCAGTTAGTCCCTCAGGTTTGTAGTCTGAGGGTGTTCCTTGATTCACGACTCTGCCTGGATGTCCAGGTGGAGGCTGTGGCGAGGAGCACATTTTGCCAATTACATCTGGTGCGTAGCTTCAGCTGTACGTCTCAGACTCCAACCTAGCCACCATCATCCATGCTTTCATCATCTCAAGACTGGACTACTGCAACGTGCTCTACGTGGGGCTACCCTTGGTGATGGTCCGGAGACTGCAGCTGGTTTAGAATGCGGCAGCGTTGTCGCATGCAAATTACACCAGTGCTCCAATCTCTGTACTGGCTGCCTATAGTCTTCTGGACCCAATTCAAGGTGTTGGTTTTGACCTATAAGTGCCCCTTCGCTGCCACCCCAGCAGCGAAGGACAATTTGTTGCGCCCTCCTTCCCCCCAATGGGGACAAAAAAGGGGGAGCATGACAATGACACGGGGAAGGGTGGTCACCGCACGCCACCCTTCCCCTCCTCAAAATTGCCTGCCTGCGAGTGCACCTCCCCTGCAGCAGCAAGCTGCTCTGCAGTGGATGGGGGAGGTGGTAGGACAGGATGCAAGAAGCCTGCATGGCGGGAATCAATAATTGACCCGGTCAGGGTTGCCAAGCAACCCTGGCTGGGAGAAGTGCTGATAGTGCACTGATTGGTGCATCGCCCGGAAGGGGCGGTGCAGTAAATGAATCTCACCGCTCATCTCCTCAGTTTTGAGTGGGCGGCGAGCAGGGCAGTATTCGCCGACACTCTGAGAGGGCCCAGAGTCAGTCCAGGAGGAGCCCCGGAGTTTCGGCGACAGCGGGTTCAGTTAAGGTCGGTACCGGGCAAGGGAGGGAGCACAGATCAAGGAGCCCCAGGGAACACCCCCCCGCCGAGTTCCGATCACCCACCTCAGCTAACCGGGATGGGGGCTAGGAGAAGGAAGGGAAAGCAAGGGGGGGGTCGAGAGAGGTCCCCCCCCAGCATTGGATGAAGGGGAGGATGCCCCAGGGTGCCCAGTACTGGTGAATGAGGCTGGGGGTCTGCAGCCGGAGACCCAGGACTCTGGGGAGATGGGAGGGGGTGGCCCACACCCCCCAGCAAGGGATCAAGCCAGAGAAGAGCAGGGAGTAGAAAACCCAAACCCATCCTCCCAGGGTGAGCCCTCACTGAGGCAGCGGCTCGAAGGGTGTGAAGCCTTTTGCGCAGCATGGGGGGAGGGAGCGACAGCGTAGCACAAGCCCTGGGCTCAGGGCAGGTAACAGCTAGAGTGGCCCCAGAGCTCTCACCACCACCTTGGCGGGGCGGGCGGAGAACAAAGCCCCCAACCAGGTACATGGATGACCCCCCAGCACCGAGGCGCAGGCCAGCCAGGTGCTCCAGGTCTGGGGGGGCACCGGGGCCCAGCCGGCCCCGGGGATACCCCCTCCCCGCATGCCAAAATGCCACAATACATGCTTCCCGGGGTAGGCTATGCAGCAGGGTCGACCCCCATCAGGGCTCACCTCCTGCCAGCCACCAGGGAGAAGATATTGAGGGTGTGACAACCAGGCCGTGGTTTATATAGTCAATGCTCAATCCTCATGTTTGCCCAGGGTCATGGGGCTGATTAGGGCATTTGTGCTAGTGTGCCTACTTAACAACATCGTATTCAGGGCTCGGCACGTGCCTGGAGTGGACAACGGGGTGGCTGATGCCATATCTCACTTCCAGATGGAGCGGTTTCACTCGCTCGCACCTGGAGCCAGGCGTGACCCGGAGCCCTTACCTCGGTGGGCGTGGAATCGTGGATCGTAGTCCTCTATAACACCGTCCAGGGTTCCTTGGCCCCTCACACCAGAGCCTCAAACCAAAGGGCCTTCAACGAATTCCAGGGTTTTTGTTTATCCCAGGGTTGGCATACGGGTTCCCCTATTCCGGAACCACAGATCCTCAAATTCATGCTTGCCATTAGACAGCACAGGTTGGCTGTAGGTACTATCAGTGTCAAACTGGCTACAGTGGCCTTCATGAGCCGGTTAGCAGGCCACCCTCTGTCTGATCGGGGATTTTTTGCCAGGTGCATATTAGAATCATGGGCCAGGGAGCAGGGCATCCCACAAGACACCAGGCCGCCCATCACACACCAGTTGCTGGCGAGTATGTGCGGAATTTTGCCCCGAATCTGCTCCTCTGAAGGGGAAACCAAGCTGTTTACAGCCGCCTTCACAGTGGCCTTTTTCGGTGCATTTAGGGTGGGTGAGTTGGTGGCTGATTCAGCTAGGGACAGGGCCAACCGGGCACTTGCCATCGAGGATGTGCATATCAGAGAGCATGAGGTGTCCCTGCGGTTGCGTCGTTCAAAAACCGACCAACAGGGTAGGGGAGTCACCGTGAGCCTGTCCCGAGCGGGGATTGCACAACTTTGCCCAGTTCGGGCCCTGTTACAATACCTGACTGTGCGGCCTCTGGTCCCCGGCGCGCTGTTCTGTCACAGGGATGGTAGTTGCCTGACCAGAAACCAGCTTATGGCAATCATGCGGGCTTCCCTCACTGTCCTTAATCTCCCAGCTGGGCTATTTGGAACTCACTCCTTCCGTATAGGGGCGGCTAGTTTCACCACATCATCTGGTCTTAGGGAGCAGGAGGTTCAGGTGATAGGCAGGTGGTGTAGCAAGGCATACAGGGCATATGTCAGACCCCCCCTGGCTATGTAGCATGAATAATGATTTCTGTTTCCCCAGGTCCTAGATGTCAGTCAAAGTATAAAGTATGGATCGTGGGTCATAGCCTGGTGCGATGGGCTGGCAAGGCGGTGAAAAATTCCCATTGGCGGACGCAGCTAGGCTTATCGGCCTACGCCCAAATCAGGTGGATGGGCCGAGGAGGCATGCGCTGGTGTCAGTTGATTCCTACCATGAGCAAAGAAAAAGGGTCCAGGCCTGACATATTAGTGATCCATTTGGGTGAGAACGACTTAATTGAGACAAAAGGGGTCCAAATGTTGAAGGATATCAGAAACGACATTTGGTCATTTAAGTGCATGTTCATCCTGTGGAATGACTGGGTGGAAAGAATATCCTGGGGTTCGGAGGTGCCACCATACAAGATCGATAAAACTAGGAAAACAGTCAACAGGGAGATAGGAAAATGGCTGAAGGTGGTGGGAGGGTTATTGATTCCTCATCAAGCCATCACCCACAGAAGGCCGGACTTATACAGGTCAGATGGCATCCATTTGTCACCCACGGGGAATGAATGGTACTTGGCAGCAGTAAAAGAGACGTTAAGGGGAGTGTTAGAGAATATAGTGTAGGTGGTGGGGGGGTCGGGCCTGTCCAGGAGTACCTGGCAGCCCCAAGTGGCAGAGGTCCAGCACCTGAGTTAGGTAGGTTCTGAATTTAGATTGGGCATCTCCATAAGAGATGAAGGGAACTCAACCGCAATGGCAGGGTATGGCGAGCGGTGGAATTAACCTCTTGGGAGAGGTGACTGCGAGGGCTGCAGGGACATGTACGGACCCCGGCTCGAGGGTACTCTTCTCCTTCCCTGGCCCATGGGCTCTGGTCCCCTTCTCACGAATTCCGTAGTGAGAAGGGGAGACATTTAAAAAGTTAAGAGGGATTGGTACCTGATGGTATATTGGGCCAATCCCAGAGTTATAGTGATGAGTTCGTTATGGGTGCTGGACCCAATTCACTTGAGCGAATTGCCCCCACCATTACAATTCGGACATGGAATGGATTTGAATAAAAGAGTGCGGCCTTTTAAAACCCAACTTATGTGTGTCGTGTCTCCTTTGGGGGGGGTGCGCCAACAAAGCCCTGTATGACCTATCTGCAGGAACGCCTCATCCCCCCCGGGTCCTGGATCCAGGCTAGGAGCGCCCTCCTCAGGGTCCCCCAAGTTTCTCGAGTGGTGACAATGAGGAGGGCATTCTCGGTGGTCGCACTGAGGTGTGTAACTCCCTCCCGACAGAGGTCCACTTGGCCCCGGACCTTCTCTTTCCGAAGACTGTGTAAGATCTGACTGTTCTGCCAGGCTTTTGCCGAGGGAGATGGGGGATAGGGAGGGGTAAGGGTTTTGTTTATGCTCCGCTCTGGAGTATTTTATTGTTGTTTTTATATTGTTATTGTATTATTGATTGTGTTACTTATGTTTATATATTTTTATATGCTTTTAACATATGAGCCACCTCGAGCTGCCATGGCAGGAGGGAGCGGTCAAGAAATCAAATCAATTCAAATCAATAAATAATTGGTGAAAAGCACTCCTGTACACCACAGTCACCTGGCAAACTAGGCGCAGCAGTGAATCCAAGAGCTCCACAAGACTGCAAACCTGAGTGACCAAAGGAAGTTGGACCCCATCAATAGCAGGGGTCCAAGGCCAGTCAGCCATCATCTCTTCAGTCTTTGTCTGGATTTAGCTTCAAATCGGCTTGCCTGCATCCAATCCCCAACAGCAGCCAAGGACTGGGTAAGCACTAAGACTGCAGGACCTGGGTCAGATGAAAAGAGTTAGAGTTGGGTGCCATCAGCGTACTGATGGCACTTCACTCTGAATTTCCATATGGCCTCACCCAGAGGCCTCAGATACACATTGAACTGGTCTCAGAAACTACAACCAGTAAGCTTGATGTCTATGCCGGGCAAAATGGTGTAAACTATCATTAAGAAAAGAATCGCTGGGCGTATTGATAAACATGGCTTAATGGGGAAAAGTCAACATGGATTTAGCAAAGGGAAGTCATGCCTCACTAACCTCTTGGAATTCTTTGAGGGCGTAAACAAGCATGTGGACAGAGGAGACCCGGCAGATATAGTGTACCTGGATTTCCAAAAAACATTTGATAAGGTCCCACATAAAAGATTCTTGAGAAAATTAAAAAGTCATGGGACAGGAGGTAGTGTCTTACTATGAATCAGTAACTGGTTAAAGGATAGGAAGCAAAGAGTAGGATTAAATGGTAAGTTTTCACAATGGAGAGATGTAAAAAGTGGTGTGCCCCAGGGATCTGTATTGAGACCAGTGCTTTTTAATGTATTCATGAATGATCTGAAAAAGGGCATTAAGAGTGAGGTGATCAAATTTGCAGATGACAGTAAGTTATTCAAGGTAGTTAAAACAGGAGCAGACTGTGAAGAACTGCAACAGGATCTTACGAGACTGGGTGCCTGGGCATCTAAATGGCAGATGAGATTTAATGTGGACAAGTGCAAAGTGATGCATATAGGGAAAAATAACACAATCTATGAGTACACAATGCTGGATACTAAGCTAGGAGTTACCAATCAGGAAAGGATCTGGGAGTGATTGTGGACAATACACTGAAATCCTCAGCCCAATGTGCAGCAGCAGTCAAAAAGCAAACAGAACGTTAGGAGTTATTCGAAAAGGAATAGAGAATAAAACTGAGGATGTCATAATGCCTCTATACAAAAAAATGGTGAAACAGCACCTAGAATATTGTGTGCAGTTCTGGTCACCCCATCTCAAAAAAGACATAGCTGAACTAGAAAAGGTACAGAGAAGGGCAACAAGAATGATAAAGGGAATGATCCGTACAAAGAGAGGCTTGACAAGCTGAGTCTCTTAAGCTTAGGGAAGAGAAGACAGAGGGGACATGATAGAGGCTTATAAAAACTTGAGTGGTGTGGAATAAGTAGATAGGGAACAGTTATTTACTCTCTCAAATAGTACTAGAAGTAGGGGACACTCCATGAAACTAGCTGCCAGCAGATTTAAAACAAATAAAAGGAAGTACTTTTTCACTCAGTGCATAATTAACTTATGGAATTTGTTGCCAAAGGACGTTGTCAAGGCCAGTAGTATAGCTGCTGGGTTTAAAAAAGGCCTGGACAAGTTCTTAGAAAATAGGTCCATTAATGGCTATTAACCTAACCAAGTAGCTTATAGGATGAAATTCTTACTGTCGGGAGCTGGGAGTGAACAACGGGGAATTGATTGCCCATTGTGACTGCTGGTTCTTCTTCCATGCGATCGAGATTGGCTGCTGTTGGAGGACAGGACGCTGGGCTTGATAGACCATTGGTTTGACTCAGTATGGCACTACTTATGTTCTTATGAGTAGAGACAAGATCGAACCCTGCGGGACCCCACAAGGAAGCTCCCTAGGGGACAACAAGCCATCACCACCTTCTGGGTTCTCTCAGTCAGGAAAGAGCAGAACCACTCAAGAGCAGTCCTGCAAACCCCTGCCAGGTCCCACAGTCATGTCAACAACACCCCATGATCGACTGTATCAAAGGTTGGTGAAACATCTAACAACATCAAGAGGATACAGTTGTCTGTGTCAATTTCCAAGCAGAGATTATCAACCAAAGCCACAAGTGCAATCTCAGTGCCATTCCCAGGACAAAATTCTGACTGACAAGGGCCAGGAACCGGATAGCATCGAGATGTGCCCAAAGCTGCTGGGCAACCACCGCTCAATAACCTTCCCTAAAAAGGGAAGGTTAGAGATGGGGCAATAGCTGGCAGAGAAGTCAACATCAAAAGATGGTTTCTTGAGCAGGGGTTGGACAACTGTGGTTTTGAGGCTGTCAGGAGCCCTGCCCTCCCAAAGGGAGGCACTGACAACCCCCAGCCAGCAATGACCCCAAAGTCTCCCAGCTAGCTTTCACCAGCCAGGACAGGCATGGATCTAGTTCACAACTGGTCATCTTTACCACTTCAAGCACAGCCTCTACATTGATGGGTGAGCTAAATGAAGCTGATCCAAGCAAACCGGACAGGACTGAGCCTCCTCAACCCTAAACTCTGCACCCAAACTGGCAGTTCCCAAGTTCTGCCAAATAGGATTGGCTTTATCTGCAAAGTAGGTGGCAAACTCATCACAACAGGCAACTAATGACTAATTCCAGGTGGAGACAGCCAGGATTTAACAACCTGGAAGGGCTCTGTTGGACAGCTCTTTACAGATGCTATGGTGGCAGCAAAGAAAACTGATGTCTGGTGTGTTCTCCTCAGTCATTTTTAGACAGGGATAATCATCTCCCTGCTATATAAGATACCTTCTAGTCTACATGGAAGCTTCACCTTTGTCTTTGCTCAGTTTCATTGTATTGTTTCCAACCTAGCTCTCACATTTATCAAGATCCTTTTGAACTCAAACCCTGATCCTTTGAGTCTAATCCAGGGATGGGGAACCCTTCTCTCTTTGGTTGCCATTTTGAATTCAGTAAATGCCAATGGGCTGGACAGAGGCTAAGGAAGCTTGCCCAGAGTGCAGAAAGGAAGTGCAGGGGGTGGAGGGCCGTGTTCAGGGGGCAAAGAGCAAAGATGAGCGCTCAGAGGGGAAGAGTCTGAGGCCACTTTTAGACGAGACAAATTTGCGCATGAATGGTGAAAAATGTGCGTGTTTTAATGCTCGTTTAAACACCTAAACGGTTTTAAATGCACATTTGCCATGATCGTGTAAAAGCCAAAACCGTTCTGAATGTCGTTTTAAATAATGCACATTTTTTTAAACCGGTGTTGAGCCCCTTTGATGATCGGGGGATGCCAAAACCGGTTTTAAAAAATAAACATTATTTAAAAAACACATTCAAAACGGTTTTGGCTTTTACACGATCATGGCAAATGCGCATTTAAAACGGTTTAGGTGTTTAAACAAGCATTAAAACACGCACATTTTTCACCAACCATGCGCAAATTTGTCTCGTCTAAAAGCAACCTGAGACACACACTCAGGGGAAGAGAAGGAGGTCAAGAGTGTGCTTGAAAATAGATGATGGATCCACAGGCCAGATTTATGAATTGGAAAGGGGTCATATAACAAAAGGCCAGGGTTCTTATGTGGTCCACATACTAGAAGCTCCCCATCCCTGCTCTAATGCCTTCAGCACCACTTCTGGGATATTTCTCTATTCCTTACAGTGTTTGTAACTCCTCGTAGTTTAGGAAGCACTATCATAAGTGGTAAGCAAGACTTCCATTTCTTGCATTAAACACAGTGGGTGTTTTCAGACAAGCACCTCCCCACCCATTACCCACTGGTTCCCATGAGTAATCAGTGGGTAATGTGCCCCCGCACATTGACAGAAAACACCCACTAGGTCACCCAATAGGAGGGGAAGGAAAAACAGGGAAGTCCTAATGGCAGCCCTGCAGTGTACACTGGCTGTCAGCTCCCCACTTGGCGCACAGCGAGAATTAGAGACAGCGAGATTAGATTAGCGCTGCCCTATCTTCCAGATGCAGACTGCTCCGCCTTTGGCTGTCTGGTCTCTGATTATCAAGATCAGATTAGGCCTTTTGACTTTCATGCTGTGGTTTAGATGAGGAATGGGAATGCGGATGCTTTATGGGGGGTCTTTGAACTGACAGTGTCATTCAAGAATCCCAGGACTGTCCCAGGGGAGGTGTGTTGCATTCACAGTGGGGTGTGTGTGCTTGTCTGTGTAACTGGTAGGAATTGGGGGACGGGGACAGCCTTCCTCTGATTTCACAGGGCACTGTGATGGCTTTCACCCCTCCTTGAGGGATTGCTAACATTACTAGCAGGGGCGTGTGCAAGCCATAACCAAATAGCACTCACTTCTGGGGTGGAATGCCACAACTGCTATACCACCACACAACAGCTTAGGGCAGGATAGCAAGCAGGATTCCACTCAGGGCCCGTTGGAATTTACAGTAGATAGAGGATAACTCCCCAAGCTGGGGTAGAGCGTGAACAAACATCCCCATTTTTATTATAAAAATGCCAAGGGTCTTTACTGCTCAGGATGAGAAAGGTGTTCAGTTTTATATCTCACATCATAGTGATTCAGAAGGAAGAGTGCCCCCTAATGAAGCACTTACCCTTTTTTCTTGGAGCATCCCATGGAAGGTGGTTACTCATATAATCCTATTCCTGATGTGGCCTGTTTAGCTTGGCAAAGTCCTGAGAGAGATTAAGTTGACTGCTATCGTGCAGCACAAGGCTCTCCTCCTGGATTCATCCATTCCTCTAGCAGTACACTGTTGTTATTGGATGCGATTGTGGCCACTGAAGCACCCGCTATGACAGAGAAAACCCCATTGCTTCCCCCTCTGTTGGCTTCTTTCTGCTGGGTCCCACAAAGTGAGGTGAAGGGAATAAAGGAGCTGACAGATAAGCCACACAAAAAAAGGCTGAAAGAATTGGGTATGTTTGTTTAGCATAGAGAAAAGAAGACTAAAGAAGGGGACATGAGAGCAGTTTTCAGATAGCTTAAAGGGTCCTACATAAAAGATGGTGAACATTGTTCTCCACTATTTATTTTTTTAAATTAATATGCCACTGTTCCCATAAAAGCTGAGGGTGGCTTACAATCAATAAAAACAGTATAAAAGTCTTACAATCAATAAAAAAAAATCCCCTTAACCCTCCACCCTTCCCTGCCAAACACCTGGCCAAGTAGAAGTGTCTAACATCGTTTCCTAAAGATGAACAGGCGCGGGCTTAGAGGAACCTCCAAAGGGAGGGAGTTCCATAATCATGGGGCAGCCACCGAGAAGGCCTTTCTGTGTGCCCTGGCTGTAGAAACTTCATGGGGAGATGGTACCTGCAAGACAGAGGGCGTTCCTGCCTGACCTCAGAGGCCACAATGGGACATAAGGAAAAGGCAGTCTCTCAGATACCTGGGGCCCAAGCCCAAGCTGTCACAAAAGGTAGATTTCAGTTACATATTTTTGTAATTCCCTCTTTTACGGGCTATCGGGAGGGCTTATCCATCACTTGCAGCTTGTTCAGAATGCGGCAATGCGGCTGCTCACTGGTTTGGGCAGCAGGGATCATTTTACAACCACTCTGCGTTCTCTGCATTGGTTGCCTGTGGAGCGACGGATTGAGTTTAAAATTGAGCTGCTGGTTTTTAGGACCTTGAACGATTTAGGCCCTGGCTGCATTCGAGACCTACTTCCGGAGTCTCACACTGATGGGTATCTGTGCTGAAGAACCACCTGCTGTTTGGGGGTTCCACCATCACTCCTTAAGTTGGCAGGTGATTGGGCTTTTCCCCTTGGTGTGGAACTTGCTCCGCCTGGATGTCCATCTCATTTCCTCCCTCCTTACCTTTAAAAAGCACCTGAAAGTATTTTATTATTGTTTTAAATTGTCATTGTTTAAATTGTTTTATACTGTTGATATTGTTTTATATTTGTGAAGTGCTCCGAGTGCCATGAAAGGTGGTGGTGGTGGGGCTATATAAAATTAATTAATTATTATTATTATGATTATGAAAAAATCCTAAATGTAAGAACAGTTGAACAATGGAATAAGTTACCTAGGAAGCTTGTGGGCCCTTCTTCCTTGGAGGTTTTCACAACCCAGCTGGAGAAGCATCTGTTTGCAATGCTGTAGGCAGAGGATATCCTGCCTTAGAGCAGAGGGCTGGATTAAATGACTTGAGGTTCCTTCAAACCCTACAGTTCTAGGATTCTTTAGTATTTCAGAAGAACAAGGCTATTTCACAGAAAGGCCGCAGCTTTAGGGCTGCAGTGCATATTGTATGGGCCTGTGAGGAGTAAGAGAGAGAGAGAGAGTCAGCTTGTCCTTGTCCTATTGCTCTGCCTCTCCCATGCACTCCAACAATCTCCTTATCATCTTGAGCGCTGCAGGACTGGGCAACGTGCCAGCAGTGGTGAAGAAGGAAGGGCTGGCTTGCCCTGCCACCTCACACAGCACAGCACACTGCACTCCCTCAGAACCCCTTAGCTGTTGTCGCACCCATGCATGTCCAGTAGTGGGCACAGCTAATGGGGTCTACTCTCCCCCACAACCCTTGGGGCCCACCATACTAGTTTCCTGTGATCCACAGGGCCAATCTTTCTTCCTTCAAACCTCCCCTCAGGACTTACCTCAGCTGGAAAGTCCTTAAGAATCTGCCAGTTAATGATATTAGTAAAGAAGCTAGGAATAGCAAACTAGATCAGAGCCATGGTTCATCTACTCAGATTCTTGCTTCTGACAATGGCCAGCTATAGAAGGAATTCCAGCAATGGGCAGGTATGTATAGGATAGACAGCTCCCACTCCAATAGCCAGACAGTGGGCTCGATCCCAAACCCCTGCATGTGCAGCTTATGCATGCATGTGTGACTTGCATGTGGCTTGCACACAGGCTATGGATGTGCTCGTGAACCACATGTAACTTGCACTCGAGATGCACGTGCACAGTTTAGGTGGTGCAGGGGGTTTGGGAACAAGCCCACTAGCTTTAGTCATGAAGCAGGAGGATTTTTATCCCTTCCAGAATCTGTCTGAACATCTGACCCTTTTGGAATCTTGCTGCATTCCTGGCCTCTGGATAGGAGTTGCTGCTATTTAACCTGTGATCCAGAACCATTAAAGCCATCAGCGGCATCAATGGAGCTTTGCCATTGATGCCAACAAGTGCAAGGTCAAGCTCTTATGGATAGATGTAAAATAATAAAGTGGGTCCATTCAAATTGTCTCAATTTATTTCATTTGCCTTCCCCTTCATGCGTCTCCTCCCCATTTCCAGGCAGCAAGCAATTTGACACACAGCCTCTGCAATAGCACCTAGCATAATGGGCACCACTCCTGATGGGAACTGCTGAACCCTTCTGTCCTGAGCTGGGCCAGCTTCTCACATGGGTGATCAGGGCCTACTCCCCTGGTCCCATGCTTTCATAGACACCCCCCACCCCACCCCCCAAGGACCCTAGGAGTGCTGCCGCTGCCCTTGCATATTGCTGGGAGCACTGTCACTGTCGCAGCTCCACCTCATGAAGGCAGTGTTTATGGGGCTTCTCATGAGCAGCAGCAGTGACACTTTTTGGGCCCCACCACAGCTGCTCCAGAGGCCTCCATGCTGCGAGCAGGTGCTTGTGCTTTCTGTGGGGTCCCGCCCCACCCGCTGCAGGCCCCAGCAATTTTAAGGCAGGCCCTGCTTCCGTACCTAGAGTTATCACAACTCTGAGCTTGATTTGGGGTCTCCAGGTTTTATCTCATCAACTCTAGGCTCCAGGTGAAGCCCTGATTTCTCTGGGTTACCCAGTGGCAGCAGAGGAATCTGGGCTTCAGAGGGATAGCGGGAGGCAGGGCCATGTTGGAAAGGGGTAGGACAAAGTGGCCCTGTGACAAAGTGGGGCATTGGCCCTTTAAGAGAGCCAGCTTTGCCATTAAGGACTCATCCCACTGGGAGTATAAAAGACTCTGAAAGCACCCCACCCTATGCTGGCCAAGGTACGAAGCCTGGATCAAAGGAGCTGCAAATTGTAGCTAGCAGAGGTGGCTCCAGAGTGAGTAGCTGAACTGTGGGACCCAGAGCCAGAGGGCAGAACCAAAGCAGGGGTTGACAACCAGCCAGCAGGAACCTGGGAGATGTGGTAGCATGTGTGCTGCATGAGGACTGGGCTGGACATTCGATGGGGACAAAAGGGAGCCCTTTTGTATGGGGTCAGGATGCCTAGAGAAACTGAATAAAAGCTGTCAAATGAATACTAATCCAATCCCCATCTCCTACCTGGTGAGCTGAAAAGATTCTGCTCCTGCAGCTACTTACAATACTGGCCAAGGGCTCATGTTATACGCCCTAACCCATGTAAAATGTTGTCACAACACTCTGCAGTGGGCAGGACCACATGGGAATGATGAGAGAGAGTCCCTTCGGGAGAAAAAGGAGACTTTGACTCCCAGGTGGCTTGATTCTAGTTTTACACCAGCACAACTCACCCCCTAAACCTTTAGATACCCCTGTAGGGATATTGGAATTTGCAGACAATGTACTACTTGTTTCCAGGACCCCAACAGGTCTACAACGAGCTCTTACTAAATTTGCTCAAATATGTGTCTTGAATAAGCTCCATATCAACTATTACAAAACTAAAATAACTATCTGGGGCAGAAAGACTAAGAGTTACCCATGACATATGGACAACCACAGACTTGAAGTGGTAAAAGATTTCAAGTATTTAGGGTTGTTGTCACAATCACCTGGTTAGAAAGATCATACCAAGGCGATAAAGTCCAGAGACTCTCAGGCAGCTGTCACTATAAAAAAGTTTAGGGATGTATATGTAGGGAAATCTGTGTCTATTACCCTTCATCCAGTCCAAAGTGATCGCCCAGATTCTGTATGGTGTTGAGGTACGGGGTTTTGCCGCAGACGATGATATAAAAATCCCCCAAAACAAATTTCGAAGGGGTCTGCTTGGGCTGTCCCCCTCTATGCCAGCAGCCTTTTTAAGGCTTGAAACTGAGTTGGTCAATCCAACAACTAAAGCTACATCTAGAGTTCTGGGATACTGGTTTAAACTATTAACATATTCTCCATTAAAATACCATAAACTGGATTATCTAGAGGACATTAATTACTCCAGTGGTAACCAATCCCCATGGCTAAAGTTTATATAATTTATGTTTAAACTTCTTGGGCTGGGATACTATTTCAGTGATAACTGTAGACTTACCACAGTGAAAAAGGCCTTGGTTCATCAAAGGCTTCTAGCTGCTTCCTGGCAGAATGATTCTGCTGCAGTTCATCATGAGAGAATTGCGCCCCTTTACAGCTTATGGGAAGTCAATCTGGGAATGGAAAAATATCTCACTATGGGCCTAAATCACAAGTTGGCAATGGCATTGTGTAGACTCCACATATGGAGCATATGCAAACAGCTGTCTTGGAGGGAAGGAGAAACCATACCCCTAGGGACCTGAGATTCTGTGCCTGTGGAGTTGCTGTAGTTGAAGATACCCTTCACTAGGGGCGTTTATAGACGATCCCGCTTACAAGCGGGATCGCCAAACGCCGGCTTTCCCCCCCGCGCAGTCTCTGCGAGCCGTGTCTGCAGTTCAGACACGGCGCAGAGTGCGAGCGCGCATGCGCATGCGCGCCCTTCTGCACATGCGCACGCACCCGCGGAACCAGGAAGTGCGGCGTAAAGCCGGCACTTCGGGAATCCGCGTCGGAGCGGATTAAAAAGCGGCCCCAGCAATTAGACGAGTGAGGCGGCTGATCAAAGGATCAGCCGCCTTTTTGGTCTCGTCTATAAACGTCCTATGTGTTTGACTACCCCTGCTTTAAACAGATTAGGGAATTGTACCTCCCCTCAAGTCCAGACATTTGTGAAAATGTGAAACCCTTATTTGGTTGCTCTCCCATAACGAGAGTTATATTATACGTAAGCTAGATATTTTTGCTTTAAAGCGGAGTCTATTCGAAGCAAGATGAGTTCCCTTGGCAGTCATGGTATTCAGGAGGGGGCTGGGCAGGTTCTTTGTAATGATTTTATATTATTAAATCACTATATATGTATAGTACTTTGTTGAAATTATTATCAAATTATATGTCTGAGTCATGACAGGAGCTAGAACTCAATAAAGCTTTTGATTTTGATTTTTGATCAGCACAACTCCATTTACTTCACTGGAGTCTAACCTAATATATACTGATGGAAATGGAAGTAAGGAATGGAATGTAGGAGTAAGGATGGTTGTGTGGCCAAGAGACTAGGTGGGATTGAGACTCAGCTGAGCTGTGAGGCAGAGCGGTCCAGTTGTTAGAGTATTAGGCTGGTGATCTGGGTTCAAGTTCCTGCTCTGTAGAATGGGAAAAATAGTTATTCCCTTTCTGTGTAGAGATGCTGTAATAAATGTGGTCATTCCTGCGAGCCCCCTGGATACCATGAAAATTAAGCCTTAGATGGCTCAGTTTCCTGCTCTTCAAGGTGTTTGGGGGCAAGCCACTTGGGGCTCGTTCACATACCACTCTTTTAGACTGTGGAGTGGCACAAACCCACATTCTGAGTGTTGTGTGAAATCCCTATCACTCCCTGTGCTCTCTTAACAATCGCTTGGTCTCTGCCACCTGATACAAGGGGTAGGCCACTGAAAGACAGGGAAATCAGTGGGTGTGTTGCTACTGGACAAGGTAAAGGGGGTGAGTTTGCAAAGAGCAAAGGTGTTCTGTGAATGAGCCCTTAGGGCGTTGATAGACGATCCTGCTGAGAAGTGGGATCATCCAGCGCCGGCATCTGTCCCCCGGCTTCCTCTCTCTGCCGTGTCTGCTGTTCAGACATGGCAGAGAGTCTTTGTGCGCATGCGCACCCTTCCGCGCATGCGCACAAGCCCAGGGAACCCAGAAGTGCGGCGTTAAGCTGGCACTTCGGGGATCCGCGTTGGAGGGGCAGGATCGCCTGCCCCCTCTGACGCGGGATAACATGCGGGCCGAACGCATAGACGAGTGCAAATAAAGGCGGCTGATCAAAGGATCAGCCGCCTTATTTGTCTCGTCTATAAACGGCCTATGTCTCTCTCTGTCTCCGTTTCCCCATTTGCAAAAGGAAGATAATATATAACCCTTTCCCCCCCTACCTGTTCGTGCTGTTACGGGGGCGGGGGGGGGGGGCGGGATGTGGACTGATTACCCTTAAGACAAACCTGGAGTGATGGAAAATGACTCGCTTTTCCTTTGATTGAAATCCACCCTGTGCCCAGGACTTGGAGACTGAGTGGATGGGACCAGGCCAGAGAACAGGAAGGGGCTGGTTACAGAGCCCACCATTGTGACTGGCCTGAAGCATTCCTGCAATGACAGAGAAAATCCAGGACACACAGGCCAGTCTTTGTTCCTAGCCCTCCAGAGAGGAGGAAAGCTGCCTTTTGGCAGGGTCCTTGGGAGAAACAGCTGCTTGATGCACAACCATCTGCTTATGACTGCGGAATTAGAGATAGCAAAGACAGAGGAGAGCAGGGTGGGGTGGTGGGGTGTCATCTGCATGGACCCCCAGCCTACCAGACAGCTCACTGAAACCTCTCCTCTGTCTTAGCTAGCATTATTACAACTAGCTGCCCAGGGTCCTCACAAATGGTCTAGTCAAAATGACTGCCCATTGCTGATGGCCCTGCCATCTCCCGAGATTAGGAATAATACCATCTGTCAGTCCAGATGCAAACCCTTCTAGTACTGTCAATTCTTCCATCAAAGATTGGCCCTTTTTAAATGGGCACCAAGAAGGAGCTTGATTAAGGTCATCCTGAGGCCAGTGTCAGAGCAGGGAGTAGAACCTATGCCTTTGTCTTGGCCTTGCTAGATGTTACTACCACCCTTCCATTATGTCTATGCCTACAGATTTCTCTGTGGGACACTTGCTGTGTCATGTGGGATGAATTTGACCACAGGACAGTTCCAAGGGGACATTCGATCACATGGAAAAGCAAGTGACGAGACTCTCCAGTCCAGAACAGCATCAGGGTGTGGAGCAGACTTGTGGAACAGGCTTATGGGGCGCTGGCAGAACTATGGGCACCCACTGAGGTGAATCAACACCCCACTGCCACACCATACATCACTGGAGTCAGTGCTAGGTCCTTGGCCAGAATACCAGGCAGTAATAACTGCAGGGTTTGTATGAATGGCCCTCGCTCCCTCCTGACAAGAGCTCTCTGCCTAAGCCATTAGGCGCTTCCATCAAATGGTGTAATTGGATGCAGGTCAGGAAAGGCAGCCTGGGCTCCAGAGATCAAAGGGGGAGTGAGGGGCTAATGGAAAGGAAGTTAATGATGTCACTGCAATGGGTGGGAGGCAGGGGGGTCAGCACAGCAGTGCTGTGAGTGCAACATGATTAACTCTCTCAGCTTGGCAGGAGGCCAAAGCTTCCACTGCTGCTCTGCGATATTTAAGGAGATCCTTGTGCTGAAGAGGCAGGGGTGGAGTAGGGCAGGACTAGAGGAAACTGCCCCCAGTCCAAGTCCCAACCATGCCCTTGGTATCAGGTATTTGGGCAAACCAGTGGCCAAAAATAATGACTGTGCTTAGACAAAATGCACAGCCATGTGGCAAATGTCTTAAGCACCCGATCACCGTTGTGTCTAAAGACACTCAGGGCTGGCTAATGCCTTCATTTGGGCCAGATATTAGGCTAACCAGAGATCTGTGGGAAGCTTTGGTGTGGGAGGAGATACTCCATCTGATACTCTGATCATGACTTAATGGGGATAAAGAGACCACTTCACCTTTTCCACATCACATGTTAGTCACCCCAGCTCCCAACAAGTGATGGACCCCAGATCTCAGTGCTAAAAATGAGCGCTTTGTTCCTGGTGCCCACAAGTCTGTATCTATTAATTTTAATTAATTAATTAATTAATTATTATTTATTATTTATATGGCACCAGTAATGTACTTGTCATTGAAAAATCATTAAACTGGAGACAGGTCTCTGCCCCAAAGGTCTTACAATCTAGGAGAGAAAGGAACATAAGGAGAGACTGGGATACATTCACAAAGTTGAAGGTGAATGTGCTTGGCATACTTACAGAGGAGAAGGGGACCCTGAATGAAAGACAGTCGAGGGAACATCAGTGAGCAGTATGTGGTGATGAGGAGCTAGGGAAAGCCTGACAGAAGAGGTAGCTTTTTAAGGAGGGATTTGGAGGGAGAGAAGGCACAAGTAGAATTAATAGGTGCAATCCTGTGCTGCACTTACACCAGCGGCAGGCACAGCAAGGAGCCCGGTGGTGTGTGCAGGCGCACCAGCTGCATCGTTTAGCTTGCTGTGCCGGTGGTGTGCACTCGTGCCTGAGCAGCAGCTCACATTAACTGCACCCAACATAGGCGCACTTTATCCCCCACCCCCCTGCAGGATTGCACCCAATGTGTTCAGGGAAGGAGTTCGGGGGGCAGCATGGATCTTACAACAGAGGGTGAGATAGACATGACAGGGGCCTGCTATGGCCCACCTGGGCCAGAGACCGGCTCTCATATCTATTACTGGGTTGCCAGAAGCAAGCCTGCTGCTGCCTTGGCAGGTGACTGGCCCAAAGCCAACAGCCCAGGGGCCACCCATGTAGGCCAACACAGGCCACAGCTGGTCGACATATCTATTTGCGGCCCCATCCCCTGCCAGAGATTGGCTGCCTGTCATGGAGAGGGGCTAGGGGTGTGCCATGGGTGGAGCTGCCCAACCACTCGTTTGTTCCGTTCCCCCGCCAGGAGTGGGGGGCGCAGGGGAGAGCTCACCAGCTTCCGCAGTTGGGTACACACTTGATCTGTGTCCCAGCCTGACTCCGCCAGGGCCACACACTCCCTCCCAGAGCATGGCTGCATGTTTATTTTGTACCATCTCCCTGTCCATTGCCTGAGGCAAGGCAGTTCTTGTCCAGTACTTCAGGGTCCAATGTGAGGGCATTGTCAGGAGGCATAAGAGCTGAAATTCATGAGGCCTAAATGAACGGAAATGATGTACAATCAGGGCCCCATGCATTCTGCAAAATTATTTTCCAAACTCTGCAATCCGGAAACCCAAATTCTACAAGCATACAATCCAGATTCTGTAAATTGAATAAATTATGTACATTAACCAAATCTTGCAAATGAATTTTCCAGCATGATATTCAATACATTTTGAATATCTCATGTTTTTGTTGTTTTGTTTTTTGAAACTTATTGGGAGGTTCTTTTCCTCTCTTGAGGGTTGTGGGTGCCTTTTCTTCAGCAGCTGTGGCACAGGTTCTCAATATACCAGCAGCTAACAATGTCAGCATTTCATTGGCTTGCTCCCAGTGCTGACATCTTATTGGCTAGCTCATAGTGCTCCCCATTCAAGCTGTAATTCTGCATTGACAGAGGCAATTTCTGCAACAATTTAGGCCAATGCAGAATTCCATGGCTGTGACCGCACCAGTGTAGAATTCGTGGGGCCTTGTTAAACTGGTTAGAATGCAAGATCTGTCGTCCCCGAGACTGCCAAGCAACGCTAGGATCTGGAGCCTGCTTTGCTGTATTTGTGGCCAGTTTCATGGACTAGCTGCAGTCGGTTTTTTTGTGGTATCTCTATGTAATTGTTGTTCATTGCTGTACATCAGAAAATGGCCCACCAAGGAACAGACCAAACGCATGGACCAGCCAAATGAATGGACTGAACAAAACATAAAAATATAAAAAAATTGGGTAAATCAAACAATTAACCAAACATCCACTTTAGCGTGGACTAAACCAAGAGCCATTGTCACGTTTAAAAATGCCCGCCAAATGTTTCCCCGGACTGGATCCCAACCATGGTGGGGCTTAACCCAGGTTATGAGTCGGGGAAGTCCCTGAGTCACAGCACGGGCTAGCCCCCACCATGGTCAGAATCCGGCCACTGGACCCGGGATCTGACCACTTGGACCTGGTCTGGAGTGGCAGGGGGGTCAGGTACCATGGCAGCCATCATTGGCTGCCCATCAGCCAGGGGCGGGGTAGGTGGGCCACTGCACATGGCACGGTGGCAGGCCAGGTGCATGTCCATGCATTTCCCTGCCCCCTCCCTGGCCGCTGTCGTGTTAGTTTGGCAGCTGGGCCTGATCCTGACAGAAGTGACAGCTCCCACCACTGCTCAGGTAAGTCTGTGGCAGCGGTGGGCACCATCATGTGTGAAAACACCCAAAGAGTGCTCCAATACTGTTCTGTGCCTGTTTATTTTCATGCAGATTGAGTGGGTTTGCTCCTTTTGGTAATACTCATTTCCACTCTAGGAACCACCAATATAGGGGTATTGCTCTATTTATCTGGCACGTCCTGTTGCTCTTTATTGTCCCCTGAAAAGAAGGTACCCTTCAGAACTGCATCCAGGAGCCCTATAGCTGGCAGCAGTGAGTCAGAATGTGGCTTCTCTCATACAAGATCAAAGACCATTGCTAGCCAGAGAAGTGCCCTCTAGAGCGCTAATCCACTCTGGTCTGGGAGAACAGGGGCTGCTGTGTACAACACAAAGGCCTTTCTGCCCCAAACAGTGGGAAAGATGAAAATCAGGCTGGCTGCTGCTTGTCCATGAAAGGAAGGTCTGTTGCTCTTGGCTGCATGGGAGGCAATTTGCTATGCAGATGACCTGCTTGGCTGCTCCAGCTGCAGAACGTAACTGAATGGGTCTGCATCCAGAATCCCACAGCCAGCTGCTGAAGGGGCAAGAATTTCCCCCAGAGGGAGGAGAGGGGAATGAATGCCAAGGGGAGGTGAGGAGGATTAGTATTTTTAAATTTTTTTAAAATACTTCGCCCTTCGCCAAAGGCTCAGGGTTGGCTCACAAAAAACATAGAATACTAAGACAATAGAATTAAAAAAAAGAAAAACCTACCCAATCTAACCCCGATCACCCAACAACTTCCCAGCCAATCCTTATCCCCACCCGCCAAATGCCTTACTAAAAACAAAGGTCTTACACTGCCTCCAAAAAATGTTCAGGCTCAGATGAACCTCCAGGGAGAGGGAGTTCCACAACATTGGGCTGCAACCTAGAATGCCTCCCTGCGTGCCCCTGTCATATGGAAAAGGGTGGCAGATGGAAACCACAGGAGAGCTCCCCTGACCGACTACAGGGGCTGCGATAGGGCATGGTGGGAAAGGCGATCTTTTAGATATGGGGCCCAGACTGTTTAGGGCGTTAAAGGTCAAAACCAGCACCTCGAGTTGTGCCCGGAAAGCTATATGCAGCCAGTGCAGACTCTGGAGCATTGGTGTAATGTACTCCCGGTGATCCGTCCCTCAAAGGAGCCAGGCTGCCGCATTCTGCACCAGCTGCAGCTTCCAAACAATCATCAGCGGCAGCCCCACACAGAGCGCACTGCAGTAATCTAGCCTCAAGGTGATGAAAGCATGGATAACAGTGGTCAGGTCTGAATCAGAAAGAAAAGTCCGCAGTCTCCTCACCAGATGAAGCTGGTGAAAAGTGCTCCTGGCCACCACTGGAACCAATTATCCAGGCGCAGCAAGGGGTCCAGAAGCACTCCAAGGCTGCAAACCTGGGTGACCAAAGGGGGCAATACCCCATCAACAACAGGAGTCCCAATTCCCCCCAAGTGACAGGGCTGGCCAACCATCATCATTTCAGTCTTGTCAGGATTCAGCTTCAGTTAGCTCACCCTCATTCAGTCCCCAGCCGCAGCCAGGCATTGGGTAAGCACCAAGACTGCAGGACCTGGGTCAGATGAAAAAGAGAGGTAGAGCTGGGTGTCTTCAGCATATTGATGACACTTCACGCCAAACCTCCGAATGATCTTGCCCAGCGGTCTCATGTACACATTGAAGAGGGGAGACAAGATAGAACCCTGCGGGACCCCACAGGGGAGGTCACAAGGGGGCAATATGCAATCACCCATCACCACCTGCTGAGATCTCCCACCAGGTCCCGCAGATGTGTCAACACCACCTCATGATCAACTGTGTCAAAGGCCACTCACTGAAAGATCCAAGATCAACAGGGTAAAATTCCCCATGTCAATCTCCAGGTGCAGATCATCGACCAAGGCCACCAGCACAGGCTCTGTGCCATACCCAGGACAAAAGCCTGACTGAAATGGGCCCAGGAATCCAATAGTGTCAAGATGAGTCTGGAGCTGTTGGGCAACCACCCCTTCAATAACCTTCCTGAAAAAGGGAAGGTTAGAGACAGGATGAAAGCTGGCTGGAGAGTCAGCATCTAAAGATGGTTTCTTAAGCAAGTGTCGGATGACTGTATTTTAAAGAGCATCCAGCATCCTACACACACACACACACACACCCCAGTATGTCTGCGGGATGGAAATAAGGTTCTGTTGTAAAATCATTGCCCACCTGAAAAACCATTTTCTTGTGGACTTGGGGCCAGCTGTTTCCCAGCATGTGGGCTCCACCTTCAAATGGCAAACTGGCACCAACAGGAACACAACTTCGAATGGGTATTCCAGCCCTCAGGAGGATCAAGAACACAGATCAAGCTGGGGGGACCTTCTGCCTCTGGGTCAAGAATCCTACCAGCCTCATTGGCCAGCACAGCGAATGCCAACATTTTTCCTGCTCCTTGGCTCAGGGCAGAATCTTCCATGGCTCCTTCCCTCTCTTTCACTCAGCAAGGTAATATCATAACGCCACGCTTATTGTCCTGCTTCAGGAGAAGGGAGGCCAGGAGTAGCAGTTATTGGGAAGGGACTTATGCAAAACACTGTCTGCTTGGTATTTTATGGCCCCTAATTATCTCTGTTGCTAAAGGAGACTAAGGCCATTTATAGACGAGACAAAAAAGGCGGCTGATCCTTTGATCAGCCGCCTTTATTTGCACTCGTCTATCCGTTCCAGCTGCATGTTATCCCGCGTCGGAGGGGGCAGGCGATCCTGCCCCCTCCAACGCGGATCCCCGAAGTGCCGGCTTAACGCCGCACTTCCAGGTTCCCTGGGCTTGTGCGCATGTGCGGAAGGGTGCGCATGCGCACAAAGACTCTCTGCCATGTCTGAACAGCAGACACGGCAGAGAGAGGAAGCCGGGGGACAGATGCCGGCGCTGGATGATCCCGCTTCTGATAAGGCAACTGATAAGGGCCATCAGAGAAGGCTTTGTTCATCCTTCATCTAGATGGAGGGCACAGAGTCAAACAGACATCTGATAACTGGGAATACCATGGACCTATAGAATTCACTGCTACAGGAAGTTGCCGAGGCTGAGGAATTAGCAGGATTCATAAAAGGATTAGACCTTTCTTTGAATATGGGCAGACATTCCAGGTTATGCTACCTGGCAAAGGCGTTACTAGAAGGACAGGTGGTGTAGCTGCACAGGGCTCCACACGCCTGAGGGGCTCACAACCCTAGGAGCAGGAGGGTATGGGGGGGCATTCCATTTTGTGCACCAGGGCCCATTCCAAGCTGGCTATGTCCATGGCAGAACAGGATGTCATTCCTCAGGATTTGGGGGCAGGTTAGGAAACGGCTTTCTCAGAGGGGCAGCATTGTGTAGGATGCCATGGACTCTGGGCTAGAGGCAGCGGTGATTGGGCACAGCATGGACGTTCCTCTATCCCATTATATGCTTCTAGGTTTAGGATGCAACTGGGCCTCATCCTGTAGGAGTGCCACCTGAACTGTCTGTCGCTGCAATGGGAGTACAAATTCAGGGGTACTGTAGGCAGGGCCCTGTGTATTCTACACCAAAGCCCACCTCAAATCCTGCACCTGGGTAACCCACATTTTGAGAATGTCTGCAGGGCAGAATTACACAAATGAAGCATATTATGCAATTTTACTTCATTTGAATAATTTATTTTTGCAGAGTTTGGGTTATGTTGGTTTTTAGAGTTTTTGGTGAAGAACAGAAGGAAGGGGAGGGGATGGGACAGTGCAGATGCTGGGTGGAAGAAGGGAAGGAGCTGGAGTAATCTGGGACTGGGACAGCTGCAGCACTGAGTGGAGGGGGGAAGGGCGGATGGAGTGGAGGGATGGGGTGGATAGGGGTCACTGGTGGAAGGAAGCTTTTTTTGAAGCCCCAACATGTTGGGGGCAGGATTTTGGCCTTGATGGGTTGAATCCTGTGTTACATCCATCCATTTACATATTGGTACCCGACACTGTAGTGTCCAAGCATCAACAGCTGCGGCAGATCACAGAATGTCAATGGCTAAGAAAAATAATTCCTTTATTTTCTTTCAAATACCAAACAAGCTGTCCCCATCACTCATGTGCCTCCTAGTCTGGACACCAGCTGCTGCCAGAGAAGAAGGACTGGCATTGGGGGGTGGGAGGGCAGAGCTCTCGGATCTGCCAGTCCAGGTCAGAATCCTAAACTTGGCCTCAAGACACCCATCTCCCTTTGGCATTTCCCACCATGGCTGTATCTAGTTCAGGACAGAGACACAGCAAAATCCTGGTGCTTTATTTACTCTATGTTCCAGGTCAGGTTGTGCTGGTCATCTGGATGCTTTGACAGCAGCTTATGTTGGCTTCCAAACCTGCCTACTAATCTTGCAGGCATGCTACAAAACAAAGGCCCCCTGTCAACATCATGAGACAAAACAACAATAGATAACATTATAGGATAAAAAAACCTATCGTTTGAGAGAGGAGTTAAGGCTCTTACAAATTCAACCATGTCCAAAAAGCATGGAAATTGTAAGTTAAGGCTCCTGCCTTAACTAGTGCACCATGTAAGCAGTAAAGATGTACAGTCTTGCATATTGTGTTTTTTTGTATATTTACGGAGATTGATAATACTACTTATTTAATTTGTTGTTTTTATTTATTGTGATGTAAGCCATCCCGAGGTGCGTGGCAGGAGGGGCGGGGTACAAATTTTGTATAAAATAAAATAAATATTGTGCTTGCGTACAACTTAGGCTCCATACACCCACACTTTGCCTTGGCCTTTCAGCCCCAATCCTCTTCCTCTGCAGGTTGAGGACAACACTGAAGCTGGGAAAAGCAAGCACCACACCTCCTTCCCCCGCCACAGCACAATACCAGAATTGAGACGCTGGCCACTTTCACCCCCACCCCCAGAAGTCATGATCTCATGACTTCCAAGCAGGGATACAGCAGCAGCCCTTGGCAACGTGGAGGCAAGCATCAGGTGGAGACCAAGGGTTGAGAAGGGATCCTCATCTGAGCTGCAGCACCAGAGTTTGTATGTTTCAAAGGCCTCTCAGCTGAGGGGAATGGGGGCAGAAGCCCCACCCCAGCTGGGACTGCTGTAGAGCCCAGCTCTGCAGCAGGGGATCTGGGGGTGTAGAGACAAGGGGGATCTGGTCTGGTGGGGTGGAGAGAAGTGGAATCTGAAGGCTGGGACTTTTATTACAACAGTTTGAAAGTAGATATTATATATAAACTATTTACTTAACTTTTTACCCCGCCTTTCCCAAATGGCTCAGGGCAGCTTGCAAAACAAATAAAATACATATAAAACATAAACAACCAAACCCCCAAACTTTTCCCACCCCACAAATCCCTTCCCAACCACCCATTCACACGCCTATCCCAAAACCCACCAAGCCCCCCATTCCCTATCCCTGCCCGCCAAATACCTTAACAAATAGAAGTCCCTTCGCTGAAAATGCAGGTGATGGGGATTTGTTGCTCCCCTCCCCCTTATCGGGGAACGAAATGGCTGCGGTAGAGCGGGGCCCGCTAGAGAGCTTCCTCTTTGCTGACTGGGTTGCTAAGCAACCCACCCCAGTGGCACGAAGGCGACCACTTGGGGCTAGGGAGCCCGCCCCTTGATAGGAGGAGCCGTCTCCCTGCCGCTTCAGAGCGGATAATTCGGCGCCTGGACAGCGAGCAGGTAGCAGCAGCGTGGAAAGCTGCTGCTGGTTGAGCTGGTCACCGCGTCGGCGGTGGTAGTGGCCCGGAGGGAAGATGGGCAGCACTAAAAAGAAGCTGGCTGCGAAGAAGGACGGAGGTCGGAGAGCGGGGGCAGCCCGTGTTGATGAGAGGGGGATTCCTGAGAGGGCTGATACTGGCCCGCTTCTCAGGGAAATCCCTCCTAGAGGAGAGCTGCTCGCACGTTTGGAGGCGTGCGAGTAGGCAATGCGGGTAGGCCCCGTTGCAGGGGGGCAAGGTACCGACACAGCAGTCCCTGGGGGCAGTGGATATAACCAGGACTAGTTGGCAGACAGGCTGGCTGAGTTAGCCCCCGTGCAGGGTGAAGCGCGGGGTTCGGGGGTGGGGGTCACCACCCGAGGCGGGAGGATCATTTCTCCTCCTGCACGGTACAGGCTTGGAGAAGGGGTACCCCCCTCCACTACAGTGTCCAGTTCAGGTAGTGGGCGGCCCAGGGGAAATACTGGGATGGGGCCTGTTGATGCTCAGATGGTGATGACCCATCACGGAGAGGGCCCCCATGGGGGTAGTGGGGCCTTGGGTGACACTGGTGTAGCCCCTTTGGGCCTTCAAGGGGATGCCCATGTTGCAGATTCAGGCTTGGGTCATGGTGACACAAGAGGTTTGGATTACCCCATGGGGGGGGGGGTATGGCCGGTACCACCATTTGAAGGGATGGGTGGACCTTCAGGCCAACAGCCCAGTCCTTCATGGGCTGATTCCCCTACCGCGCCATTGCTAAGGGCCATTTATGGCACAACAGGGGGCAGGGGCCCTGATCTTTCAATGATGGGAAGTGGCAGCAATTGGGCTGGAGTCCCTCAGAGCATGCCGGGGGTGCAGGGCCAGCTACAAGCACCGGGGTCCGCTTGGGCCGGGTTGCCCGTTGTGGGAAACCCGGAGTCTCGTTCCAGGGAGGAACCACCTCCTGAGCGACAGCGGCGCGTGGAGGGGCCTCAGACAGAGCGCGGGGATGATGGGGAGCTTTGGCTGAGGATCCTCGTGCTTGAGCAACGGATATATGGTGAAGGACAAAGGACGAGCGCAAGCGAGACAAGCAGGCCAGGAGAGGCATGCTTGGCATTACCGGCAAGTGCAGGTAATCAGGGGGCAGCAGGCACGCAAGGTGGCCAGGCAGAGAACCTGGTAGGCCCGGATAACACACGGGGCATGGGACAAAGGGTGGAAATAACGGCGGGTGCGCAAGAGCAAAACCTGCCCGGTGTGGGCGCAACCCCAGTGTTTGAAGGGAGGGGAGGACCACAAGGGGTAAGACAGTAGCTCAACAGGGTCAGTAGCAGGTGGCATGGATGAATGGGTCATGGGTGGTGATAACCCCCATCGCAGCGCCAGACCAGCTGACTGCGTTCAATGGACCCACGCCGGGGCGAGTCAATTTAACCGTCCCAGTCCCTTCGACCTCGGCAGACAGTAGGGCCTTAGGGGCAAGTATAGCAGCTGCAATGGTGACAAGTCTCGTTGACGTCAAGGAGTGTTCCCTGCCCCCCACCTCCCTCCCCCCGGCAGAGCCAGCTTGGACATAACGGCTCCTTTTGGACAACATTTATTGCAGGCCACAAAAGAAAAGATCTGGCAGGGCAAATACATCGATGTGTTTGCCCTATTGTTCAGTGATCCAACAGTGGATCACAGGGTTGATGATGATCAAAAGGAAAAATTAAAGTGCAAACACCCAAAGGTTGATAGGAATTGGGCAAATTGGACAGCGGTCTACGCAGTATACATGGGGGTAATGATGCAGGCATACCCCGGCCACGGATTAGAACTGCATAAGTATGCCAACATCATTCGCCAGGCGCATGGCACAGGCCTCCCAGGGGCATGGCTACGATATGATGAGGCTTTTCGTCATCGGGCAGCCACAAACCTCGGGTTACGTTGGGATATGTATGCAGCAGACTTGTGGCTCGAGAGCATGATCGATGTTACGGGTGCACCGCGGTCTGAGAGTGGTCACACACTAGTAAAAGGCAGGGTCGCACCGGCTAATGAGCCCTAAGGCAGCGAGTCTAGGAGGACTAATGCCAGTGGAACGGGGCCTTCTTGGGAGTATAATAAGGTGGGAAGGTGCAACAGGGCTTCTTGCTGTTTTCGGCATGTTTGCTGGGGGTGTACGGGGAATCACCCGGGGCTTAGTTGTTTTCGTTCCTATCAGAAAGGGGGTAGAGGGAGATTTGGCCAAGGAGGAAGTAATAATAGAGGTAAGCAAGGTCCATCACAGGGTTCAGCATCAGGAAAGGGGACCGACACCGGTCAGAATTGACCGGTTAAGGCAAGTCCTGGTGGGGCACCATGACCCCAATGAGGTTTGTTATATAGTTCAGGGATTCACATGGGGATTTGTCATACCAGCAGGCCCTGTGCAAGGAAATCGAACTACCTGGAATTTAAAATCAGTAGCGGGATTAGAAAAGGTGATGTGGGAAAAAAATAGCAAGGAGGTTAAGCTGGGCAGGGTAGCTGGCCCCTTTACCCACCCCCCTTTTCCCGATTTTGTTATGTCCCTCCTCAGGGTGGTGCCAAAAAAGGCCCCCAGGGAGTTTAGATTAATTCATCACCTGTCACATCCAAGGGGGAACTCGGTCAACGATGCCATTCCCAAGGAATTGACATCAATTAGATATGCCTCCTTTGATGTGGCAGTGGACAAGGCCAGGACCAGGAGGTGGGGTGCACTGCTGGCAAAGTGTGATGTCAAATCGGCATTCTGCTACCGGTGCACCCCAACAGCTTTCATTTGCTGGGTTTCTCCTTTGATGGCTATTACTACTATGATCGGGCAATGCCTATGGGTTGCTCGATATCATGCGCCACCTTCGAGCGTTTCAGCTCTATCGTGGAATGGATATTTCAGCGTAGACTAAGGGATTGTGAAGTCACAAAATACCTTGACGATTTCCTGATAATCGGCCCCCCAAGGTCGCAGAAGTGTGCTGTAGCTTTGGAACAGTTTCAAAAAATGGCCTCGAAATTAGGTATCCCCCTGGCCCCAGAAAAGACCGAAGGGCCGGCCACAAAACTAACATATTTAGGAATAGAGTTGGACACTGAGAGCATGATATTGAGGTTACCTGAGGATAAATTGGTAACCCTTAGACAGAAGATCAAGGATGTCCTTGAGGCCTGTAAGGTGACGGTGCGGGTCCTGCAGTCACTGGTAGGGAGCTTAAATTTTGCCTGCCGGGTGATAGCCCCTGGGAGAGTCTTTTTGTCAAGATTGTACGGTAAACTTAGAGGAGATTTGGCCCCCCACCTACACATCTGAGTAACCAAGGAGATGAGACAAGACTTGATTATTTGGCAGGAGTTCCTGGAAGATTTCAATGGGGTGAGTTTCTGGAGGGAGAGTTTACTGCTCCGTTCTGATTTTCAGGTACAGTCTGATTCGGCTGGAGGCATAGGATTTGGTGTATACTTTAAGGGTTGTTGGTGTGCTGCTCAATGGCCGGAGGTCTGGCAAACATCAGGAGTAACCCGGGACCTCACTTTCTTGGAGTTGTTTCCAATAGTAGTAGTCATATTGCTGTGGGCTTGGGAATTTGCTAACCAGGTCGTCAAGTTTTGGTGTGACAACATGGCAGTTGTACATGTGGTCAACTCGTTGTCCTCGAAATCTCCTAGAGTCAAGGCCTTAATCCGAACGATGGTGGCAGTCTGCTTAAAGTGCAATATTTTGTTCAAGGCCCAACACGTACCTGGAATTGACAATGGCGTAACCCTTTCTCGGTTCCAGATGGACCATTTTCGAGAATTGGCACCGGACGCCAGGCCACACCCGGAACCCCTGCCACCTGGGGTGTGGAACCTTGGGAGCTAGAGGTTCAGAACATCATTCAAGGATCACTTGCTCCTAGAACGCAGACAGCCTATGGTATGGCGTTCAGCGAATTCCAGGTATTCAGGGCCAGCAAAGGGTGGAACAGGGGGTTTCCTATATCGGAGTGCCACGTCCTTCAATTTGCCATGTACCTCCAGGTGAGAGGTTTAGCATCCGGTACTATAGCAGGAAAAATGGCTGCGTTATCCTTCGCTAGTAAACTAATGGGTTTCCCTGCCCCAGATGGCGGATTTTTCATGAAACAGATGTTGGAGAGCTGGGCTAGGGAAACCCCGCCTCCTGGTCCGGCCCAGGCGCCCATCCCCACCAAGGTCCTCCAGCAATTGGTCAGGGCATTGCCAATGGTGTGCTCTGATGTTTTCGAAGTACAGCTCTTCACCACTGCGTATGTGATTGCTTTTTATGGAGCCTTTAGGGTCAGCAAAGTTACAGCATTATCAAAGGGAGATAGATCTGACTGTGCTTTGGGAGTCCGGGATCTCAGGCTATTAGAGGACTCACTGCAGTTGTGCTTACGGTATGCAAGAAACGATGGGAAAGGGCCAGGTAGTACATCTATATAGGACGGGGGTTGATGATATCTGCCCCATGGCTCAGACAAAGCGGTATATGTGAATGCACCCGAGCATTCCCGGCAGGTTGTTCGTTCATCGAGAAGGTGTCCCCTTGACCACCTACCAATTTACAGCGGTGTTAAGAAAGGTTTTGGTGGTAGGTGGCCTTCCCCTGAGGGAGTTTGGGTCTCATTCCTTCCGGATCGGGGCTGCGACAACTGCAGCCGCTGCCGGAATGGGGGAACAAGCTATTAAAGGACTGGGCAGATGGTGCTCTAGCACTTATGGAAAATATATCAGACCACTTCCATATTAAAATTGTTCTCTTTTTAGCAGGACAACCGAACTCCCTGACCAGCAGATGTGTGGTGTGGATCCTGGGCCATAGCATCGTGAGATGGGCAATTGTGGCCGCTGCAGCAGCACCTGGGGGTACCCAGTTGGGAATAGGAGATCATGCCGCAATTAGCTGGATGGGAAAAAGTGGAATGCGGTGGCATCAGTTGTTGCCCACGTAGAGAGGCATGGCTCGAAGGCCAGCACCACATATATTGGTTTTGCACTTAGGTGAAAATGATATCCCTGCCCGAAAAGGGTTGAATTTGATCGTAGGGGTTAAAAGTGATTTGTTAGTGGTTAAACAATGGTTCCCTCATACCCAGTTGGTTTGGACGAATTTAATTCCCCGTTTGAAATGGGCAGGAGCTCAGAAACCAGGCAGGATAGCTAAAGCAAGGAGAAGTATAAACCGGGAGGTGGATAAATGGATCACAGGAATTGGCGGTATGTCGTTATGCCATGTAGGGATAGTGCACACGAGCCCGGGTTTGTATTGGGATGATGGAGTGCACTTATTTCCTTTCGCTGATGAGCTTTACCTGTCAGTTTTAACTGGACACCTGGTGTCTTACTTGGATTCGAGGTGGTGGGTGTCGGGGTAGTTCGCTTGTGACTACCCTTCAGTGGCAGGGGTCCAGTATGTGAAAGTAGATAAATAGGTAGGGCATAGGTAAATTAAAGTCATCTCCTTAAGAGATGGGGATGTGATACACAGATAATGTTGGGTGCAGCATGTCTGGGGTTACATCCCGGGGAGTGTGTGAGAGCTAGGAGACCAAGGATGGGCACAATCCTGAGCCTCGCTGACGCATTAACTCCTTACTTGGTATAGGGTGGGTTTGCACAACTCACCCTCCCCCATTTGGCCATGGCCAGGGCCTGTCGAGGGGGTCGTTTCAGTTATTGTTGATCAGGGCGGACACTGGAAGGCACATCCAGGTCAGTTCCAGTTAATAAGAAGTTGAATTAGCTAGCATACTGGACCCAGATTGCTCTGAGCAATTACCCACGAGCCTGAGGCTATTGTTAATAAAGAGTGTGGACTGATTTAAACCAACAATATGTCTCTGTGTCTGATTATGGGGGGCGGTGTGTCGACAAAGGGCTAACACCGCCTCCAGATAATGCCCAGGCTTGGGCTCAAACAAACCTCTGGAGGAAGAGAGTTCCATAACATTGGGGCAGCAGTTGAGAACGCCTCCCTGCAAACCCTCACGGTATGAACAAGACTAACAGATGGTACCCACAGGGAGGTGCTCCTGGCTGATAGCAGGGACCACAGTGGAGCATGGAAGAACAGGTGATTTCAACTATGTGGGACCCAGACCATTTAGGGTTTTAAAGGTCAAAACCAGCACCTTGGATTGTGTCCAGAAAGCTATATTTATTTATTTATTTATTTACGAGATTTATATCCCACTCTATCCCGCCACAGGTGATTCAGAGCGGCTTACAACACAATAGGGACAGGGTCAGCCTTATCACAAGGCAGCCATCCTGGGACACACTCCTGGGGGGGGGGGGGCTGCGCTCGGGCCCCCCAGCTCTCGACCTGACACTGGCTGGGAGCTGTGGACCATGAGCACAGGGCCCCCCTGAGTCTCGGCCAGGGGGAATGAGGGTCTGCCTCTCTCTTACTCCCCCTGGCCGAGTCCGAGACAGGCAACGGAGGGAGTCAGCAGGAGTGAGGAAGAGGCAGACGCCCCATCTCTCCCTCACTCCATGCCCCACCTCCGCTGCCTGTCAGTCTCGGCCCGGGGGAATGAGGGAGAGGCAAGGCCTCAGCCTCTCTCTCACTCCCCCGACCGAGACTGACACGCAGCGGAGGGGGTCAGCGGGAGTGAGGGAGAGGCAGAGGCCCCGCCTCTCCCACACTCCCTAGCAACTTCCGGTGGCGGCAGGCAGCGCGGTGGCAGATTTAATCTGTCGCTGCTGCGCCCTCCTGAGCCCGAAGCACCAGCGCAGGGAACTGGCCTGGCGCGGGGCCCAGGACGGCGACAGCGACGGATGGGGTAAGTGCCCCGAAATGGCTGGGGTTGGGGATGGGCAGAGGGAAGTGCCCCTCTACCTGTCCCCGAGCCCAGGCCTGGGTAACGCCCCCCGATCGAGCCGGGGAGCACCCCCTGAGCTGGGGAGTGACCCTAGGTCTGCCGGCAACAAAGTCACCACTGGGAGAATACAGCCCCGCATTTCTCCCCTGCCCTGGGCCCCGCAAATCGTAAGGCCGGCCCTGTATAGGGAGCCAGTGCAGACTTAGAGCACTAGTTTAATGTGCTCCCGGACCAGTGCCTCACCCCCCAAATGAGGCAAGTTGCCGCATTCTGCACCAGCTGCAGTTTCTGAACAGTCACCAAGAGCAGCCCCACATTACAGTAGTCTAAGAACATAAGTGCCATACTGAGTCAAACCAATGGTCCATCAAGCCCAGCATCCTGTCCTTCAACCGTGGCCAATCTTGATCGCATGGAAGAAGAACCAACAGTCGCAATGGGCAATCCATTCCCTGTTGTTCACTTCCAGCTCCCGATAGTAAGAAGTTCATCCCTCAAGCTACTTGGTTAGCTTAATAGCCATTAATGGACCTACTCTCTAAGAACTTATCCAGTCCTTTTTTAAACCCAGCAGCTATACTACTGGCCTTGACAACATCCTCTGGTAACAAATGCCATAAGTTAATTATGCGTTGAGTGAAAAAGTACTTCCTTTTATTTGTTTTAAATCTGCCGGCAGCTAGTTTCATGGAGCGTCTCCGAGAGGGTAAATAACTGTTCCCTATCTACTCGTTCCACACCACTAAAACCTCTAACATGTCCCCTCTCAGTCTTCTCTAAGCTGAAGACCTAGCTTTTCAAGCCTCTCTTTGTACGGAAGCCGTTCCATAACCTTTATCGTTCTCGTTGTCCTTCTCTGTACCTTTTCTAGTTCAGCTATGTCTTTTTTGAGATGGGGTGATCAGAACTGCACACAATATTCTAAGTGTGGTTGCACCATGGATTTGCATAGAGGCATTATAACATCCTCAGTTTTATGCTCTATCCCTTTGCGAATAACTCCTAACGTTCTGTTTGCTTTTTTGACTGCTGCTGCACATTGGGCTGAGGGTTTCAGTGTACTGTCCACAATCACTCCCAAATCCTTTTCCTGAGTGGTAACTCCTAGGTTAGCACCCACCGTTGTGTACTCATAGTTTGGGTTATTTCCCCCCATATGCATCACTTTGCACTTGTCCACATTAAATCTCATCTGTCATGTAGATGCCCAGGCACCCAGTCTCATAAGATTCTGTTGCAGTTCTTCACAGTCTGCTCATGTTTTAACTACTTTGAATAACTTGGTGTCATCTGCAAATTTGATCACCTCACTCTTAACGCCCTTTTCCAGATCATTAATTAATATATTAAACAACACCGGCCCAATACAGATCCCTGGGGCACCACTTTTTACATCACTCCATTGTGAAAACTGACCATTTAGTCCTACTCTTCGCTTCCTATCCTTTAACCTAGTTGAGCCTCAGGGTGATGAAAGCATCAATGACAGTGGCAAGTCCAAATTGGAAAGAAAGGGCCACAGCCTCCTCACCAGATGGAGTTGGTGAAAAGCACTCCTGGCCACCACCACAGCCTGACAATCCAGGCACAACAAGGGCTCCAGAAGCACTCTGAGGCTGCAAACCTGACTGACCAGAGGGGGCCGGACTCCATCAATAACAGAAGTCCCAGTCCCCTCCAGATCAGAAGGTCAGCAAACCATCATCAACTCAGTCTTGTGTGGATTCAGCTTCAATCGGCTCATCCTCATCCAGTCCCTGACAGCAGCCAGGCAATGGGTAAGCACCGAGACTGCAGGGCCTGGGTTGGATGAAAAAGAGAGGTAGAACTGAGTGTCATCAGCATACTGATAGCACTTCACCCCAAACCTCTGAATGACCTTGCCCAGCAACCTCATATACACATTGAACAAGAGAGGAGACAGAATAGAACCCTGCAGGACCCCACAGGGGAGGTCCCAAGAGGATGACAAGCAGTCGCCCATCACCATTCTCTGGGACCTCCCCGACAGGAAGGAGCGGAACCACTCAAGAACAGTCCCATGCACTTATATTTATAAAGATTATGTAATATTTATAAATACAAGTCTCCTTGTCTCTCCCTCTGTTTCCCTTCCTTCATCTCCCCCCCTCCCCCCCCCCTCAGATTGTAAGTCCTAAGGCAGGGACATGTCTATTCAATTACTTTGTAAAGCACCAGGTACATTGCTTGCACTATATAAATGTTTGCTAATAATAATAATAATAAATAATAAATAGTGATCACTACACAATATATTTCCAAAGGGGTCCCCACCTTCATATAAAGTTTTTTAAGGGTCCACAAATGAAAAAGGTTTGAGAACCCCTGTCCTAGTCATCCATTGGAGTAATATATTGGAAAGGGACTGGGCTGTGGCTCTTGATTGAGGATTGGTTGCCATCTTCTTACCCTCAGGTACAGCCCTGATAAGGAGATCAGGCTACTTTAAACTCATAAAAATCTGCTAAGCTGTGCTGCCAGAAGAACCCATTTCAGCCTTCTCCCCCCAGGTAGACCGCCCCAGCACCTGGATATACCTTCCCCATACAAATGCTGCTTCCCCACCTCTGGCTGCCCCCCAGTCTTGTCCATGGATATGCATCACCTCTCTCTCAGGTTTGTCCCCTCCCATATACACCCCTCCCAGCAATTGTCTGCCCATTGCCAATATAAACAGTCCCTCACCCCACTCGCCCCCCAGCCTTGTCTGTACATACACACCCATTTTTCAGCCTCGTTCCCCATAAACAGTCCCCCAGCACCTGGCTCCTTCCTCCCCATACAGACACTTCCCTCCACCGCCTGGTTGCCTTCAATCTTGCCTCCCTGTACACATCCAACATCCATCAACCTTGTTCCCCCCACATTCACCTCCCACCCAGTACGCAGCTGTCATGTTCTCCCCAACCCAAATGAAAGCATATAGGGAAAGCAGAAGGTTAGGGGGCAGCTTGCTTGCTGTCCCCACTTCAGTGTTGCCTCCAACCTATAGAAGAGGAGAGTTGGAACTGAAAGACCACGGGAAAGTGTGGGTGTATGAAGTCTAAGTTGTAAACAAGCACAATATGCAAGACTATCCAGTGTCTTTACTGCTTACGTGGTGCACAAGTTAAGTTGGGAGCCTTTACTTACAATTTTCATGCTTTTGGGAGCAGGATTGGATTTGTAGGAGCCTTAACTCCTCTCAAACAATAGGATTTTTTATCCTATAATTTCCATTGTTTTTGAGAGGAATACACTAAATCCCTCCTCCTGGAACACTACAGCTGCCAACTCCCCCTGCTCCAACTACTAATCCCACTTCCCTCCCAGACAACCCAAGAGTCCTGGCTCCCAGCCCCCCATACACACTAGCTCCCCATCCCGAACACTCCTCTGCCTAGGACGGTGGGTCACATTCCCTGTGGACACTGCTCTGGGAGAACATGAGGGCTGCTAGTCCTGGTGGGGGTTCAGGGGAGAAACCAGCCTAGTGCTCATCTCTTCCTCTGGGGGAGGCACACTGGTGTAGTGTGATAAACTGGTATGCATGTGAAACTATTACTTCTACTACTAAATATACGCAAATGAATTGAGCGTGCTCACTAGCAGCTACTGAAACCACCTTTCCTTATCTTGCCCTCAGCTGCTGTGATAGATTAATACACCCATTCAAATTGTGGGCAGGAGGGATTATTTTGGACAAGAGGAGCTCAGATTATGCAGGACACACACAACAAGATCAGCAACTACATGCTATGTAGTTACTGCTATTAGGGGCACCCTCCCCACCAGCCAGCACAGCATGTAACTGAACATGACACTAGACTACCACACCATAATAAAATGTGCAAAACATAGGCAGACTCATCAAGTATAGAGTCAGTGACCAGAATTTAAAGGGGGACATCAGGGACACAAAGCACAATCTAAACCCAGAAAGGAGAGAATGGGCCACAGTGGGTTCTTTTAGACAAGCACCTCTCCTACCCACTATTCGTGTCGCAGGGCTGCAGCGGTGCCCTGCAACACGTATAATGGGCAGGATGTACTTGTCTAAAAGCACCCAGTGTCTGATATGCCCAACAGTTGATTCCTAATCCTGGTGGCAAGGACAGTTGCTCCTCCTTCACCCACTCAACTGCTCCAAGGAACTGCCCCTCTCCCCCAGTCACCCCCGCTAACTCAGAGGGTCTCCCTACACCTACTCAGAAGCCCTATGGGTATCACCCCTCCCCAGTCTGCTCCCTCAGAGTAAGGATGCAAACAGGGGACACGACACAAGAATAGGGGATGGTGCCATAATAACAGAGCCATGATCTGGACCCTCCTCATTCTGAACATGCCCAAGCCTCAAGTTGTCCCAGACTCCCCACACCTAGAACAGACAGCTCGCTGCAGAGCCTGCCCCCCAGCCCCAGGTACCCTCCACACCACCCAAGTCTCCATTCCCACCTGCTGCAATGGCCTGCCTCTCTCCCTCACTCTCCTATCCACCCTGCTTACTTCAAAGGGTTGCTCCTCCCTCAGCCACTCTACCCCCACTACTGCTCAAAGGACTTACCCAGCCAGCCTCCCCTCACTCCAAGGGCCTCCCCACACCCACTCAGAAGCCCTTCAGGTGTCGTCGTCATTTCCCCATCCCCTCCTTGCTCCCTCTAGGGGTAGGGAAGCAGAAATGGGGACGTGATCGCAAGGACACAGATCTAGGTTGCAGTTCCGTGATCTGGACCCTCCTCATCTTGAGCGCATCCATGTGCCCCCACCTATGCCAATGTGACTGCCCCTCAGGGCACCCTGAAGGCCCCTCACCGGCTCCCCCTACCCAGGCCCAGAAGAGCAGTAGTGAAAACAAAGGCAGCATGGGAGGCTGCCAGCCTACACCCCCTCCCTGCAAACAGCAGCAGCTGAGATATGTCCGGGGAGGAAATGCAAAGGACATCCAAGCAGCGCCTCCTTGCCACTGTTCAATCTGCTTCCTCCAAGACAGTGACAACAATGCCCTGACCACAAGCCCCACCTTCCTTGGCTGAGCCCATGCAGGAACTGTGCGCATTGAGTGTTTTGGACTGCACTTTCTCTTTCTTGCACACAACCTGTGCAAATTCCCACCTGGATCTGAAACATAACTTTCTCTCCATAGGATAATATGAAAGTTCAAAATGTAACAAACTACACAATGGATTTTTAAAAAAATCCAAACTCAAGAATGGACTAGAATGTATACTTGAGTTTTCCAAGCCCTCTAACACCGCCTAACGAATAACTTTAAACTCACTTTTCTGCATCAAGAGAACCAATTGCAAAACTCAGGAAAAAAATTCTGCCTCTAATTTTCAAACTTGGAACTCAGCCGTTTTTCAACCAATCCATCTGACATTTGACAGGTTCTAGCCCTCACCCAATCAATCCTTCCTGCCAAATTTCACAATGATAGGATAAATCATAATTTTACGAGTAGAATTTTTGAGATTTTAACTGAAAGTGCAACTCACCTTAACTATAGAGCCATGGCTTCTATAATCTTGAGGCCTGCACTTCCTGCAGCAGCTGTTTGGTCCAGGTGGAAAAGCAAGATGCAACAAAGGAAATAAATGGGACACTTACAGTTTCCCTGGAGGGAATCAAAAGGAGTTGCTGGTTCTCAAGGAGAGTGTATCAGGTGTTATTAACTTACATACTTCAGTAGGAAAACATATATCTTCATTACATTCATTACTAGGTGTGCAGTACTTGAACCAGGAAGTCTCACCTTAGCCAGAAACTCACTGGGCAATGTTGGGCCACTCACAATATATTCTCTCAGTCCAACCTACCTCACAGGGTTGTTGTGAAGATTAAAAGTTGTGTAATATATAAAAGCGCTCTGAGTGCCATGGCAGGGGGCACTATATAAAAATAAAGGGTTTTTATTATTATTATGATTATTATTATGGGGAGCCACTGTGGCCCAATCAATGGATGGCAATGATGGACTGGGAACTGGAAGTCCAGAGTTCAAATCCTGAGTTCACTGCATGACCGTAAGCCAGTCATCTCTCCCTACATCCATTTTAAAATAGGGAGTCAACAGGTCTTGCCCACCACCCAAGACTCAGTTAGGGTAGTAAGATGTCCCTTATTTGAGCCCTACAGCTCTATAAACCATGATGGACATTCCTTATTTACATAGCCAACATCCCTTTTTCTGAACACCAGAGCAATGTGGAATAAAATGGATGTCCCTTATTTCAGTGTCCATCAGCTCTTTAGTGCCCCTTATTTTCTCAACCCTAGGCTTAATGGAAGTGGAAGAGTGCCCTACTGTCCCATTTCCTTTAAGTTCCAGCACTGGGATACTCCCCTACCTCCTTCCTAAAGGCAGGAAGGTGCAGAAGTTTTCATTCAGAAGATACCACAACAGGGAATTCTATTCCACCCCGCATCCCATTTAAGCCCCTGTTCTCAGTCGGCTCACTGAGCACACGTTCACACAAAACATAGCTTGCTGTGGGGAAAATACAGCCATTTTGTGTGGCCATTCCTACCCAGGGGGCCCTTGCTCCATGTTATATTAAGTGTTCCTTGAGCATTAGCAATATACCTGGCAATGAACAGTCATTAGTTAGAAAGCAGTCTCTGCCCTAGGAGGCTTGCAATCTAAAATTATAGGATTGGCATAGCCTTATGAAACATCAGCATGTGGGATAACTTTTACATGGAGGGAAATTACCACACTATAACAAAGTACAATCCTCAAGGAGTAAGTGACTGCAGGATCAGCCCCCCAAAACCCCAGGTCCATGATATTTTCTTTCCAAGTATTCTTTATTTACAAAGGTTCAGTCCATCACCAGCCATTAACATATACAGTCCATATCATACTGGGTTTAGGACACCCCTCACATAGGTTCCCCCACAGCACAATCCCTCCTGGAGCCAGGTTTTCTTTCCCTTCAGTCCAGCTCCAGCATCCGACCCAGGCTGCTAGCTCAGTTGCCCCTGCGTAGCTCTCAGGTAGAGCCTTTACCCCAGGCATTGCTGACTAACCACAATCCTGCCTGTAGCCAGTTTAGAGTCACAGTCCTCCTACCTCTTCATTGAACTCCAGCTCAGTCTTTTGGGCTCTGGTTTAGATCAGCCACACCCAGGCCCACCTGGACCCATTTGGCTATCCAGGCCCTAGAGCCTCCTAGCTGTCCCTACATTCTTTAGTCCCAGCTAATATGTGAGCCTCTAGAGTTAGGTGCCACTGCTCCTTTCAGTCTGGTGCTACCCCTTAAAGGGCCAGGCCTTGTCAGACAGTCTGTCCTTCATATACACACACTGCCCCAAAGGATAGATTGGGGACATTCCTGGAGTAATGTGTGGTAATTTATTAATGGATAAAAGTTACCACACACTAATATTTTGTGTCCTGATTACATGGATTAGGGGTTAATTAATTCCTAGAAATAGGAGCAGCCCCATGAAATGGCTTCACAACTGATAATGATAATACCCCAGAGCAGGTTTACCAAGGAGTAAATTATGTCTCCTGTAAACACAACGTTCAAGGCAGTTCATCAGCATTGGGTAAAAAAAGCATCTCCTTGAATTCAAGTGGCTCCCAAGCCAATCAGCTAATGGCTGGCAGAAATAGCATTGTCTCTGCTTACAACAATGCCAGCACTCCAGACCCCCAAAATTTAGACTGCCCTTTACACTGCAATGCCAGTGTATTTATTTATGACCTGTCCCCCTTGCAGGTCAGGTCTTACCCCTTCCCAACCCTTCAGATGGGGACAGAACCATGTTAGAAAGGGCATGTGTGAAAGGGCTCTTTTCCATGCCTGTTGGAAAGGGGAGGGGCAGCCCCTTCACCATGTCCCTTTCTGACATGGCCACAACCCCTTTCCGAGTGCTGTGACATCATGACGCTTGGAAAAGGACATGGTCACATCAGAAAGTAGCAGAGTGGAGGGGCCCTCTGAAGAAACTTCTCTGACAGTGTCCTTGCATAGTGTATTCTAAATGATATATTCCTCCCCTAAAGCCCCTGCATTAATCCAGCCTGAGACACGAGCAGTTGAAACCAGAACGCGTTTGCTGAAAAGCGCTGTGGGGTATGTTTACACGCACTGGAAGTAGCTGCCCCACCATAGGAATTGCTGCTCGTGGGGTCTTTTTAAAGGCACCTTTTGGAAGGGGGGGACTCCAGGCAGATTGCAATAGCTGGGGGCACCACAGGACAGGATTAAGGCTGGGAAGTCTTATGCAAGTAAGAGAATAAGAGGGGTGGGGAAGCAACAGGATGATGGGGAGGGAAAGAGGGAGCCAGTTTGTATGTATGAGAGTGTGTGATGGTTGAAGGGCCTCAACTACCAGAGGCAAGAGGAAAGGGGGGTATAGTTTAAAAAAGCTTGAGACTGACTGCATTACAGTATACTTGGGATGTGGATTAGCACTAACAGCCTCTGACAGTCCCACTCTGGGGGCTGTGTGGCTGGCTGCTTTCCTGGTTGTACCAAACCTGAGCAAACAGGCACTCAAAGAGTTACACCCTGGCAGACATAACCTCCCGCCAACACACCCCTCCTCCACCCGTGTATATTCAATTCGTTATTACACACACACACACACACACAGAGTCATACACACAGGTCCTTCTCACTACCTCATTGTTTGAAGCCGCCAAACATAAGGAAAGTGGCCTTTCCTTACAAGGTCCCCACCTCGGCCTTATTGTTCCTCAATGTTTCTACTCTGGCGCCTAAATTTAGATGGCTAGGCCTGCGTGGCTCTGGATGTGACTTCCTGACCAACCAGCTCCCAGGCCAAGCTCCTCCTTGGAGCTTCATCTCATGAGAAGAGTTCACAGCAGGGACATTTTCATATTCCCTCCTTAATCAGAGCTGGACTAGGCCCCCAGGTTATCCACAGGGAGACAGGGGTGGAAGCTCTGGCATAGCAACTGTCCAAAGTGTGTGTATGAGGGGGGAGGAACACATCTGCCATGACTGAAGCCCCCAAGCCCCATCCTCTCATCCCCAAAATAGCAGTGACTACACCCACTTAACCAATTTCTGGGATATTCAAATCCTGGTGGGTAACAGAGGAATGCCGAAGGGTGGGCTGGGGGAGTTGTCTCAAATTTTGTTCCATGCAGTGACAGTTGTGCCATTGCCACCGGGGTCAGAATTAAAGTGATTGTCCCCCATACCTCAATATCAAGGAGTATCTCCCCCCCACCCCCGGTGTTTACATCCTTGGCTGGCAGCAGTGTTGGACAGAAGTGATGAGCCCAATCACCCAGTGCCCATCTCTGCAGCAGAATAACATGGCAGTGACAAGAAGAAGACAGAAATGCCTTTGTGGGACTGGTCCAAAGCAGGTTTTGGGGGTAACAGCAGCTTCGTTTCCTTGTATTGGGGAAAGGAGATCCAGGCAAGTGCAGATTGTATAATTAACTTCACAGGCCTGGCCCCATGTGTTGGATGGCCAATAGGCTCCCTAATACATGAAGTCCATTAATAAACAAAATGACAACTGGAGCGTGAGAAGCAGTGATGTAAAGTACAGGCCTGCAGACCCTCACGTGCAGGGAGCCCCAGTCTATGAAGAGCCTGTCATGATTCAGGAGGGGGCCCGACAAGTAAACTAATATTACAGCATCTGCGTAACAAACGGGCCCGTAAGGCCCCTGAAGAGGATGTTATGTTTAACTGAACATCAAAACCTAATGATGGTAACATTTTCCTTTTCTTAACAGGTGAGATAATGTGTGTCTCATCAAACATTTCTATGCTAGGAAGGGCCCCACGTCACCATTTTGCGCAGGGCCCCAAGTTCCCTGGATTCAGCATGGTGTCAAGTAGCTTTCTCTCATCAACACATCTTCCAAGACAACATTGCCACGTCAGTCTGTCTGTCCCCTACCCAATGGAGAACGTAGAACAGGAACAACATGGCAATAGGCATCTCATTAATACATTCAAAAGGCTCTCACCACTGGAATTGACTAAGACATGGACCTGTAATGTCTTCCCTGTCTGTTACTAGCTCTTCTGGGAGCATCTGTCACCTTAGTGCCCAAGTGCCAATACCACCTTTGCAGCAGCGTAGCAAGGCTGTGGTGGGCCTGGGTTCATGTCCCAATTATGGACCCCCCTAAGCTCAAGGGGGTGCAGTCTCCAGGGTGGAAAGAAAGGCACCCATGAAGGCAGTAGCACCTCAGGTCCCAGCACTCCCCACCCCCTCATGGGCAGCAACTCTGCCAGGAAGGAAGTTTGAAGAGTGGGTGCAGCATTCCACCCCCACCCACTCTGCAAACTTCCTCTTGGAAGGCCCCTTTACAAGGGGCCTGAGTGCCACTAGGAAACTTTCAGGTGTGTGTGTGTGTGTGTGCTGGCCCTGTTCCCTCCCTTTCTGGAAATCTTAGTGGCGTTCAGGTCACTTGCAAAGGACCCCCTCAGAGTCCAGAACCCGGACTCAACTGAGCCCCCTCGCTCCATGGTAACTATGACCTTGCACATTGATTCCCTAACATTTCCACAGCTATAGACAAAGAATCCTCTTGTTATCCCCCTTCCCAGTCTGGAATATGGTGAATATCAGAATTAAGTGATGCTTGGGGATCATCTGTGAGAATTTCAGTGCCCGCCCCTCCTCTCTGGCTGGACTCTGCGACACCCCAGTCCAAGAGAAATGGAGTCATTTCTCTTGGAATATGTTGTCCAAAATAACCCCAAGGTCTTTTTCCTGAGTGATAACTCCTACTTTATAACCCAGCATTGTGTACATAAAGTATGGACTTTGCACTTGTCCACATTAAATTTAATCTGCCATTCAGATGCCCAGTCACCCAGTCTGCAATTCTTCACAGTCTGCTCATGTTTTAACTACCTTGAATAACTTTGTGTCATCTGCAAATCTGATCACCTCACTCCTCTTTCCAGATCATTAATACATTAAACAACACTGGTTCCAATACAGATCCCTGGGGCACTCCACTATTTATTTCTCTCCATTTTGTGAAAACTGACCATTTACTCCTACTCTTTGCTTCCTACCCTTTAACCAGTTACCAGTCCACAATAGGATACTGCCTCCTTTCCCATGACTTTTTAATTTCCTCAAGAGTCTCTCATGCAGCACCTTATCAAACGCTTTATGGTCCCGGTGATTTGTTACTATTTCGTTTGTCAATTTGCTCTAGAACCTCTTCCAGAGACATGTTGATTTCATCACCTACAAAGAACAGTTCTGGCATGGGTATCTTTCCAACATCCTCTGCAGTGAAGACCCCCAAAAAGAATTCATTCAGCAATGGCCATATCCTCCCTGAGTGCCCCCTTTATCTCCTGCTCATCTAATTTAATTAATTTATTTATTTATATTTAATGGCCCAACTGACTCTTTAGCAAGCCTCTTGCTTCTGATGTACCTAAAAAGGTTTTATTATTAGTTTTTGTCTCTTTAGCAAGTCTTTCTGCAAATTCTTTCTTTACCTGCCTTATTAATGTTTTACATCTAATTTGCCAGTGCTTATGCTCTTTCCTATTTTCCTCATTAGAACTAGCTTTTCATTTTTTAAGGGATGCCTTTTTGGCTCTAATAACCTCCTTCAACTTACCATTTAACCACGCTGGCAGGTGTTTGGTCCCCTTACTACCTTTTTAAACCTGTGGAACACATTTAATCTGGGCTTCCAAGATGGTGTTTTTAAATAGTCTCCATGCCTCTTGCAGACATTTAAACCTCACCATTGCTCTTCTTAGTTTCCTTTTAACTAGTTTCCCCATTTTAGCAGTTTCCCTTTTAAAAGTTACATATTACTGCACTAGTTTTATTTACCATTCTCCAGTAATTATGTCAAATTTGATTAGATTATGATCACTATGGCCAAGCGGCTCCACCACTGTTACCCCTTGCACCAGGTCCTGCGCTCCACTTAGAACTAGTTCTAAAAGCTCTTCCTCTCCAAGACCAGTTGCTCCAATGGTGTTTTTAAATAAGATGCCCCCATGCATGGACACCCACTGTCCACGCGGGGGAGCACTTGTGTAAATTCAGTGCATGGGGGTACACACTCCTGACACCCATACACTACCTATCTCATTGGAGTGGGTGGTGTGTGGATGCGACAGCCATATGTGGGGCTGCTCATTTGAAGCACTCCCCCACACACAACATCCCTGCCCCACACGGTGACTGTGGATCCCTTGTGTTCAACACTAATGTAAAATCACCCCAAGCAGTCATTGATGGCATCCAGAGACTTTACCTCCATATCATGCCAGAGGAAACATTCACCAGTCAGTATGAGGATAATAGAAATCACCCATTATTATTGTGTTAACAACTTCAGAAGCCCTTCAGTCAGTTTCACCATCCTGGTCAGAGAGGTGACAGTATAGCCCCACTACTATACACTTCCCCATTAGGCATGGGATTTCTATGCACAGAGATTCCAGAGTACAGTTCCCTTCTTGTAAATGTTTAATCCTACTTGACTCAAAGGCTGTCTTTAACATATAGAGCCACCTCACCACCAGCATGATCTTGATGGTTGGTATCTGTTGTGGGAGGCACATCAGAAAGTGTGTGTGTGTGTAGAGGGTTATCGCAGAGCAGGAGGAGGTGAAGCTAAGGCTAAGGAGTCAGTTGCCAAATTTCCTGGGTGCTTTTTGACCCTGGACTGGCTCACTATCTCTGAGCTCAACTGGGCACGTTATCAGGAGAATGCTCACATGAGCCGAACTCCGTCAGCCTTGCTTGTAAACAGAAAGGCTCTTGCTAGGGAGATTTGGCTTCCACTGTCCACACCTGAGCAAAGTGAGAGGGATACCCTGCCAATTGGAGTCAGTGGCATCCGTGTCCTTGGCTACAATGGGAACAGCTTTTCCAAGCAGAAGGCTAGTTTCACAATACACATGGCACACAGATATTAAATAGAGGGGAGCGTGTAACCATGCTGGCCCTGTGCATCTAGAACTACCCCCAAGATTGACTGGGTTGTTCCCTGCACCCCACCAAATGAGATGTGCAGGAATGGCTCCCCGTGAATTCCCTAATACCATACTGTCCCAGCCTTGGTGCCTTCTGTGAGCCCATTTTTGTGGGAAGCAGCCATCCAGGAACAGCCAGAGTACGGGGTGCATGTGTCACTACCACACCTTTACATACTAGGCTTGATCCTGGAAGGTGCTGAACATACTCAGTGCCGCTCAGCTCACCAAGTTAGGTCCCATATGACTAATACTCTAAGCCTACTCCTTGCACTTCAATTCCTGATGCTGAATAATGCAAGAGTTCCCTGCCTTCACAAACCCTCTGCATCACTCAGAGATGAAGAAGCTATAGCACTTTGCAGGATCAAGGCCCAAATGCTGGCCCTCTGGGCTATCCCTAAATAAGCATATCCACCAGAACCCAGGGCTTCTAGGCAATTTACAGCAGGCTAATGTAAACAGTGGGCAGCAGTCTGCAGAAGCCACAAGCATGTGGGGACCGAGGTTGCTCAACACTGCACAGGGCCAGGCCTCCAAGTAGCTCTGTTAGCATTCCTGAGACAGAAGGCTGGCAGTTAATTTCCCTTGACCTCAGGGTTAATGGTGGCTGCGCTGGTAGGCGGATAAGAGGCCCGTCATTTAGGTGCCTGCAGCTCATTTGTATTTATTGTTTAGCAATTAAACATGACCAGCATGGACATAAAAAAACCCGACACACCAGACAGACGGACGGACAGCACAGAGAACAAGACATGGCTTGGCAGGATGTCCCCACAGGCCTACACAATACACACACTGCACATGCCGCTCTCTGTCACTGTTGGGAGTGCATTAGTACTAGTTACTCCTCATCCATTCCCTTCCCTCTGTATGGTGAAGGGGCAATTAAACCTCCTGGCAACAGGAATAGGATCAGCCTGAGAGGGGGATGGGGAAGCCCTCTGGCCACAGGAAAAGACACTGGAATCCTCTCTACAAAAGGGTCTCCCAGGGAATTGTACTCAAGTGTGTGCGCGTGTATGTAGGAACAGAGCGGAATAATTTGTGTGCCTGTCCCATCCCATCAGAACAGTGCTAGGTTAGAATGTGGGGCAAGGGGGACTTGTTTGGCAGATGCAGAGTAGGAGGGTGGATCTGACACTTTGGAAAAGTAAACTGTCAGACACCCTCTGGGTGTCTTTAGACCTAAAGTCAATGCAGAATGTGTGTTTTGACCTTGATATGAGCATGTTTGGCCCTGTGTTCACTATGTGGCACTGCTTAGATACACAGTCCATCTTGGGGCAAATCGGTGTTTTGCTCACCACCTGATCTCAGCACACAAGTGCTGCTGCCTCATTCCCTGTGTTGTACCTGCTAACACACCACACAATATCATTAGACACGTTGGCCACGTTCAGCCGAAACATTCACATTATCATTGTGATACAATGGTGTTTACATCGCATGTTCAACAGGTGGCCAAATTGGTGTTGGGATCGTTATAGTGCTTACACACAACGATCAAACACGTGCTTAGGGGTTTTGACACCCGATCTTTACATGTGTTATGATCAGGATGGATTCCTCTCTCTAAGCCCCAAGGCAGAGGGATTTGGTGGCTCACAGCAGAACTGAGACCTCAGCACCAATCCCTTGTCAAACTAGTCTTGTTCCCGCTTCCTCCATCAACAAGGTCAGAGAGAGGAAAGGGAGCTCCCCTCAGTAACAGGATGGCTGCAGCAGAGCTGCCTTTGGGAAAAACAGGGACTGGAATTCCTGCTTCAAGGCTGGGCTGGGCTCCCAGTCAGTGCTGGTCTGAGATGCACTTTCTTCAGCACACATCTGTGTGATTAAAAATGGAACAAGTTTCCATTCATTAAAGCGCCTGACTTGGCCAGCTCCTGGCTCAAGCCCAGCTCCCAGACAGACTGACCTGGGGAGAGGAACTGTTTGGCTGATGAATGCTGGGGAGAACCAAGAGCCAGCAAGGGCTTTTTCTACAGACAGCTGGCCATGTTCCTCATCTTCAAATGGGAGTGGAAGCTGGACTCAGAGCTGGCATTTTGCCCATGAAGGGAGGGGGAAGCCTGCCTGTCAGCTGGAAGAGGCATGTCACCCATACTTACACACTCCTCCATATCCAGAGGCCTGGGGATTCTTACCCCCACCCCTTCCATGCCCCTGGAGGAAGATTGGGGATTGATGTGGTATTGAGCACCGGTGTCCTCCCTGCATGGGACTCTGACTTCAAAGGAAGCTACAGTTCTACATTCTCAATACTGCTTGCCTGGGAATAAGACCCTTCCTGGAGACCTGGCTGAGCAGGGAAAGCTCTAAACGCCCCAAATGCAATGTTCATTCCTTAAATCCTGGCTGCTCCCCCCCCCCAAGGACAATGCTGGGCACCCACACAATGGCAGGGGGAAAGTTTGTATTGGGGCACCCTGGCACAGTGCCCAGGAGCCCCTACACCCAGCTGCAATTAGAACCATATAACGGGAGAGTTGGAAGGAACCTCAAAAGTCATGGATGGGGACATGGACATTCCATTGAAGGCAATACAATTGCCACTTGCTGACACTCCTTGACCTTGGTGGAACTCTGCTGATTTTTCTCTAGCTGGGAATCAGGCTCCTGCATGCTCTTTTAGTCCCTTTTCTAGGGTTTGCAGAGAAGCTGCACCCAGAGGTCTTTCACATAGCTTCACCCTTCTGCCCCCTGAGAGTTTAAGAGTCCAGGCACAGTCTCACCTGCCAGACCTTTGCCAGGGAAATGAACCAAAAGGCCATTGCCCTCATCCACAAGATAACCACTTGCCCTGGGGGAATGCAGTTTTGCAAGGCCAGCTTCACTGCCCACTTTGATCCACATCAGGAATCCATTATAAACCCCTTGTTTCTCTGTATCACAGCCAAAAAAACTCTCCTTATGGGAAAGTGGGACAAAGTTTGTGTGCAGGGGTGTGGAGTGCTGTCCCCAGACCAAGAGATAAAGGGTAGGATGCTCTGATCCCTCCTAGAGGAGGGGTATGTATTGGGAATAGGGTGGCCAGATATGCAAATTTTAGGACACCTGAGAAATACAGGTTGCACTGGAGCCACTGCAGTCCTGAAACCTGTATTTTTGCATATCTGACCACCCTAATTGGGAGCCCCCATGGTAACCAGTCCACTATCTAGTCCCCTGCCCCTGGTCACAAAGATCCCCATGGGCTTCATATACTCCATTGTGTGTTAGAGAGCTGTCTGTGGTGGATGTAAGAGATGTAATGACCTGGAATAAAGGATCTTCTCCAGGCTGTTTAACACACCAGCACAGTAATGGTGTATACAGTGGCAGTACTTTCCAGGATACCAGCTTGAAAGGTATCCATACCAATGGTTCTGAAACTGAGGCAGGTGGAAGATGTTTGTGGGGGTGTGAGAAGGACCAAAGCTGGCAAACAACTAGCTCCACTCACTGACCGCGCTAGGGGGAATTTCCAAAATAATGGGGTGGGATGGGGGTAAGCGAATCAAAGAGCAAGGGGATGGGGGGGGGGGAGAGAAAAAGAGGTAACAAGCAGTATGTGTGTCAGTGTGTGCGTGGTGGGGGAAGGGGACTCAACTACCATAGACAAGTGGAAAAGGCAGCAGTGTGTGTGTGTATGAGAGAGAGAGAGAGAGAGAGCAGGACACAATTCAAAAACTTTTTGAGAACCACTGGTTGCTACAATAGAAACCCTTTATCCAGACACCCTGAGGGGTGTGGTATATCCAAATTAGAGAGGGGTGGGGGGTCTTGTGGTTTAGAGAGGGGATCTATGGGGGACAGTAACCCAGTGTGTTAGAGAGCTGTGGTGGACATTAGATAGATAGAGACCTGGAATAAGGGAGCATCTCCGCTATCACACTGAGGCTCCACTCCCACAGGCTTGAGCAGCTTTTCATGCCTCTGTGCGAGCTAAGTTCCAAGACCTGCAGGAGCTGCTTGTTCCATGGAGATCTCTACAGTGACTGGAATAAAGACAGTGGAGCAGAGAAGGCTCCATTCCCCCAGGATACACTGGGGTGGAGGTGGGGCTGGGCAGCAGACATAAGAGCTTTTCACTGGAGGCATCTGTTTGTTTCTTTCGGAAGCCCGAGGAGGGGGACACGGGAGGATGCGGATGGGAAATAGCGATGGTGCAGTTTCACGCACTATAGAAGCATCTTCCCAATGGATGGGAACTGAAGATCATTGTGCTGGAGATTGGTGGCCCCCTCGGTCCCTATCCAGCTCGTCTGGGTCAAGCTCTGGAGGCTTCAGCTCTCTTTAGGCTCCCTGTCTCCCTCGTTTTCCAGATACAAACAGTTTAAACAGGAAACAAGAGGAAATGAGTTCATCTCATTCCCCTCGGGCATCCCTAAGCCAGAAAACCCGGCTCTCGGCTGCCAAGACCAAGAATGGACTGTGAACTTAACAGCAGCTTGAGGTGGGGTGGACAGGAATACATAGCCTTTCCAGTGCCCATCAGGCTTGACTCTAACCTCCACCTTGCTCTGATGAGTCTCAATCCCAACTCCCCATTATGACCATCCTGTGTCCTAGTCTTCCCCATGCCTCACACTGCAGCTCCCTCATTGTGCCAGCCAGCCACTCAGATTTCCAGCCCATTCCATCAGCATTTAGACTGCCACCGATCCCCTCAAGACTAGGCCAAGACCATCCAACCAATTCCATTTATGACTCAAGCCAGGACATGCAGTCACTTCTCCAGCTGGTGCACAAAGCCCTTCCCTCACCCCTATCTAGCAATGTCAACAAGTGGTTAGGGGGGTGACACTCCCCAAGCCTGTGTCAGCACATGGAGAAGCTGGCTCATCATCCCACATGGAGCTGGAAACTCCTGCCTCTCAACTGCTTTGAGGAAGAAGGGAGTGCGACAGTAGCTATGACAGAGCTTGGGGGGGACCCCTCTGGCAAGCCCAGAAGCAGACCCCTTTGCAAGGAGAGCAGGGAAGATGAGCTGCCCCTGGAGGCAAATAGCCACATAGAAGGGGGAATCCCTCCCTTGGTTGCATAAGCTGGATGCAAAATTGGGGGCCCACCCAACAAACAAAGGAGGATTTGAATCCTCACTGGCTGGTGCTTTCAGGTGTGATAAAAGGGGTGACCACAGGGCTGGGTGTGTGACACAAAGAATGGCAAGGGGCAGGAACAGGCTGTACCCCTTCTTCATGAAGTGAAGAGGCATCTTTCTGTTGGTGAGGAGGTGCCAGGTGAATGTTCCTTCTGTACAGCAGAGATTGAGGGGGGGAGGAAGCAACCCTTGTTCATCCCCCACCAAATGCCAGGGCACCCAGGTGTAAACAACTCTTTCCCCAATCCAGAGAAATCAAGGGGTTCAGAGGACAAGAGACAGCACAGAGCTCCCCACACAGCAACTTTGCACCTGCCTCCCACAGTCGATAGGAAGCCCTGGGTGCATCCTCTCACCTTGTCCATCTGGGGACATGGATGGACCCAAGAGGCATCCCCTGCACCCAGGAGGCAAAGCAATCAAGGTAGGAAAAGGAGGAGGCTGAATTCAATGTGCAAAATCTTGGTATAAATAGACCAGCTGGGGGTGAGGGCTCCAGGAGGGGGTTTCAAGCTTTGCCGTTAGCACCATGGTGATAGGGAAAGGGCAGGGGTCTGAGGTCAAACCCACTCCTGCAAGGAGCGCTTGCAGTAGAGCAGCATGCGGGGGGTGCCCTTCCGCTGCATCTGCACAATGATGTAGATGAGGCCCAGGATGCAGAGCAGCAGCACCAGCGGCACCATCACCATGACGATGCTCATGGTCCGGGTGTACTCATCAATCTGCACCACAATGTCCACGTCACCCCCGCCACCCTGGCCACCACCATTGCTGTAGTCCTTCTCGTCTTCTTCCTCTCCCCCTTCCTCTTCCTCATCGCTGGGGCCTGTGTCTGCCCCCCCATCTTCCTCCTCCTCGTCATCATCGTGTCCCCGCCCGGTGCTGTCCGGGTTGAATGGTGGCCTGTCCACATCAGGCCACCGGTGCCTAGGGTCAGGGTCTGTGAACACCTCCTCATGGCAGCCCATGAAGTCCCGCAGGATGGACTTGGGGTAGCCCGGTTCTGTCTTCAGCCGCTCATTGTCAAACTTCCAGTATTTGGTGCCTTTGTAGAAATAGGTGTAGGCTGGAAGAGAACGGGAGGTGGGGTTAGCATCACAAAGCCAAGGATGCCATAGAGAGGAGAAAGCGCTTTTCTCTCAGCCAATTAGGGCATTTGGCCATCCAGTCCAGCCTCACCTAATTCCCATTGGGCCACCCTTCCTGAACTTCCTATTACTTCATCCAGCCTTGTATCCCACCTCATCCCATTCCCATTGGGTTATGCAACTTAGTATCCCACACCTCATTGATCCATTGAGCCCACCACTCCCACCCAAACCCCCTCACCGGGCCATTGAGCCCAGCACCTCACCCCATCTAATCACACTGGTCCATTCAGCCCAGTATCCCACCTTACCCCAGGCCCCACTGGGTTGCACAACTCAGTATCCTACACTCCATTAGTCCACTGTGGCTTTGGATGCCTGGGCCTTTAAGGTGTGTCAGCCAAAGGACAGCGGGGGCATGTATGTCTAGTGGACTGCACCATGGGCAGATGCTAAAGAAAAATACAGGCACTAGCTAGGTTGGGGAGAGAACCTGGAGTATACGCTACTGAGAAAGCCTCTGAAGCCTAAAAGCCTAACTAGCTGAATGGAGCCAGCTGGGTTTGGGCATGGCTAGACAAGCCCAGGGGATTGGCTCACAAAACCCTGAGCTAGTAGCTGAGTAGGTGGATCTGCAAAGGGAAAGGTAGGAGCTGGGAAAGATCTGCCTGAGAGGGACTGAGCTATCCCATGGGCAGAAGGCTGGCCAGAAAAAAGAGGACTATACCTGGCTAGAAGGGACTGTGCCTGGCCTAAGGGGTCTACTGAAAGGTACCTGGGAGCTATGGATGCCCCTTGTATGTATATATATGAAATTGGACTATGCAAGGACAAGGATGTCAAGGGTGAGCACTGTAAATAAAGAATACACGCTTATTTACACATGTAGACTACTGTAACGCGCTCTACGTGGGGCTACCTATGGTGACGGCTCAGAAGCTGCAGCTGGTGCAGAATGCGGCAGCCAGGCTCCTGGTGGGTCTGGGTCTCCGGGAGCACATCACACCGGTGCTCCGATCACTGCACTGGCTGCTGATAGTCTTCCGGGCCCGATTCAAAGTGTTGGCATTGACCTATAAAGCCCTACACGGCCCCGGGGTTCTGGACCAGCCCCTGCAGTCATTTGGGGGTGCCCTGTTGGAGGTCCCTCAGGTTTTCCGGAGGGCTATGCAGGAAAGGGCGTTCCAAAGGCGTGGTGCGGCCACAGAGAACTCCCTCCCGGTGGAGGCCCGTCTGGACCCAGATCTCCCAGTTTTTCGTAAGAATTGTAAGACCTGGCTGTTCTGTCAGGCATTTGGCGAGGGAGAAGGATGAGGGGGGATGGGGATGTTAGGGATTTTTATCTCCTCATTTTTTAAATGTGATGATTATTATATGATGATTTATATATGTTTTTATTGTATTTTATTGATGAACTTTGTTAGCCACCCCAGGCTGCCTGTTGGCAGGAGGGGTGGGGTACAAAACTTATAAATAAATAAATAAATGTGGAAGATCCCGCTTGGCCTGGCTTCTTGGGGCGTGATCCTGCAAGAACTTAACCCCAGGGAATCAGCCCAGTTACATATGGTGTAGGATGTGGGTACACCCCTCTGGATTACCATAAGCACTATGGGCTGTTTCACTGCATGCTTTAATTAGATGGCATGGAGGATTGCGCCTGCTCCAGTGCAGTTTAAAGGGAGTGAAGATCTATTGCGGCTGGAGAATTCATTTGAGGCACTACATAGAGCAAGAAACCCAGCTTTTCAAGGAGCAGTTGTGTGATCTAGTGCTAGAGTCTGGCCCACAGAGAGTGGCCAGGTACTTGCAGGAGACAACACCTGGAGGGTGTATATCTACCAGCCTGGAAAGCAACAGGAGACTTGGGGATTTCTAGAAGGGCTGTAAGCACCCCACCATTGGAAAAAGGAGGAACTATTGGCTTGGTGAATGTGTGGAACCCTGGAGACATGGTTTGGTGGCGAGACCATGCGATTTCCTGCACTGAAACTGAGGAACTGAAGACTTAAAGGAGGAAGTGCCCCCCAAATTTGTTATGTATGTGGACTGTTTGGACATTTACAGTGGGCATGTCCCAGGAAGATTAAAACTGAAACTCTGAGGGACTGGATTACATGTTTCCTGCTTCTACAATGTTGGGGTTGCGGGAAAATGGGACACAAAAGAGGTGAGTGTCCAAATGTGTGGGCTATTCCTGGACCCAAGTAGACCTACCCAAACTGAAAATGTGAGGAACATTGTTGGAGTTGTGGGCAACAAGGACATCTCGTGGTAGTGCCTTGAGAGAATAAGGAGGAGTAATTGGGGCCCAGAAGGGGGTTCCCTGATAGAACCCATGTTCATGTGTGAACTCCTCCATGGGCGGACTGATACCGAAGTCAAAGGAGCGTAACCAACCAAAGGGGCTGACTCAGGGGCTGTTGTTTTACCCAGAGGAAGGGCTAGCACAGGGCACAGGAGTGGTTAGCACAGCCTCATCCCGACGGACAGCAGAAAGAACAACCAACCATGACAGTTCTTACTAGAACTGAACTAGAGCAACTGTTTGAAAAAAACAGGGCTGTCATGCAAGAAAGGGATACCCTCAGAGGAGAAGTGGAGATGCTTGCAGTCTCAAGGGAAAAATTGAAGGCGCAAATTGATGCCTTGGAACAGGTGGGGATTCAGTTTCGGGGACCCAGAGGAGATTACAGAAATGGTGCAGGCAGGGCTAGAATCACTGGATATAGACAGCCAGGGAATAGCCTTCCCCAAAAATAAGCAGTGGGGGGTGTAAGTAGAATGGGAGGAGACTAGGGGCGCCAAAGTCCAGGTGGAGGAATGGTGGGGCCAAGACCACACCACCACACAGGTGTTGGGGGAACCACAGTCTAGGGAGTTGGAGAGGACTTGGAACACAGGGTGAGCTTTCCCCACTGGGAGAATCAAGGAGTGCAGGTGGGGTAGACCCAGGGATAGCCTCTCCTGGGATGGCACTAAACCTTCTGGGAGAAGCAAATATAATGGAGGAAGAAGCCTTCCTGAGTGGGGTATCACTAGCCCCAGCCACTGGTTGCATGTGGTACGATGAGGACTTGCTGGCCTTGGAGAAAGGGTATGAGGCTTAGCTCATGGGGTACCAGTCCAGAGGTGACTACACACCACTTGCAAGTCTTAAACCCCATGATCTCCAGGAAAGAGGATAGGAAAAAGAAACCAGGTCGGCGTTACACTGGTTAGGACTGAGTTTGTCTAGGCATCTGGACATCTTTACGTTTGCTCTTGTTGTATTTGGTTATGGGTTATAGAGAAAGTACTAATGTACCTCATGAATGAATCTGAGAGCCCTGGGAATATTGTCTGGGGCTGCGATGCAAACATTGGTGGTAATAAATAGGTAACACCAGGGTCCCAGGGCTGGGGGCCAGAGTGCTGGGTGGGCCTGTTCCCCACCCCAGCATCGATGGGTCAGGGTTTCATTGTTTTGGGATATTTGAACTGTCAGGCATAACTCACTAATAGGGAGTAAGTTATCCCTTAGTTGGGTCCACTTTTTGTGAGACACATCTCCAAAAAGGGGGTGGGGGAGAGATGTGACAGGGGGCAGGTTTTAGCTGCCTGAAACTTTAAGGTGTGCCAGCCAGAGGAGAGCAGGGGCATGTATGTATACAGGACTGCACCATGGGCAGGTATTAGACAAATACAGGCACTAGCTAGGTTGGGGAGAGAACCTAGAGTACAGGCTACTGACAGAGCTGCTGAAGCCTAAAAGCCTAATTAACTGAATGGAGCCAGCTGGGTTTGAGCGTAGCTAGACAAGTCCAGGCCTACAAAAGCCTGAGCTAGGAACTCAGTAAGGGGAACTACCAAGGAAAAGGTAGCAGCTGGGAAGGTTCTGCTTGAGAGGGGCTGAGCTAGCACATGGCTAGAAGGCTGCCCAGGAACAAGCGCTATACCCAGCTAGGACGAACTGTGCCTGGCTTAGTGCAAATACCACTGGCCATTAACTTACCCAGCTCCAGTATTTCTAAGATCCAGGACTCCCTCTCTCCTTGCCCCAACTATGCACTGCGTGGAGAGGTGCTATGCATTCAAATTCTCTTCACCTCCTGGGACAGCTCACCCGCTTTGTGTCAGGGCTGACCCTAGGGGACCTCAGCAGGACATGGGCATCTGTGAGCCAGGTCACACTTCAGCAACCAGGAAACAGATCAGAGGAAATGGGGTTTCCTGCCCACTAGGAAAGAGCAGCTCTGGTGGGGGGCAGGGACACAGTCTGAGCTCAGTGCATGGAGCCCATCACCACGCCGGTGCTTGCTCCTATTTGGTTAGTCTGATGCAGTTGCTGCAGCTTTAACCCGTTGCTCTCATGGTGGTGGGTCTCATGAATGAGGTAAACACAGGCCCAAGATAAAGGGATTAGAGGGTCCAGATGTTTCAACTTCTGCTCCTGCCCAGGGGACTTTGCAGCCAGAATTCCACCCCGCACTCCCCTATGGCCTATAGGGCTCAACACCTCCATTCTGATCCTTGCAGAGGCAGGGCCCCAGCTCGGGGCATTGGGTGCACTGGTTATGGAGCCAAGCCCATATGAGCCAGCTCTGGAACTGGCCTCAACATCTGATCCAGAAGCCAAGATGAGAAGTTTTTTTCGGAGGGGAGGGAGGTCTGGGCTCCCGTGGTCCTCACTTACAAGTATCTGAGGTCAGGAAGGCCCCCTTGGGTACAGGAGGAATTCCCACCCACACACTGATTGGTTTCGGGTAGCCAGGGTCCACAGCATGCCTCTCCTCGCTAAACCGCCAGTACCTGCATGAAAGCAGACACCCTGTCAGTGTAGGAAGGGTTAATCAGACTAGGTTAGCACCAGCACAGCTCAGTTTCTAACAGGGGGCACCCTGCCTGCTTAGATCCCAGCGGCTGGCTAGCCCACATCCCTCCAGCTAAACTCTCCCCTGTTCCAGCAGGGATGTGCATGCACTGCTCCCCATTCCCTGCAGGGATCTCCAGGTGGGTGGAGCTCACCTTGCAGCCTCGCCCAAGGCAGAGTTACTGCCCCCAAATTTTACAAGTGGGAACAAGGAGGCTCAAGAGAGGCAGTAAACAGTCCAAGCTCACCCAGAGGGTCAGCTTCAGAGCTGGGAGCTGAACCGAGGAGTCCTGGCTTCAAATCTGGTGTCTGAATCATGTGGATCCTGTGCCTATGCCTGCTCCAGTTGTGTTCTCATAAACACATCAGATCCAAGATTTGTTATTCCAGAATAACTACTTTCCTCTGCCTGTTCCCACAAGCAGGGGTGAGATGTAGAGCCAGGGGTTAATGGCTACTCCCTTCCCCATCTCCCTTAGAACTTGCAGTAAGGGGGACTAGGATAGCAAGCAGTCAAATGAGGTAGAATTGCTGTGTGAAGGACACATAAACAAGGAAGTGCTGAGGTTTTCTGGGACTGTGGAGGAGTGCACGGGCAAAAGTAACAAAGAACAGTTCCCCAGAACGGTACACATGAGTCAGCACGAAGAGAAGCCTCCCTCCCCACTTGTTTCAACTACCTCCTCTGTCCTCACTTTAACTTCCTTGCTTGTGGGAACACAGGTGAAGTTAAAGTGAGGTAAGAAGTAGATCCCTCTGAACAAATGCTTGGGTGACCAAGATCTCAATGTGGGAACTTTGGGAAGGTCTGGCTGAGAAGCAGGGTACATTCTGCTTGACGCTGGCTGCCATCCCTGGAGGTTTGCTTCAGGCTGTGGAGCAGGGTAGAAAGCAGGGAATTCAGTTCCATTGGCTCCTCCCACACTCTGCCTTCCTGTGGGGGAATAGCACCAAACCAACGTGCAAGGTGAGTGGAGCAGGGCCAGCCAGCAACCTGAAATGTGAAGGGAATGGGCAGAGAAATGACCCCTCCCTTCTGCAGGGCTGCCTTTGTTATGGCCCCTTGCTTTGGTTTCCTCCCCCACTTCTTCCTCTCCAAACAGACCCTGAGGCGAGAGTGACGCTACCAGGCGCTTCCCCATCACTTCCTGCTTCCTGCCTTTGGGGCAGAAAGCCCCCCCCCCCCCCACGCACAGACCTTTAGGAGGTGCTAACAATGCCATCTGAGGGGAGGAGGCTGCACTGGGTTTCTCCAGAGAAAGCACAGAAGGCCCAGTGCCCAGGATACTACAAGCCAGGCAGGGAATGACCCTGTGTGGGTAGGGGGTGCTGCAGGCTCACAAATACATTGACAACTGACATATTTTCTGTGTTGTACCAATGGGGATACTAAGGCACAGAAAGGGGCAGGGACTTGCTTCACATCACCTGGCCAATCATAGCAGAGCAGACCCAGGAGTCCTGCCCATCCACCCCCCAGCCTACCTGTCGCCTCTGAAGAGGAAGGTGTGTCCTGTGGGCTCCCACCAGATGGCAGTGTCCACCTTGTCATAGGGGATGCCCTGCCCGAAGCTGGTTAGAGGCTGGGGGTAGCCGGGCTCCAGGTTTGCCTCACGGAACAACCAGTACCGATCCCCTGGGGAAACAGAGATCGTGTGTGTGTGTGAGATTGAAATGAGACAGAGATGAGAAACCCTTCGCTTCTGTGGGAGTAAGAGGGTGTGGCATCCTTCAGCCTCCTGCTATCCTGGCCCTAGGCTCCCCATGCTCAGCTCTGCCCTTACCCTTCAACCCCAACCCATTGCTACTCTATCCCTGGGCTCCCCCTTTCAGCTCTGCCAATGCTCCTCAGTCGTGACTCTACTATAGTCTTCCTGCTATCCCAGTCATGTGCTTACTTCAGCTCTGCCAATGCCCCTCAGTCCCAGCACACATCCCCCTGATATTCCAGCCCTGGCCTCCTCATGCTTGGCTTTGCTGATGCCCCTCAATCCCAACCTCAAACCCAGCCTTCTTTATCCGGTCATTGATGGAGTCCAGTCTCCTCTGGTCACACAGGTTCACAGCCTTTGAGTGCTTCTGGATTCCTCGCTATACCTGGTTGCAGCAGTGGCCAGGAGTGCTTTTCACCAGCTCCATCTGGTGAGGAGGCTGTGGCCTCTTCTTTCTGATTTGGATCTGGCTACCATTGTCCATGCCTTCATCACCTCAAGGCTAGATTACTGCAATGCACTCTACATGGGGCTGGCCTTGATGACTGTTCAGAAGCTGCAGTTGGTGCTGAATGGGCAGCCCAGCTCTTTGCAGGGGTACACCATGAGCACTCAAAGTCTGTACTGGCTACCAATAGCTTTCTGGGCACAAATCAAGGTGCTGGTTTTGATCTTTAAAGCCCTAGATGGCCTGGGTCCCATCTATCTGAAAGAGCACCTCGCCTTCACCATGCCATGATCCTTGCGATCAGGCAAGAGTACCCTCTTGCGTCTACCACCTGCCAATTGTGTTCGTACAATGAAAGCGTGTGGAGTAGTATTCTCAGTTGCTGCCTGTGTTGGGGAACTCCCGTCCCCTGGAGGTCCGTCTGAGTCTGAGCCTGAGCATATTTAGGAGGAAATGGAAGACTTTTCTTTTCAGTAATGTGTTTGGCAGGCAGGGTTAGGGGGTGGTGAGGTTTTTTTTAGGGTTGGGGTGAGTTTTTAAAGGTATTCTTATGTATTTTTATATGCTTTTATATTGTAAGCCATTTTGAGCCTTAGGGGAAGGGCAGGGTATCAAATTTGAATAAAATAAATAAATAAATAAATATTTCCGCTCCGGTCTCCCCTCACTTGGCTTCTGCCAAGGTTCCTCAATCCCAAATCCATAACCCAGGCTATTCCAGTCATTGGCTCCTTCCCAAATCTGCTAATGGCCCTCAATTCTACCCCCCAGTCCTCCTGCTATTCCAGGCCATGGGTCTGTAAGGAGCTGGGGAGAACCCAGGGCTGGGATAGCAGAGGGTTGCAGGTCAGGACTGAGGAGCATCAGCAGGGCTGGGGAGCCCAGGGCTGGGATAGTGGGGGCTCTGGGTTAGGACTGAGCAGAAGTGTGCAACCTGGCTGCTTCATAGCCCACTGCTCGGTATAATCTGTTTATGAGCATCAGCTTTTAAGACAGGAGGACTAAAAACACTATGATATGGTCAAGGTTCCTGAACGCTGTTCATGCTGAGGTTCCTGTCCATAGATTAAAGTATATTGCATGCTCAGACTTCGATTGCACCTAAGACTGGGTACGTTTTGCACTAACTCTCCGTTAGACCACTCTCTTAGCTGTTCTGTTTCTTTTGACATTTCTGTCATAATAAGGTCTGTTCCTTATTAATCTGTAACTAATATGTACCATTTCACTCATACTATTTATTTCACATGTTTCATTTATATTGCATGCTACCATTTTTACTGTATGTTTCTTTTTTTACTCATTGGATACTGCTTTTGAATTGTACACATGGGAGTAATTTTGGGTTAAAATTTGCAGGGGGTGTTGACCTACATAGGTTCCACCCCTAATATTGCTATAATTGCAGGGGAAGGAAATTTGTGGGGAGACCGGGGGCTATAATTACTCACATGAATTGTAGTAAGGTCTTTCACACTCATTTTCTGTGAAGTAATATTCTTGGGTACAAGGACCTGGCTCAAGACTTCATTCCTAGAAGGTCCATCTCAGGGTCCAATAGATGGCAAAGCTAGGCATGGGGAGCTCCCCTGGCTCTGGGAGTTGCAATTGCTCACACAAGTCCTCTGCTCTCTCTCTGGATCATCCTGCTTGAGCCCCTCACCTTTAAAGAACACAAATCGGCCGTCATGCCTCTCGTAGGCAGCGTCTATGTCCCCTGGGAGGCCCCTCCAGAAGTGCCCAATTGGCATGGGATAATTGTCCAACACCCGGTTATGGCGAACTCTCCAGAACCAGCGGCCCTTTTGGAAAACAAAAGATCAGACTCAGTACTGGGGATGGACCCTCCAATATGTCCCCACGACTGCAAGTGTGAATTCAGGCTAGGCAGCCTGGGGGAGTCAGACTCTACCAGTGGAGCAGCAGGCCCTGAGGTAGGCTGAGGGGGCAGTCCCATCCCAAGGCAATTGGTGGAGTTTGTTCCCCATGGCTTGTCTTTTCCTCTCCCCTTCCTGATACTCTTCCTTCCATGGTTTCACATCTGGTACTCCCAGAGGAGCAGCTCCCATTGCCTGGATCCACAGGGCATTAGGGCAGGGAATCTAGGGTTGCCACCTTAGGTATATTTTTCCAGGCCACTTATGAAGAATGCATGTTGCAGGGTCTGCATTGGTGCCAATGCAGGCCCTGCAACATGCATTTTTCATAAGTGGCCAGAAAAATATACCTAAGGTGGCAACCCTATGGGAATCCACACTGGTGTACAGGACCGGTTAATAGGCAGAGCACACAGTAACTGTAGCAACTGGGGAAGGAGGCAGCAGGCGTAAAGAATCCCAAATAGCACCTAGCAGAAGACCATGTCCCAGAGACTTATCCCGCAGAAAGGGAGAGCAGAACAGCTTCCAGGAAACACAGCACCGGCTGTGTCACGAATGAAAGACAGGAGAGAAGAATCCAACCAGGAAGGGCAGGGAAGGCCATTGGAGACATTCTGGGGTGACATGGTGTCTGGTACCTTGAACACAAACATCTCCCCGCGCAGCACAGCCACGGTATCAAACTCCCCGTCACAGATGTTGGGCCCATACTGGTCTGGCTGGTCCGTGGTTCTGGGGGGTTTGGGGTTGCCTGGCTTTGGGGGCCGTTCAGGTTTGCCAGGGGGAGGTGGCTGAGGGGGCCTGTGGCCTGGCTTTCCTGGTCTTCTGGGGGTCACTGTAGGGAGTAGCCTGGTGGGCTGAGGCTGCCCATCTGAGGCACCTGAGAGAAAAAGATGTGAGACAGTGAGGGTTCACTCCAAGGAAGGAGAAACCTGCCCCCCACCACGGTATCACAGAGACAGAGGGGCTTGATCTCAGCTCTGCCTGCTCTGAAGCAGAGGCCCTGCCATCTTATCAAAGGCAAAATCAGTGTGTTAGCAGTACAGGGTCTATGATGCGTCCATGAGCAGTTCTGATCCCATGCTGTAGGGGGCAGAAATACTTGTGCTTAATGGACTAGCTAGATAACACTGGGTCTATGCCCCACACTTATTGCTGCCTTTCCCCCTATGTGGGTAGATAAGAGGGCAAAATATTAACCCCTTATTGTCTGAAGGGAAAGCACAGGAAGCATTTATTTGATTCTTGGAAGCCCTCCAGATGACTTCCAAACTCCAGCTCAAACTCCTCAACTGCAGATGACACAAGGTCACAAACTCCCAGCCCAGTGATGCTTTCTCTCCACAGCTCCAATTCCAGGGCATCCTTGGATGTTGGCCAGAAAAGGAGAAGGATTTTCCTGGGTAAAATGGCAACAATATTTTTTTCAGCCACATAGGATGAAAGATTTTGTTTGGATTCAAAATGAAGAATGTGCAGAGGGTTTTTTTTCTCCTAAAAATAAGAGCTGGTTGAAGAGTGCTGTCCCTTTTGTGGAAAAGACAATAAAAAAGCTTTTCCAAATTTCAAACCGTAAAAGCTTAAAAACTTTCAATGAAATTCCATTTCTGCAACAAAAAAACCAAAACACCCTGATTTAGTGTTGGCATTGACATTTGCAGGGAAGGTTTTTAAAAAATGTGGAACTGCCAGCCACATGTTTGTGAAAATGTTTGCATCTTTCACAATTATTTTTCTCCTCTCAGAATTTTACTTGACGAAAATTTTCAAACTAGCTCTAGGGATTTTGCATGTGTGTATCCTCCTCTCTCTGGGGGGGGGAAGGGAGGGGAGTTCCTCCTTTTCTTTTCTTTTTGTTCCCTGGGAAAGACGTGGGAGTGGGGGGGGGGGGGGAGATGAGAACGAAGAAAAACATAGAGAAACGCATTAGGGTGGGAGGGGCATGAAAAGTAATTTTTCCCGATGAAGAACTACTACTACTGCTAATCATCTCTATAGCGCTACTAGGCATACGCAGCACTTTACAGTCACAGATTTTCAAAGCCAGGTCCCTGCTCAGTGGGCTTACAATCTAAGATGGAAGAGGATGAGGGGAACACTCAGGGAAACACACACATTCCCATTTTACAGCTGGGGAACTCAGGCTGAGAGATTGATGACTTGCCCAAAGCCACCCACCCAGTGAGTCCATTGGCTAAGATGGGATTCCAACGCTGGTCTCCCAGGTCCAAGTCCAGCACTTTATCCAGACCACCACACTGGCTGGGCCGTGAACAACATGGCAATAAGCTTTGAAGTGGAGTAAAGTGAAAGGAACAGGACTGTAAGAGGAAGGTCAAGATCAAAAGGCCTGGTCTAGTCCCTCCCCCTTTCTAACCACTAGACCCTATTTTCTTCCCAGAGAAACCAGTGGTTTTGGCTTCCAGAACTCCAAAATCCCTTCTTCCAGGAGTCTTGGCTCTCAGCCTTCCCCTGCGATACCCCACAGCTCTAGCCAATAGATCCCATTCGCTTCCTGCAAGACCCAGAAGCCTGTACAGAGGGGACAGCAGTACTGGGAAGGTGGTATGGAGGGCATTTTATACAAAGGAGACTCTCATGACAAGACCAGAGGGAAGGGAAGACAGGCAGCAGCATCTTGGATGTGAGATGAACATGACTCCATCACCACGTGTTGTACCTTATGCATACTTGTCCCCGCCACCACCACCACCAATGGAGATTAATGGGGCAAAAGAGTTAACAGAGCTTAGCATCTCCCACAAATTTAGTTCCCACACAGTTCCAGGCTCGGGGGGGGCGGCTATGTGGACTAAGGGGATCCAGAATCCACCACAACTTTTAGCCCAAAGTTGTGCTGTTGCTGTGTACGTGTGCTCACAGGCTGCACTGCCATGCCTGGTACCCATAAGCCTCCAGCTTGCCCAACCCCCCAGTGCTCACCATACAGCTGCTGGATGCCACGGAGGTCATCCTCCGGCAGCTGGAAATTCTCCGTGTCCATCCACTGGTAGAAGGGTGCCATGATGGCGCTGGGGTTGCTGGAGTGCTCCAGCCCCAGCGAATGACCCAGCTCATGTACGGCCACCAGGAAGAGATTGTTCCCTGTCAGTGAGAGACATGGGTGTCAGGAGCCTCATGGTCTCTCTATTTAACCACCCCAACTCACTACCACCTGGAACTAGAGACTGAACCTAGGAGTCTTGAGTCCAAATCCATTCTCCATCTCACCTCTAAACACTAGACTTTCCACACCAAGAACCCAGAATTCCTGGCTCCCAGCCCACCCCCAACCCAATAGCCCCAACTCCCTTCCCAGAGGATTCAGGAGTCTTGGGTTTCCAGCCCTCAACTCAAACTGATTAGGCCCCACCTTCCCCTCCCAGAAAATCAGGAATCTTGGCTCCCACCTCTTCTGCTCTAGCCCACTAGGCCCCACTCTTCTCCAAAGAACCTGCGAGTCCTTCTTCTCAATTTGGGGGTGGGTGGGTGTCTTATTTTTTGGGTCTCAGTTTTTGTTTTTTTTAATTGATGTTTTATAGTGTTTTATATTTTTGTATTTGTTTTAATGCATTTTGTTCTCTGTCCCAAGCTGCCGTTGGGCAGGAGGGGGTGGCCTATAAGTACTGGAATAAATAATCTTCCCTGAGCCACAGTGGCCGCTATTGTCACACAGAACCTAGGAGTCCTGAATCCCAGTCCCTTCCCCTGTTCCAATAACTAGACCCCATTTTCTGTGCAGAGAACTTGAGCGTCTTGGCTTCCAGAACTCCTCCCTCTCGACAGTTCAATATACTTAACTTCGTTCTTATGGGACCCAGGAGCCCTGGCTCTCAGCCTCATTCCCCTCCCTCTCTAATCACCAGCCCTATTCCCTTCCCACAGGACCCCTAGATCTCAGCCCCTCCCCCCCAGTTCCAACCACCAGATACTGTTCTCTTCCCACAGGACCCCTGGTTCTTGGCTTCCTTTTCTGAAACTCACTTTGCCTCAGAGCTGGACATGAACCCCAGGAGTCCTGATTCCATAACTGCCAGTCACTCAACCCCAATTTCCCTGCCTGGGTTCTTCCTGGGGCTCACTGCAACCCCAATAATCCCTCTCCTCCCCCAGCCCCTTACCAGACACGTCGGTGTTCTCAAGGGTCCAAGGCTCATCTGAGTCAAAGTGCGTGTCTCCTCCCATGCCAGGGCCGGGAAAATAAGCATGAGCTAGGAAGCCCCCCACACCATCAAAGGGGGAGCTGTCTCCGTGGAAGCCAGAAGCAAAAAGCACCATAATATCAGCCTCCTTCCTCCTCTTGTGCCTGATCTCCTCGTAGGGGATCTCCTGGAAGACCAGTGGGGTGGCCTGCTCCCACACCCGGAAGGCTCGGCGGATGGCCTCATACGAGTGGTAGTGGCCCAGCTTCTCCGTGTGGTTCTGGATGCTAGAAGCACAAAAAGCCACAGGGGATGGGCATTCTCCCTAGAGGGAGAGTTCTGTCTCTAACCCTGCCCCACAAGCCTGGGGAGTAGGAACCAGCTGGTAAGTAGGGTTATCATCATCTCCCTCTGGACTTTCACCTGGGGGGTGGGGCACATCAGAAGGAGTGGGACAAAGAGACTGACATGCCACTTTCTGGCATAACCCCACCCTTTATGGAGCATCATGACCTCACAACATGCAATGGGGTGGGGCTACATCAGAAGTGGGGGCAAGAAGTTCTCTATGGCCTGTCCCCTTTCTACTATGGCTGCCACCAGACGCCTCAGTTTCTCTGTGTTACCACGTGTGCCAGGCATCCCTGGATGACCCAGGTATATCAGGGCTTCTCCCAAGCCTCTGTGTCAAACTCCAGAGAGGTGACTGACAATCCTACTGGTTAAATACACTCTTGGTTTAGAGGTCAGCAATCAACCTGATCAAACCTAATTGGTTCTGTTAGGTGTGGGCTGACTTGGGCGCACTCTTTGCCCAAGCCCTTCAAGCTTGGGCTGGGCTTCTTAGCTGTGAGAGGCCCCAGCTCCTACAAAGCACCATGAGATCAAGGTTCTCTATAAAAGGTGTGGTTACAATGGAAAGGGGCAAAGGAATGCCATAGTCCCACCCCTTTTCTGACATAGCTCCACCCCTCATGGGGTGCTTGATGTCAGTTGGCTGCAGGCACCCAGACATATTTGGCGTGGGCTCAGAAGAACCAAGCTGCATTGAGTCCAATGCAGCCAGGCTCAGGAATAAATTTCTGGCCCAAGCAGAACTCTTCTCTGGTTTCTAGGCAGGGACACTTGCTCTGTAGCTCCTGATGCTAAAATGTTTGGGATGAAAACCCTGTAGAGGGATGTTTTCAGCTCCCAGACTTGCTGGACAATGAATGGGTCACTGTCACTATCAAAACGTCTCATGGCCCAACATTCCCTTACTGGAGATTGCTGCAGCCTGACCCATGTTCAGTGAAGTCACTTGCAACTGCAACAAGTGCATGGCTGCAGTCCCCATGGCCACTTCCAAGGGAAAGAGGCAATGAGAGTGGCTTCCCATAATAGTCACCTTCTGCTCTCCCTTCCCCTTCAGAAACGGACACAGCAACAGCAGGGAGTAGAGCCTGCTTTGCAGTAGGCATGGCTGAACCGAGAATAATTTCTCACGTCTTTATGGATAAGAGTGGGAACCACTAGTCACATCATCCAACCCTAAAAAGCTTGGAGCAGGGAGGGTTAATTCTTGTTAGAATATTAGCTATTCTAATACAATCCTGGCACTGCAGACTAACTTATTTTAGCAAGCACCTGGCTGAGTCATCAGCAGGGCTCAGACTCATGACCTATATCCTCAAGGCACAGAACTCCTACCATTTGAGCTAGTCTGCCCAGGACAGTGTTTCTTGTTCCCAGCCCTAATGGAGCTGCAGCGCTGCCAAGCCAGCACAGTGCTGGCTTCCTCCATGGGCAGGGTGTCGTTTGAAGGACAGCACTGTAAATGAACCAAGCCCAAGGGGTCATGGTGGACCTGGTCTGGTTTGGGAGCCCTCCCCATCCAAGCCCCTAAGACTGGGCTCCAGTGGGTAAAAGGCCCTGTCCCTATAAAGCACTGTGATGTCACAGAGCTCTGCAAGGGTGGGGCCACGTTAGATAAAAGGCAGGGGAATGTGTTAATCCCACCCTTTTCCTTTAAGGAGCACTCTGACATCACATCACTGGGGGTGGGAGATGCTAGGAATGGTGTGTGTGTGGGGGGGGGGGGGGTTAAGGCATTTCCCTGCCCCTTCCCTGACATGCCCCAGCCCTGAGAAAGCACATGATGTCACAGCACTCCATGGGGGCAGGGCCACCCCATTACATCAGGCCTGGCTGTTAGGGTCAGGCTTGGGCCTGTTTTCTGATCTCGTGCAGGGCTCTAGCGTGAAAGGGGTCTGCAAGTCAAAGAAAACTTGGCTCTGTTGTCAGGTTGCTCAGTTCCTATGCCCAGGGACTTGCTGCCAATGAGGAAAACGCAGCAAACGCTTGCCTACACCTCACAAACCCACTTCATACAACACGCCCCTCCCCCCATGCTCCCTGTTAGCCCTCACCACTGAGGAAATGAGGCATGAACGAACCCGCAAAGAAAAGGGAACCAGGGCCCTCATGGCAAGCTCTGCCTTCCCTTATGTCTTGCATGCAGTTCTCGGTAGTCTGAGAAGAACTGATGCCACTAGGTGCCATATAAGCAAGAGAGCAGAGAGCTACCGATGCGCTATGGTACCTGAAAGTCAGGTGAGACTGGCTCCACCTCCGCCCCGTGAGTGCGTACCGCTTCCGCCGCATGTTGGCTTTGATCTTCACCCCAAACTGATCTGGAACCCCACAGCGGGGCCGCTTCATCCACCTGCCGGGAAGCCAGACACAGTCACCAGTGAGCAAGGGCAGGGCAGGAGGTGAATGAGTTATATTTATTTATTCATTTATTTCAAATATTTCTACCATGCTCCTCTTGCACCGGGGTGGCTCACAATCACAATTAAAATAAATTCAACAATAAATACAAAATGAATACAAAAATATAAAACTAAAGCAGCAGAATATAAAATCAAAGTGACCAATGCAATAACAACCCCCCTAACCCATCCCACCCTCCCCTTCTCCCCCGACAAACACCGGATGGAAGAGCCAGGTCTTACAGCTAAGTTAGAAGGCAAGAAGATCTGGGCTGAAGTGAATCTCTGCCAGGAGGACATTCTAAAGCGATGGTGCGGATGCTGAGAACATCCGCCTGTCTGTTCAAACCCGCCAAAAATGCAGGTTCAAACCTGCCGGAAGGACTTCCAGGAGGGTACTCCTGGAAGACCGCAGGGGCCGTCCAGGGACCCAGGGGGTGAGGCGGTCTCTCAGGTAAGCAGGGCCCAAGTCGTTTAGGGTCTTAAAAGGTCAAAACCAGCACCTTGAATCAGGCCCGGAAGATAATAGGCAGTCAGTGTAATGCTCGGAGCACTGGTGTAATGTACTCCCTGCAGCCCGCTCCTGTAAGGAGATTGGCTGTAGTGTTCTGCACCAGCTGCAGCTTCCAAACGGTCACCAGAGGAAGCCCTATGTAGAGCACATTGCAATAGTCTAGTCTCAAGGGACATGGATGGGGGTGATGAGGTCTAAATCTGAAACGTATGGGCAGAGCCTTTTCACCAGATGTAGTTGGCAAAGGTGCCCCTGGCCGCAGCTGACACCTGGAGATCCAGGTGTAGCTGTGAATCCAGGAGTACCCCCAGGCTCCGCACAGATGGAACCAATGGAGGGCAAACACCCCCAATGACAGGAGTATTCCCCTTCCCCAGATCATCGACACCCACCCACCAACATCACCTCCGTCTTATCGGGATTGAGCTTTAATTGGCTCAACCTCATCCAACCCCCCACAGCAGCCAAACACCAGGACAGCAAGGAGACAGCAGGACCCGGGACAGATGAAAAGGATAAATACAGCTGGGTGTCATCTGCACACTGATGACAATGCACTCCCCAGCTGTGCATGACCTCCCCAAGCAGCTTCATATACATGTTGAACAAGAGAGGGGACAGAATGGAACCCTGCGGGACTCCACACGAGAGAGCCCCAAGGGACGATGTACAGTCCCCTAGGACCATCCACTGTGACCTCCCAGCAAGGTAAGAACGGAACCATTGTAAAACGGTTCCGTCCACCCCAGCCAATTTCCTGGGGTGAGTCACCAACATCTCATGATTCATGGTATCAAAAGCTGCTGATAAATCCAGTGGAACTAGTAGGGTCATACGATCCCTATCTAGCTCTACTAGAAGGTCATCAACCAAGGCCACCAACGCCATCTCCATGCCGTAACCCCGACAATAGCCTGACTGCTTGGGATCAAGAAAACTGACACGATCCAAATGTACCTGCAGCTGCTGGGCCACCACCCGTTCCATAAACTTCCTTAAAAAGGGAAGGTTAGACAGGCCAGTAGCTTGCTGGAGCATCCACATCGAGAGATGGTTTCTTGAGGAGGGGCTGGACCACAGCCTAGTTGAGGCAATCTGGCACCCTCCCCTCCCGAAGGGAGGTGCTAATTACCCTGACCAGCCCCAGCCCCAATGTCTCCCTGGAGGCCTTAACCAGGATGGGCAAGAATCTAATTCACAAGAAGTGGTCTGAAAAGACCCCAGGACATCGGTTGCCTCGGCAGGTGTCACCGATTGAAATTCATCCCACAAAACCTGATCAGACAGGGCATTCATAACCTCTGACTCAGCCACTGCAGCTAAAGAGGCGGCGTTGAAGTCGTACTCAATGTGAGTGATTTTGTCCGCAAAGTATGTTAAAAACATGTCACAGCGGGCCTTGAATGAATCCAGCTCCAGGCAGAGACAGAGTGGACTGACTAACCCCCTCACCACCTGGAACAGCTCCACTGGATGCGACTGAGCAGAGCAAAGAACCATTTCTTTGTTTCTCACACACCCACAGTATAGGCCCTCAAAACTGCTCTATGCTGCAATTGGTTGTCTTGGGAGCGAGTGCGGCACCACCGTTGCTCCAACTGCCTCCCTTTGTGCTTCAGCTGCCCCAGGTCCTCTATGAACCACAAAGAACTGCAGTGACGGACCGCTGGAAGTGGACGCCTGGGAGCCACTTGATCAATGGTCTCAGTCAACCAGATATTCCAAAAGGCCATGAGGTCATCAATAAAGCGACTGTTGAGGTCAACAGGTAAATCTCCCCCAGAGCATTCCAGAATCCTTCTGGTTCCATAAGTCTTTCGGGTCGGACCATCTTAACCGGTCTTACACCCCTATGTTTAGGCAGGCGTGTCAGGATGGAAGCTCACAGGAGGTAATGGTCCGACCATGGCGAGGGAGAACTCCTCACTCCCCCAATCATATACCAGAGCTTTATTTGCACCAGCTTGTCAGACCAGGAGGTGCTATAGGAGAATGAGGCTGAAACTCTAGCTGTGGAAGGCTGAGGCCCATTCTCACCCAGCAGGAGGAGCCAGGGTACTACCTGTGGGAGACTTCCCAGCAAGAGGCACTGGAGGGGACTGGAATTCTAGGGGGGCTGAGTCCATTCTCACCTGTTAAGAGGCACTATAGGGGAAGGGGGCTGTAGCTGTGTGTTTGTGATGAGGGGGCTATTCTCACCCAGCCGAAGGTGCTGTAGGAAGGGTTGGTGTCTCTCATATTGGTGCACAATGGGGGCAAGACACAGAAAGAAGTGAAAGCAGTGGCTCTCTCAAACCCTGGCCCTTGGCAGCTGTGGATTAAGTTCCGCTAGCAACACCAGGGGCTGCTGGAGTTTCCCTGAGACCAGCAAAAGCCAGATGTGTGGCGTGCATAGTGGACCCTTGTTGCCATACCTCTAGGAGAGGTTTGGTGGTAGAGACTCAGGACAGGGGGAGAAGGGTGATAAAGCAGAGGTTTGACAAAAGCAGGGCCTGTCTGAAGTGCCAGTATGAAGGATGCAGGCACCCTTCTTACTACCTCACGCTCTAGCAGCCACACATGATGGGTCTCTGGGAAGATCTGCTAGATCATCCTATGAATGTCCCTAGGTCATAGGGGAATGAAGTGGCAATGAATTCCTCCTTCCCCACAACCCTCCCTTTCCACACACAAGTTGAGAAGGAGCTTACGCTTTTGTCTCCTCGTCTAGGATGCCTGTCACTCTGATCCCGTAAAACCTCTGCATCTCGGAGACGGCGGAGGAGAGGATCTGGACTGAGCGCATGGTGGACATCTGCCGGTTAGACTGCGGGAGGTAGCCATAGAGCCGCAGCCAGGCCTGGAAGGGAGACAACAGATCTTATAAATATCATATATATTGCAAAGGCATGAATGTAAATGTAACAACAAAGAGAATAAATACACAACTGAGCTGATACACAATCAATCCACATATATCAAATGTAGATAATAAAGTCCATATATGCCTAACCTACTTCACAGGGTTGTTGTGAGGATTAAAAGTTGTTTTAAATTGTTATATGTAAAGCGCTCCGAGTGCTATGGCATGGGAGCACTATATAAAAATAGATGGATATAGCCAAACCACATTCACTGATATGGGGATGAGTCCATATGTGGTCTGCCAGAGGGTCTGCCCTTTAACCCCACAAAACCCTGACTCCCATTGCCCTCACCTGGCCTCCCAGTGGCTGCGGTCCCAGGCCAGACTCCTGTACTGGCCATCTCCTCCTGCTCTGAGTTCTGGCTCTAAGCACCTCTCCCTTGCCTTGCTCCCTCTGCCTCCAGCTCCACTCTGCATTATTCTACCTGAGCTCCAGACAGGGAAGTTTAGTGGCTCCGAAAGCCCTCAGTTTGATTCTTGCAGTGGACAATTCCTCCCACTGTTGTACCCTGGGAGCTTCTCACCTCTGACTGCACAGACCAAGACCCCCCCCCCCCCCGCCCCCCAGACCATTCTCCAACCAGTCCCTGCAGAATGCTCCCCACCTTATACCCCCCGCCCCCACTCCAAACTGGCAGCTCTGCTCTTTCTTCTCATAGCCTCCAGTCCCCAAGGGCACCCCTGGAGAAGGTGCCCTGCGCCTGGCTTTGCCAGCTAGTCCCAGTCTGCTTTCCTGAGCCCTGGCAGCTATTACAGCTGAAGCAGCATGGTACCTTCGCACTCTGATTCAGCCTTCTGCAAACCCAGTTAAATTAATCAGCATGAGAGACCATTACTCTCTGCATCCAGGGCTTAACACAACAAAGCCCTCAGCTCAAACACATCAACAATGATAACAAAGGGCCACTCCTGCACTGATCTCCCTGCTCCTGCTCTCAGAAGGACAGAATGCAGCAGGGGTGGTTGTGTGCCACCCAGACAAACTGGGCTTCATGGGGGGAGTTTATCTCATCCCTTCTCTCCTCCTGCTTTGATTTTGTTTACCTGCTATTTTAAACTCCTGGGGCCTTCATAAATCTGAGAGGCCCTTAATTACAGCAGCTCCCTCCCCCCTGATCTCAGGCTTTGTAGCAACAGCTATCAGCAAACATGCTTGGCCCAGGGACAGGGTGCTGGGTACGAGCGTCTGCCAGCCAAGAAAATTTGAGGAGTGTGCAACATGTGGACATCAGTGTGTCAATCACATGCTGCTGTGCCTGCCAGGAGGGTACTGCTGTCTTGCTGCACCTGGGGCCTGTCATCTTGCCCCTACTCACTCTGCAGGTCTACAAAAAGCCTGACTGCCTGCAGGCAGCGGCTGCTAGTGAGCAGTGGGATGGAGGATGCCACCTGTTCATTTGTAATTTTAAGGCTGTTTTTAATTGGTGGGATGTAGGGGAGGTTTGGGCTAGGGCAGCGTTGGGAGGGGGAAGGGTTTTATAATAACCTGTCTGTGAGAGGGTGGTTGTGGATAGCGGGATGTAAGGGGGGAGGGAGGGTCCTGGCCGCCCTGTGAAGAGGGCAGTTTTGGGTATGGAGGGAGGAGGAAAAAGGAGGCGTGGGAGTGCCTTGGCACCCCTGTGGGGGATGGGGTTGGCCATGAGGGAAGGAGTGGGGAGGAATGCCATGGCCTTCTGGTGAGAGAGGGGGTATGGGCATGGAAGGGAGGCCCTGGCCCCCCTGTGAGAGAGAGGGGTGTGGATATCGGGGGAGTGAGTGCTCTGGCCCCCCGGTGAGGGGGGCTACATGCATGGGGAAAGGGGTGGGGGAGTTTTCGGGGTATGGTAGGGAGAAGGGTGGGGGTGTTTCCCCACCTGCCTGTCTGATGATTCCGCCTCTGGGAGTGCTGGGATCCAACAGCACCGAGATGTGCTCAGGCAACCACCTGTTCAATAACCTTCCCTAAGAACAAGGTTGCTGTCTGCTCCCTTGTGCAACTTCCCTCCCCCCCCTCCCGTCTTGGGATATTTGGGTGTTAAGGCCAGTAGGGCCCCTCATCGGTCATTGTTGCTGCTTAATGCGAGGTTGGTGGTACATAAGACTTCTACCATCCCTGATTTGATTCAGGATGAGGCCACCAACCTCATATGCATTACAGAGACCTGGCTGGATGAAATATCTGGGCCAGCGTGTTCCCAGATGGTGCCAGCCAGGTACCTTATGCAGTATCAGTTTCGGCTTGGGGGCTAGATGGGGAGTGGCTGTGATCTGTAAAGACAGCTTGGTCTTTTGGAGGTATCTGCTGCCTAACTCTCCCAATATAGGGTGTCCACCTTCTGTTTGATTTGGCTGGAGATAGACTGGAAATCCTCTTGGTGTACCGACCACCTTCACGCTGTGGAGGTGAGCAGGAGACCAACCGGCAACAGGACCCAGGTGCTAGTACTTTACCCAGACTTGTCGGGGAGCCCCGCCTACCACCTCTGACTCCAGGGCTTTTAAGCCCACTTGGTGCCTGCAGCGGGTGGGAATGCTGTGGAGGCGAGCGGGAGAGTGGGTACGGGCGGTGGGATCCTAGCCGAAGCCGCTGCCGGCTGACAGAGGGGTGTGATATCGTGCAGAGCATGATTGGACAGAGCTGTACCAACTGGCAACAGGACCCAGGTGCTAGTACTTTACCCAGACTTGTCGGGGAGCCCTGCCTACCACCTCTGACTCCAGGGCTTTTAAACCCACTTGGTACCTGCGACCGTGCCGCAGGCGCGCACCAAAGGGCGTAGCGCCTAAGGGCTGCGTGCGTGGCCTTAGGCACGGCTTAGCGACGGCTGCGAAAGGGCCAACCAATTATCTATCTCTGCTAAGAAGAAGAAGTGATTCTGGCTGAAGCAAAGTCATCAAGTATTTGAGTGCAAGGTCTTTGCCAGAAATTGAACCTGACTGTTGTTAGCGTGTCATGTTTTGCCTGGTGTGCTATACCATATTGAGTGACACTGGATGACTATGGACTGACCTAATTGGACTGATTGTTGATTTAGTGTGGCTTTGAAGGTACTTGTTTTGCTACACTGTCCCTGGGTTTCCCGGACGATATAATGGGTCTAGCCAAAATGTCGCACAAAAGGGGCAGGCAGGGTCCTACTGATGAGTTAGACCAATCAATGGGATCTAAACAGCTAAAATTGGACACCTTTTTGACCAACATAGACCAGTCTATAACAAGTACCGCCCAGCAGATGGGAGGAAGTGGTGAGGAGTTAATGTTAGAGAACACAGTTCAACTTAGATCTCCAGGTCTCGGTGATGAAGTCGACATAAGTGGTGTATCTGCCAAATCATTATTTTCGGATTCCAGCCTGTATGAAATGTTAGCTACTCAGTGCTACCTGATAGGAGATTTGGTAAAGAAAATCTCTCAACTCTCTGGAATCACAAATATTCTAGAGCAGCAGAGGGACCAAATTAAAACCCTAATTGATTATACAATAAAAGTAGAAGAGGGAGATAAGAGAAGGTCCCTTATCCATCCTACTTTAAGGAATGCCAATAGGGGTAATGCTATGCCCTTGCTCACAAGTAAGGATAGGTGTCATCAGACTCAGAGTGAGGCCACGTCGCGGTCATCTAGCAGACCAGTACAGGATAAACAGCTAGGGCAGGATAAAACGAGAAGGGACTTTACCCTTAAACCTAACCCTTTGAAATTTATTATTAACAACAAGGCAATTGCTTTCAAGATACTCCCCCTGAACTTACCCTACTGGTTCTCTAAAGTAGCAATACAGTCTCACCTATATGAATTATTATATTTAGAATTTCCACTTTGGCAGATAATTTCCTACAAGAAACTTCCTTCTAATGGTAGGAAGATTAGATCACATTCAGAAATTCAGCCATAGTACGGAAAAAACTGTCGGATTCTGAACTTTTGTGCTCATGGGGGGTATATGTTAATGAGGTCTTTTTTACGTCCAATTCCACATCCCTATTGTCTCGTCCACCTGTTCAAGGTCAGACTAATGTTGGACCTGGAAGAGGACTAAGCCAGCCCGTAGCCTGACCACAAACCTCAGTCTCTAATCTTAAAGAGCCTATTCCCGTGACATCAAAGGGAAGTGAGGGATGTGGAAACTCAATAAATCAGCAGCTGCTAAATACAGTCCTGGAATCAGTTTTCTTGATGGATTTAAATGGGATGGTATCAGCACAGGCTGTAGATCACATAAGTTCTGGCAACCCATACATAGATGAGCCAGTCTTGCAGATGATGTTGCGAACCTGTTCCTGAACGAACCTGATCCTGAACAAACCTTTCTGATTATAGTACCTCCTAAGAATGTTAGGGTCCCTCTGGCAATGCCAAATGAGGACATCTTCTTTCCACATTAGGATGTAGGGGTATGGATGGTTTTTGATGACCCTGGTGGACACCTAGATCTTCGGGGGCCTAGGGAGGTGGCCACTGACAGTATGCAAGATACTCCCTCAAACCAACTAGACCATAAAAGGGATGAGGACGCTGGAACTAGTTGATGGAGACCAAGGCATTTGCCAGGCCTAGTGTCAATATGTTCCTGGAACATCGCTGGATGGAGATCTTGCTTAAAAGACGCCACCTTTTTTTCCTGTCTGAGGGGTTTTGATATTTTTTGCTCCAAGAAACTTGGAGCAAGGAGCCAGCAGAACTTGCAGGGTTTATTATGATGATGATGATGATAAGCATTTGTATAGCGCCAGCTGTGTACCTGGAGCTTTACAGAACAATAAGATAGATGCGGTCCCTGTCTATGGCTTACAATCTAATAGACACGGAGGGGGGAAGACAAGGAGAGGGGACATAGGGAGAGACAAGGGATAAATAACATTCAAGCGGATGCGAAGGCTCAGGCGCACGTGCTTGGCTTGGTTGCAGTAAGGCAGGAGTCTGCGGGGAGGGCAGACAGTAAATATTGAGAGGAAAGTTCTAACAGGTGTCGGGAAAGGCGGTGAGGAAGAGGTGGGTTTTGAGGAGGGATTTGAAGGTGCGGAGGGAGGGGGGACTAATTTAGATCCCTGCAGTTTCAATTTATGCCAAAGGGCGACCAAGTGGTGGGGTGGTCTGTTTTATTTTGGAGGACCTGACAGCAGAAATTATACAGCATGTAACTTTGCCTCCAATGGTACCGGGGTGGTGCTAAAAGTCGGGTCACTGCAGTTAATCTGCATTTCTGTGTATATACCTCCAACAAATGCCCGTAGCTTTGAGACACCCCTGTGGCCTCGATTGGAGAACCTTGTTGGTGAACTACAGAACACTTTTCCATTGGCCAAACTTGTCATGGCAGGGGACCTAAATGCTCCTATAGGTCCTAATGACAAAATGCTTGCCTCAGCTAGCAATCTTGAAACAGTAGGTTATATTCATGGCCTTTTATCAAGATGCCCTAAAGATCAAAAGGTGAATGCATCAGGTATTGCTATGGCAAATTTTCTTGCTAGAACAGACCTGTCAGTTTTAAATGGCTCCATGGTAGGTGACCCCGATGGGGAATATATGTTCATTTCACACTAGGGATCCAATGTTGTGGACTATGTGATAGTTTCACCTTGCTTGATCCCTTATATAAGTAAATTTGGAGTGGGCTCAGCCATCTATAGTGATCATTTCCCCCTGACAGTATCTTTAAAAGTTAAAGAGAGTAATAAACATGCTGGAACGGATACTCTTCCTGGTGTTGCGCCTGCCTTGTCGGAGTCCCTTACTAGGATCCGCTGGTCCCAAGAGTTGTCAGATAAGATGACTAAGATCTTGAATAATCAGGACTGTAGCAAGTCCAAAAGGGTAATAATCGATACTCCGCCATCAAGTATGGCGGTAAAGGAATATGATCGTCTGATAAAATTCTTGCAACCCCACCTATCTAAGTGTAGTATCAGCATAAGCACCGAAGGGTCATATAGTAGCAAGAACAAACCGTGGTACGATGCAGAATGTAGGAAGGCTAAATGTAGGATGTGGGAAATGTATCAATCATACAGGTCTAGAACAGTGTCTAAAATTTCTAATAAATTTTTTTATCTCAAAAAAATCATACAGGAAGTTGGTCCAGGTAAAAAAAAAAAGGAATATACATCTGGCCAGCGGAAGGTATTAGTGTCTGCAGCCCAACAAGGAGATTCTAAGGTCATTGGGGGAATTATAAATGGTGTCACCAGGAGGGACGGGAGTGTTGCCACCTTGCCGGTGCCCATAGATGCCTGGGAGACCCATTTTCAATCTATTTTCCCCATTCAACCTCAGCGGGATTTGCAGCCTCTGACTGACCTTGATCTTCCTGTATGGCCTGTGATAACTGTGCAGGAAATAGTTGCCTTAATACGCAAATTTAAACCAAATAAGGCACCAGGGGAGGGGATTTTATCCCAGCAGAACTGCTTAAGTTTCAATTTGAATGGTGGTCACCACTGTTGGCAGTTCTTTTTACCCACACAGACCAGACAGGGTGGATCCCTGAGGGGTGGGGGGATGCAACAGTGGTGCCCATCTACAAAAGTGGCCAAAGAGCTTGTCCCAGAAACTACCAGCCAATCAGTTTGTTAAGTATTACCAGCAAATTGTATGGGAAATATCTTCAGAAACGATTGGTAACATGGCTCACGGAGAATAAGATAATCTTTCTGGAGCAAGCGGGGTTTCGGAAAGACTGCTCTATTGTCCATTGTCAGACCATTGTCTGTTGTTGGCCCATTTGGCGGAGAAGTACACAAAGTTAAATAAAAGGCTCTTTTGTGTATCTGCAGACCTGAGAGCAGCCTTTGATTTAATCAGCAGAAAACTTCTATGGGCAAAGTTGGAAAATACAACAATTGACAAACGTCTCCTTGGGCTGATTAAAATCTTGCATTCCAAGACAACTTTGGCGGTGAGAGTCGATTGGTCAGGACGATTAACAAAGAGAATAGATGTTTACTCTGGCGTGTGCCAGGGTTGTGTTTTAGCCTCAGATGTGTTCAACTGCTTTGTTAATGATATGATCCCTAATATGTCAAGGGAAACTTTTTTCCCCGCCTAAAATTGGGACACATGCAGTTGGCTGCTTACTTTATGCGGATGATGCTGTTATTTTGTCTCAGACAAGAATTGGTCTGCAAAGACAACTAGTAGCCCTGGAAAGCTATTGTGAGTCAAATAAATTGCAAATAGATTATACAAAGACCAAGGTCTTGATTTTTGGTAACGAGAAGCCGACTTATAAGTGGGCCATAAATGGACATCCTATTTCTCAGGTCCGTTCATAAAAATACCTTGGCCTGCTATTCCAGTCCTCTCTTAAGTGGGACTATCACTTTAATTTAGCTAGTGCCCAGGTGACCGGTAGCTTTATGGCCATCCAGTGGTATTTTCGTAAAAAAGAGGGTGGATATTTGATACCGGCCCTGAGAATAATAAATGCTAAACCCAGAGCCCAATTTCTTTATGGTGCAGCCATTTGGGACATTCAACGCCCCTTTAATTTAGACATATTACAATCCAAGTTTATGAGACTACTGCTTAATGTCCATAGGGGCGTGCCAACACAGGCGGTACGTCTGGAGCTGGGTTATACTTCATGGAACCATGAAGCCTGGAAGCTAGTCATTGGATTATGGCTGCACATAATTCTATATCAGGAATCAGGCCTTGGCTTATTTCCATATATGAAGGAAGATTTCCACCTAAGTTTATGGAGTAAGCAGGTAGAATCTAAGATCCGTTTAATGGGATTTGCGATTCCAATCCTGCTGTCCAAGGGCCAGAAAGCCGTCAAAGCAGAAATATCTGTTAGGTTTGACGACTTTAGCAGACAAGAGGACTATGCAGCAATATCCTCCCATGAGTCGCTAGCTTACTATAGAGAACTGGTCCCTGATTTGGTCTGCATTGCCAACTACCTGACTACCCAATGTTCTTTTAGAAAATTATATCTTTTTATGTGTGTTAGGTTCAACACATTACCTACAAGAGTGTTGGAGGGTAGACGTATTGGGCATCCATACCATCTGAGTCTATGTCAGATGGCTATGACAACTTAGAAGTAGAATCTGCTAGGCATATTTTACATTATTGTCATCTTTACGATAAACCAAGGGATAGATGGTTGACCGATATCTTGGATCGTTTACCCGGCAGAGCCCCCTCTGAGCTATTGAGTTATCTTTTGTCAGATAAAAAGCCAGTGGTAACGCAAGCAGTTATGCTATCTCTTTCCGGACAGGGAGAAGTTCTTGAAGTTTCAATGCATTTAATAGATTCTTGGATATCTGAATTGTTTTATTTTGAATATATGCTTGATTGTGTACATATGCTTGAGGAACTCGTAATTTGTATTGTAAGTTTTTATTTTACAATGGCCTTTGGCTACGTTAATAAACTAAACATACATATGGAGGCTGGCCTTTCTAGTTCGGAGCAGGAGTTCATGGCTGCCATGACAACCATGGACCTATCCCAGATAATGGGCCCGGGACATGTGGTGGAGCACACATTGGATTTGATGTTTTGCACCAGCCTGGATACAGGGGTTCCGATTATTGGGGATGTTGTTACTATACCATTTTTGTGGTCGAACCATTACCTTCTGAAAGCCCAGATCCCGGCACTCCTATGCCCTTGTTGGGGTGGTGGACTGGTTAGGTTGGTCCGCCCATGGAAGCTAATGATTCAACTGTTTCCCAGAATTCTTTGGGGGATTTACATACTGACCTTAGTGGCTACTCTGTCGATGGTCTGGTCGCTTTGTGGAATGACATCTTGACTGTGGCCATCAACACGGTCCACCACTGCAGCAACACAGGTCCCTCTGGTATACAGAGGACCTGAGGTGGCTGAAATGTGAGGGTAGGCAGTTAGAGCGCAGGTGACACTTGACTCGCACTGAAGCCGACCGATTACAGCATAGATCATTCCTGAAGGACTATGCCGTGGCTGTGATGGCAGCGAAGGAAGTTTTCTTCTCTGCCATCATAGTGTCTGCGAAGTCTCATCTGGCGGAGCTGTTCTGGGTGGTGAGGGGCCTGGGTAATCCAGTCTGCCTCTGCTGAGAAGTGGAGTAATCTAATAATGCCCACTGAGACATTTTTATTGTTTTGCAGACAAAATCATTTATATTCACCATGACTTGGATGCTGCCATTTTATCTGCAGAACCAGAGATTTGGGTTATGGAAGCTCAGTCTTGTCCTGTTTATTTGGATCAGTTTCATTTGGTGTCACCGACCAATGTGGGGGAGGTGCTTGGGGCAATGAGGGCAGCCAGTTGTGAATTAGATCCTTGCCCATCCTGGTTGGTGAAAGCCAGTCAGGAGACATTGGGGCCATTGCTGGCTGGGGTTGTCAACACCTCCCTTTGGGAAGGTAGGGTGCTGGATGCCCTTAGAAATGCAGTTGTCCAACTCCTGCTTAAGAAACCATCTTTGGATGTTGACTCCCCGGATACAGCTATCAGTCTATATCTAACCTTCCCTTTTTAGGGAAGGTTATTGAATGGGTGGTTGCCCTACAGCTCCAGGCTCATCTCGATGTTATTGGATTCCTGGACTTGTTTTAGTTGGGCTTTCATCCTGGGTATGGCATGGAGACTGTGGCTTGTGGTCTTGGTCAATGACCTATGCATGGAGATTGACAAAGAGAATTCTACCTTGTTCATCTTGTTAGATCTTTTGGCGGCCTTTGATATCATTGATCACAAGGTGTGTTGACAAAACTGCAGAACTAGGTGGGGGTGCGTGGGACTGCTCGAGTAGTTCCACTCCTTCCTGCCGGGAAGGTCCCAGAGAGTGGTGATGGACGACTGTTCATTGTCCTCACAGAACCTACCCTATGGGGTCCCGCAGGGTTCTATCCTGTCTCCCCTCTTATTCGTGTATATGAGGCCGTTGGGCAAGGTCATTTGGAGGTTTGGGGTGAGGTGTCATCAGTATACTGATGACAACCAGCTTTACCCTCTTTTTCATCGGACCCAGACCCTGTAGTCTTGGTGCTTACCTGATGTCTGGATGCTTTCAGGGTCTGGATGAGGGTGAACCGATTGAGTCTGAATCCAGACAAGACTGAGGTGATGATAGTTGGCTGGCCCTGTGACCTGGAGGGAGTTGGGACTCCTCTTATTGATGGGGTCTGGCCCCCTCTGGTCAACCAAGTTTGCAGCCTTGGAGTTCTTCAGGACCGCCAGCTACGCCTGGATTGTTAGATAGCAGTGGTGGACAGGCACGCTTTTCACCAACTCAATCTGGTGAGGAAGCTGTGGCCTTTTTTTCTGATTCGTATCAGGCCACTGTCATCCATGCTTTCATCACCTTGAGGCTAGATTATTGCAATGCGCTCTACGTGGGGCTGCCGTTGATGACTGTTCTGAAGCTGCAACTGGTGCAGAATGCAACAGCTCACTTCCTTTCAGGACTGAGTCACTGGGAGCACATTACACTGGTGCTCTGAAGTCTGCACTGGCTTTCTATAGCTTTCCAGGCACAATTCAAGCTGCTGGTTTTGACCTTTATAGTCCTAAATGGTCTGGGTCCCTGTAGCAGATTGCAGCGTAGAGTCAGAGGGCCAAGCCCCTGAACACTGTTGTCACTGTAAGAGGGCCAAGCTCCTGAGTATTGTTGCCATTGTAACAGGGCCAAGCCCTTGAGCACTGTTGCCCTACAGACAGGAAGTGGAAGCAGCTGGGACCTGGGTGTGGTCAGCTATAAAGCTGAGCTGTGGCAGACAGAGCTCAGTTTGCTCTTAGATTCAGTGAGAGAAGGAGCTGCCAAGAAGAGTGTTGGGACCGAGGACTGCCTGAGAGCCTAGAAGAATAGGAGTCCTGACCTGATAAAGCAGAGGCCTGAAACTAGTAACAGTCTATTTGTCAGGATAGGACATTGGGGCTGGGATTACCTGACTGTTTTGAGTTTGGTAGTATGCTGACTACCTGCCTTAGAAGAGGCTTTGCTTGGCTACGGGCTGACGCCCTAGAGACTAAGCATGGTGATGAGATGCCAATAAAAACTGTTTAAGTTAATTCCCTGAACAGAATGTTGATTCTGGGACCTGATACTGCATCAACTTATCCACAGGCACTGTAAAGCGTTTACAGCCCCACATATCTGAAAGACTGCCTTTCCTACCCTGCCCCATTGCAACCCCTGCAATCCGCTGGGAGGACCTCCTGTCGGTACCGTCTATTAGCCTTGTTCGTATGACAAGGGTTCGTAGGGAGGCGTTCTTGGTTGCTGCCCCAATCTTTTAGAATCCCCTTCTCTCAGAGGTTCTTTTGAGCCGAAGCCTGGATGTCTTGTCTTCCAAAAGCGGTGTAAGACCTTTTTATTTGAAAAGGCATTTGCTGGGCGGGGATCATAGGGGACTGAGATCATTTTGGTGGTTTGGGAATGGGGTGATGGTGTTGGGTGGGTTTGTGGGGGGTTGTGGTAGGGTTGGGGGGGGATTAGGGTTTCTGTATTTTAATGTTTTTTATCATTTGTAAGCCATCCTGAGCCCTTGGGAAGGGTGGAGTATAAATTTAAATAAATAAATAAATGTTGTGCAGGAATCAATGCCACGCTGGTGCCAAGTCCCAGCACGGAGCATCTGGATGGGAGGTGAGGCGGGTGTCCACCTTTCTGGAGTACCCCACCCTGCACATTATGCTGTGTTGGCAGCAGCAACCACTGTTATTCCTCCCCCTTTCTACAGTGTGATGATCAGTGCTCACCAGGGCCATTTCCGTATTTCTCACTCTGCTGTCGATCACTTGCAGGAAGCTGTCGACAAAGGAGGAAGCCTCCTGAACTATTAATGAGCAATGTCTCATTAGGACAGGAAACTTCAAAGGTGGATGCATTCAAGAGGAGAAGATTAATCCTCTCCTGTGGGAGGCAGGAGATGACGCACAGGGAAGGGGGGCAGGCTGGGGACAGGTTTTATTAGCACCCATGCAGAGCCATGGGTGCATACAGAAAAAGGGGCTGGATGCTCCAGTGGGGAGGAGGCTGCACTCGGAGCTTACAAGATCTCTTTCTGTCTCCACTCATGATTCAATAGACTATATCCTGCTGCGGTGATGGCAACATGAGCAGGGCCCTGTGAATTCTTTACTGTTGTGATCAATGCCATTAATGGAATTGGAGCTAGGTCAAACTGTCCCAGAAATTGCCTCTGGTGACGCAGAATAACAGTTTGAGTGGGGAGCACAGGGAACTAGTCAGGGATGCTGGCAATATAAACCAACCAAAGGGATGCTGACAATGTCAGCTGCCAGCCTGTATTCTGGGGTCATGGGGCCTCCTGCCACAACTGCCAAAAAAACAGCCCACGATTCCGTTAGGGATAGGAGCCCTCTGAACTGGGAGGTCTGTGTGTGGTATTTTGCATGATGCACTGGCATGCTGGGAAACATTTGCATTTTAAAATCTGGATAAAATTCCATAAATTTGCATAATTTATTCTGCTCAGAGAGTCTGGATATTTTGCTAGCATAATTTGGGTTTTGTGATTGCAGAATTTAGGGTGGAAAATTGTCAGATACACCAGGCCATGAAGCCCCACCCCTTTTAGAATGCTGACACTTCATAGTGTTCCACAAGGGGCGGGGCCACTCCCAGTCAGTCTGCAGCCCAATCTGGCCCAAGTGAAAGTTACCCCTGACTCAGACTGGTCTCTGGCAGTCAGGTTCCATTAGGCTCTTGTCAGACTGCAGACCCCTAGAATAAAGGGAGCAGCAAATGGTCCCCAAGGCATAGGTAGCCCTCCCCCAGTTTATTGTTTCAGCAAGCTAAACAGATGCCACTGAGGTACCAGTGATGTGGGGTTTCTGGAAAATTTTGAATTGGAAAATTTTCCCATTCAAATTTTCTTATTTTCATTAACGTTAATTTGCATAGAATTTGCATAAGAAAATTTTGAATCCGAACATTTTCCTGTGCAAAATTTCCTATAGCCCTGGAAAATTCTGGTAGTGGAAAATTTTCTGCCCCACATTACTGCAAGGTACAATAGCAGAACAGATTCTTCAGGTCCCTGTGAAGAATGGGAGTGACCCACATACAGGGGCAGGCAGTATGCCCACTTGCCACAGCTATGCGGGCTGCCATGGAGTTAATTGCATTTTTCTCCTTTTACCAAGTCTGGGCATGGGGTTTTCATTTTCCTCATCATTTTGAGGCAACATCTTGTGAAAATCCTAATAATCTCTCATGCATTAGCCCACTGATCTTCAGATGAGCTTGGCTCCCATGTTAAGCAGTTAAATAAGCTACATTTTCAGAGCTCATTGAGGAGCTTTGCATCGAGACACTGAGACACATCTGCAAAACAGTCCAGCACCAACTTGTACCGCCTTTTGGAAAGTGCTATATAAAAGATAAATAATAAATTCAACCACATCAGTGGGAGAAAAGCATCATAGTACTAGAAACCCCCATACCAGACCTTTTTTAACTGGATGGCAGCCATGCCTGAACTCTCAAACACACCATACTGCTGTCACAGCAGAAGCTCCACCATATCCAGACACTAGCTCCACCTTATCCAGACACCACTTTAACCTGGACAAAGGACATCTCCCCTGAGATGTCCAGATAGGAGGAATACTATTGAATTATAGCCTGGTTTTCATCATTCTTGATGTAACTAAGCCAAACGCATGCACCTGGGACTTTGCATCCTCGTGAATGTTACACTCCGTGTCTCTCCCTCTGTTCCCCTTCCTTCGCCTCCCCTCCCCCCCCCATCTCTCAGATTGTAAGCCCTAGGGCAAGGACCGTGTCTATTCAATTACTTTGTACAGCACCAGGTACATTGCTTGCACTATATAAATGCTTGTTAATAAAAATAATGTCCTGAAAGTCTCCCTCTTCTCAGCTTCTAGAAGTTATAGGCACTCTGCACCTAGGGAAGTCAAATAATTGGCTTTTTTGTGCCTCAGTTTCCTCCTTGCTAAACTGGAAATTGTTACACTTCTCTGATACATAAAGTCTTTTGGGACTTGAGGGAAAGACAAAAATCAGAGAGCTCAGCTGGTCTCAGTTCTGGAGACTGTGCCGCTAATGGTGCATTCTCACAAGATGAGAAAAGAACCAAACCCTCTTTCCCCCAGGTTATTAAAATTGTGTGAATAGATTAGGTCACAGCCTCAACAAATGACCTACAAGTGTGACAGCGCAAAGCAAGGTTTAGCAATCAAGCTATTTCCATCTTACATGTTTCTGGTATTGTGGAAAGGGACACTTCCTACTTTCAGTCACCAGTCACACAGAGACGTGAGCTAGCTGTGAAGCATCATAGGATTGCTAGCAGCAGCAATACCTGAGGCAAAACTGATGGCAGAGAAAGCAACATGTGAAAAACCATAAGGCACAATTATCTCTAACTGGAAATTTAAAAAGCAAGACAAGACACTTGGGTGAATGTGTCCACAGCTACACAAGATGCAACCCAGGGGGAGAAGTCAATAGTAATGGGGTGTGGGAACAAAGAGGGAAGCTCCCAGCGGACAATCAAGAAGAGACTGTATTCCCACTGCACAGTAGCCCTCTTTTTTTCAATAGACATTAATTGGTAAGAGATCAGGGCGGGAGACGAAGTCGGCACCAAAGATGAGCGGGGTGGAGGAAGGAGCGTTTGTTTCTCTCTGTGGAATGCCTGGCTCTTTGCCAGCAGCAAAACCATTTGTGCTAATTTAGCATGTGTTTCCGTAATTGATCAGATGGCTCTTTGATGGGTGTGCGAGCCAGTTGGCTGACTGGGTTCCTTTCCTGCATTTACTGGAGAGAAACCTCTTGTTTCCCAGATGCCAGTGTTAAGCCTGTCTGGGGCCTGCCAGGTGAGAATTTCCAGTTCAGAGCAGGGACCTTGCTCTGCCCACTGGGAACTGCCACATACAGTTACAACATGGAGCACAAAGCTTCAAGACGCCAGTCTTTGGGTGAATCACATGAGTCGCCGCTCCCTCACATTTCCTTTGCCTTATTGTTACTTCCCCTGCTGTAAAATTTGCCCCGTGTATCACCATAGCTGCTGCATAATGCTGCATGGCTGGTTTTTGCCTGCTGCATTCTGGGGCACTTATTACAGGTTAGGCACCTTAAAGTGGGAAGTGTCCCTTCTCATGTTACCAGAAACATGCAGAGCAGAATTAGCATCACTGGGTGAAATCAGACAAGCAGTTAGCCCGCTGGGGCCTGTGTTCGGTCCACAGCAGCTTCAATGCAGTGGTGCTAGTGATCTCTCCCCACCCCCGTCTCCTGGAATCATGAAATTTTGTGAACATTTTTTTAAAAAGCTTCTAACTTGGGCAGAGAAATTTGAAAATAAGGCTACAGGCTCAAAGAACAAGTGATAAATGCCTTAAAATTTATGTAAAAATAATAATAAATCACAGTTTTAAAATGAATTTCCTGATATTTTGAACAGAGGAAGTTGTTAAGCGTTCAGTCTCATCCTGAACATGGCGCCTGAGGCACACGTGACCTCTGCTGGTACCTTCTAAACTACGTAGGAGCAGACAGAGCTGGGGCAGCTTCTCAGGCCACACAAATTACATACTGCTATTAACTGTCTAGAGAGTGTGGCTTTTGTGTTGTCCCAAATGTAAGAAATGGAGGCAAAGCAGTTCAGATGATCTCTTATTGAACCAACTTCCGTTTGCTGAGAGAATACAAGCTTGCTTTTGAGGCACACAAGGCCCTTACTCAGGAATGTAATAACTCATAACTATATATGCCTGTCTTGCATTTGCTCAGTCTATTGTTCTGGACTTTTGAAAGGTCTAAGGAAGATCTCTGTGAAGCCTGAAAACATCTGTCCTCTCACCAACAGAAGTTGATCCAATAAAAGTTCTTGGCCACATCCACATGCCACTTACTCCAGGGTTCAATGGGACTTATTTGGCCCTCATCTGAATGACTTTGTCTCCACCTCTTACTATTAACTGGTATCACAGTCACACCTAGAGGTCCCAACAGAGGTCTGGACCCCAGTGCAATAGGTGCTGTACAGATACATTGGGTCAAAACAGATGTGACCTTTGCCTGCGATGACCCACTTTGACCTGCTCTAGCCAGGGACCCACCTGCATGTGTGTGTAGGCACCACCAGATGTTGGCTCAGGATTGTCCTGGGCCATGTTGGCGGCCAGCCCGGGCTGTGACCTCGGCAAATCTGAGGTGACAGCCCAGGCTACAGTTCACCTGACCCCACGCTGCATACCTGCCCAGGGCCAAGAACCATCATGGTTGCCCATCATGTCGAATGGGCAGGACGCTGGGAGCAGAGTGCAGGTGGGGCTACCCGCCAGCACATTTGTTGGGCTCCTGCCCCACCCAAGCCATGAGGGTGGTAGGACGGCTCCCCGGCCGCAGACATGTCAGTTAAATGCCCAGACCTGACCTGGGGAGCGGTCCCGCCAGGCACATGTCTGTTTTACTCATAGTAAGAGAGCGCACTTCACTCAGAGAATGAATCTACAGTCTAAAATGATAAAGAAAAAAACTGTGGAAGAGAAAAAAATAAAGAGGCAAAGGCTCAGGTCATGGGAAGAGACAGGAATTAAACCCATGTCTCCAAGTCATCAATCCAGCAATAACCATTAGACCACATTGCCTCAAACAGTTACCCTGGCTGAAAACCCCAATCTATATCAGCTATAACTTGACCTGATTGGGAATTGAGGTGCTGCTGATTTTTAAGGTCCTGAATGGCGTAGGCCCGCGCTATATTCTAGACCTACTCCTGGAACCTCACCTTACTGGCTATCTGTGCTCAGATGCTACCCACTGTTTGGGGATGATCCCACCTTAAGTCAGTGGGTAATCAATCAGGCCTTTGCTGTAGCATACCCCTCGGTGTGGAACTTGCTCCCTCCAAATGTTTGTCCTAGTTCCTCCCGCCTCACCTTCAAAAAACACCTGAAAACTTTTTGTTTTCCAGGTGCTTTTATTCATTTAATTAAATTTCTTACCCCACCTTTCCCACCAAAGGCAACTCAGGGCGACTCACAATAGTAAAATACAAAAAAACATATAAAAGACGAATACAAAAAAGCATAATGCCCCGGCCCACACCATCCCCTGAACCCTTTTCCACCCCAATCCCCCTACCTCCTGGCTCACCCTTTACCCCACAACTCCCCCCTACCCTAGCCTCCACTAGGCTTGCAAATAAGGTAGTTTTACACTGCTTCCTAAAGGCGTTCCAGGCCGAGCATAAACAAACCTCCCAGGGGACGGAGTTCCACAACTGTGGGGTGGAGGCCGAGAACATCCTCCTCATCGTGGAGGCCAAGTAAAAAACTGGTACCTGCAGATAGGCATCCCCAGAGGCCATGATGGGACATGGTAGGCCATGCGATCTGCCAGATAAGTGGGTCCCAATCCATTTAGGGCTTTAAAGGTCAATACCAGCACTTTGAATTATGCCTGGAAGATAATAGGCAACCAGTACAGATTTCGGAGCATCGGTGTTACGTGCTCCTGGTGACCTGTCCCTGTAAGGAACCAGGTCGCTGCATTCTGCACCAGCTGCAGCTTCCGAACAGTCTTCAAGGGCAGCTCCACGTACAGCACATTGCAGTTATCTAGCCTTGAGGTAACGAAGGCATGGATGATGGTTGCCAGATCCAAATCAGGAAGAAAAGACTGCAGCCTTCTCACCAGATGAAGTTGGTTAAAATCACTCTTGGCCACCGTCATTACCTGAGATTCCAGGTGCAACTTGAGTGACCCGGGGGGGGGGGGGCTGGACCCCATCAATAGCCGGGGTCCAAATCCCACCCCCCTCAAGTCACAAGGCCGACTAACCATCATCACCTGAGTCTTGTCAGGATTCAACCTCAGTCGACTCACCCGCATCCTGTCCCCCACAGCAGCCAGGCAACGGGTAAGCATCGAGACTGCAAGACTTTATGCTGTAAGCTGCCCCGAGATACCGTAGGCATGGGGGGGCGGCTAACAAATATTCATAAATAAATAAATAAATAAATAAATACCTGGGTCAGATGAAAAAGAGAGGTAGAGCTGGGTGTCATCAGCATATTGATGACCCCTCACTCCAAACCTCTAAATGATCTCGCCCATCACCTCCCACTGAGACCACTCAAGAGTGGTCCCATGCACCCCGCCAGGTCCTGTTAGATCAACAGTGTCAAAAGCCACTGATAGATCTAAAAGGATCAACAAAGTGAAATTTCCTCTGTCAAGCTCCAAACACAAATCATCGACCAAAGCTACAAGCACAGTCTCTGTGCCATGCCCAGGACAAAAGCCAGACTGAAAGGGGTCCCATACTCCAACACTGATAGCATCCAGATGGGCCTGGAGCTGACGTGCCACCACCCACTCAATAACCTTCCCTAAAAAGGGAAGGTTAGAGACAGGCCGATAGCTGGCAGGGGAGTCAGCGTCCAAATATGGTTTGTTAAGCAGAGGCCGAACAACTGCCATTTGAAGGGAGTCCAACATCCTGCCCTCCCGAAGGGAGGTGTCGATGACCCCAGCCAGCAACGGCCCTAACGTCTCCTGGCTGGCTTTCACCAACCAAGACGGGCATGGATCTAATTCAGAACTGGTGGCCTGCACAGCCCCAAGCACAGCCTCTGCATCGGTGGCTGATACCAACTGAAATTGATCCAATAAAAAGGACAAGGTTGGATCTCCACAGCCCCAATCTCTGACTCTGCCATAGAAATGGTTGCACCAAAGTTGTGGTGAATACGAGCGAAATCCAGCCCTGACATTCGGAGGGGAAAAAAGCTGCTGAACACAGATGATGATGCTTTTAACCACACACCCATGTGCACAGTTTGGTGCAAGTTTCCCGGCAGGGAGATTCTCCACCAGGAGAATTGCCGGCCATTGTAACATGGGCAAGTGGCCATATGCTGCAATCGGTTGGATTCAGTGCAGGTCAAGTGCCACCTGTGCTCTAACTACCTACCCTCTTGCTTCAGCCACCTCAGGTCCTCCTTATACCATGGGAACCTTTGTTGGCGCAGCGGTGAAAGCAGACACCTGGGTGTCACCGTGTCGATAGCCTAGGTCAAAATGTCATTGCACAGGGCGACCACATCATTGACAGAGCAGCTGTCAAGGTCAGTAGGCAAATCCCCCAGAGTTCTGGAATCCAATCAGAACCATAAGTCTCCGAGGGGGGAACAACCTAACCGGTCCATCACCCTGATGGGGGCATAGGAAGGCCAGGATCCGAGCCTTCAGGAGGTAATGATCTAGTCATGATGAGGGTGGATTCACAGTCCAATAATTGTAACCCCCATTTCCAGACCAGTGCAAAAATATAAAATCCAGTGTGTGTCCCCTTTCATGTGCTGGGCCCCACTACTACCTGGAATAGGCCCATGGTTGTCATGAACTCCTGCTCCGCTCCTAAAGGGTTGCCCTCAGGCTGAATGTTGAAATCACACAAAACAATAAGTCTGGGCAATCTCAACACCACCTCTGAGACTAATTCAGCTAGAGCAGTCAGGGAGGTCGCAGTGCAGCAGGGTTCTCGGTACACGAACAGAATCCCCAATCTATCCCCGGCCAAATCAAACAGGGCTAGGCCACAAAATGGCACCTGCCATGAGGAACCCAAGGTGGCCACCACAGGAAGTGGTTAAGTTTGGGGCGTGGCCAAAGCTATAAGAGGAAGCCAGCCCCAGAAAACGAGGCAGTCTGCTCATGACCGGTGACGAAAATGCATCTTCTGAAGAGGCTGTCTGGAGATCTGGAAGGTGCTTGACCTGGATGCCTGGAGAGAAGGAAGGAAGGAGATCTGGACCTGGTGACCTGGAGGTGTGAGTTGGCCAAAGAGCTAGCAGGGACTGTGTTGGGCTAGGCTCTGCTGTATGGACTAGGGGTGGCCAGAAGCTTGGTGCCTGGTCTGGGACTATGTGGTTGTAAATAAACTGTAATTGAGCCTGACCCCAAGTGACAACGTTCTTGGGCACTGATCCTGACAACACCTGCCCACAATCAAGTGGGACCCTGCTACAGGGTGTTCTGTGCCCCCTCCCCCACCTGAGGAACAGAGGTACCCAAGATCAGGGTGTCCCACCTCAGACTGTCATCCTTATGGAAGAGTTTCTGGCTTTTATTGGATGGAGTAACCACTTGTGGCGACGTTATAATGCATTGACAGTGAAACTCAGTGGTACCTGGGAGTTAGGATTCCTGCATTCTGTTCCCCCCTCAGATACTAATTCAATCTGTACTAGAGCCAAACCAGGTAGCAGTACAATGACAATACAAGAATTTTCTGTCTCTTGGAGGGGGATCTGGGAACAAGACACTATGTGGGAAATGTCCCAGGAACTGTGGCAGGCCAGTTCTATCTGTGTATGCATCTAAATTGGGGATTCGCTTAACGGTACTTCTGTCATTGCACAGGGTGGGCTATATCCCAAATGTCTCAATCCGCTCGGTCTGTGCTTTACAGCAGATTCTGTTTAGATTCAATGAGCAGATGCTTTGAGGTGATGATAGGAAAGCTCTTACGAGAGACGTTTGGTTTCCTGCCAACACCAGACAGGCGGAACATGGAGCTCTTTTTGTTTTGCTGATACATCTATCTCAGCATCTTTGTGCCATTTGTTAAGAATACTTTTTCCTTTTCCATATTAACTAATTAACTCTCATCCTACCACACCGAGGGAGAAGTCTCCCTATCCTTGCTGTACAGATGGGGAAACTGAGGTACCAGGCGGGGAGGTGACTTTTAAGGTCCCTCCAAAACAAAACAAAATGTGGCAGAAGTGGGATTAGAGCCCAGCTCTTCTGGTTCCCAATTTCATGCTCTGAATAATGTGCCTGTCTCTCATGCACAAACATCCTCCCTCTTTCACTCAAAGAGGTGATACAAGGCTGTTAATCAGAAGGTACAGCCACAGGGCTGTAAAGCGCTAGTCCCTGCAACTGTTCTGTCAAGCTCAGCGGTGAGTCAACAGCCCCCAATCCCTGAAATGCCCATGCTTTTTATGGGAACTAAAAGCTGCTTTTTGTTTCAATTGCTCATGGGAGCAAAAGGAAGGAAGGAGGGAGGGAGAGAAGGGGTTATTGCCTCTTATTACTTGTGTGAACAAGTCCTTTGCGTGCGTCTCTCTCACCCAGACCACTGAATGAAACATGCCATTCCTGTGGGTTGCCAGCCAGTGGACTCTCCAGAAGAGAACTCTAGCTCCCCAGAGTGAATGACTATTCCCATAGTAGAACAAGTAGATCTCTAACAGAGCCTCACACTCCACAGTGCCCAGTGCTTGTCAGCAATAAAGGGAGAGGATCTGGCAGATCCTCTATTGGATGGTAGTGGCCAATGCAGAGGTAGAGACCCAAAGGGAAAGTACTCCTTTCCCACCCACTTAGCTGTGCAAGGGGCCAAGAACAGATTTTAATGGTGTGGAGAAAAGAGAGGAAAAGCCACAGCTGGTATCCGCTCCTGGAGATTGGGAAAGTACTAGGTTCACTGTCGCCTTGTAAGTAGCACTGCTGGGATGGGGATTTCAGCAGGGAATGGGCTACATTGCTCTTTGTTCCTTTGGCACAGAAAATGGCCCTTCTCTCCGTTCTTCCTACTGATAATCTGCAGGAGCAGTCATGTAATTCCAGTGATGCCCAGCTACCTAGGCATCCCATCCCTTGCTGTAAACATGCCTGCAGGGCGTGAAGTTCGCAGGTACCTGGGCGCCATTGGCACCCAAAAACCTGAAGCTGGCGACTGGTTCAGGGGTGTAGTAGGGCAAGAATAATTTAATATCAGGATAAAAGTCTGGCAACTGATTTTTATTTTTTTTGGCTCCCAGAGTTTGATCTGAAATTTCATGCCCTGTATGCCAGCATCAAAAACCATGGCCTCCCTCCCATCTTCCCGTTAGAGAATTGTCTATAGGTCTGATTCATAGCTGCACAGAATATCTTGAAATTCACAGGTCAACAAATACTCAGCAGCAGCAGCACCATGCAAGATCAAGGCTCTCTAATGTTCCATTAGTCCATTATCATAGTTCCCCAGAAATGTCTTCAAGTCAATAATAATTTCCATCTCTGCATCATGCAGGAGGGTTCCAAAGCTCTGCTCAGGGGCAGAAAGGTTATTAATTAGCCGGTGTGCTCTGAGAGCCTATTAAAAACAGGCACCGCTTTGTATTTTCACCGGGAGGCTTCAGTAGCTTTCTTGTACTAATGCCAGAGCTGATCGGTACTTCTGTGCCAAAGTGACTCTGCTATTAAGAGATTTATGGGTAAGGTAATAGCAAGAGAATGTGCAGACATGAGGGATTCAGGAGCATCTAGCAATGGTGGGCCACCTGCAGCCCACATATAACCCAATGGGGTTAACCCGTGATCTCTGTCACACAAAAGGTCTGTAGCCCGATCCAAGCCTTACTGTGAGCATCAGGTCTAGGATGGATGTCAGGAAAGATACTAGAACAGATGTATAAAACAGTCAGTCACTCTGTAAGCACCTTGATGAAAGTGCAGTAATTGCTCATAGCTGGCATGGATTTGCCAGGAACAAGTCATGCCAGACTAATCTTGTCTTCTTTGATAGAGTATTTAGTTTAGTGTATGAGGGGAATGCTGTGAACACATGATTTCAAAGTTTGATAAGCTTTCACATGAGATCCACGTTGACAAGCTTATAACGTGTGGGCTGGGAGATGCTAAGCAAGGTGGCTGTATGGCTGGTTGAAGAACTATACTTAAAAGAGTGATAATCAACAGCTCAACATCAAACTGGTGGGAGGTACTGAGTGGGGTCCTGCAGGGCTCTCTCCTCGTCCCAGTGCTTTTCAACATGTTTATGCCCTTTCCCTGGCCAAAGACTGCTATTACTTCACATTAATCAAAACTCACTCCTGCAACCCCTGCCGTCTCTTCTCGATATTTGTTTCCTTTCTGAAGCCTCCCTGTCTTCTCCCGCCTTCCTCTCTCTGTGCACAGGATATTCTTCCTATTGCTGACCATTACCTACTGACCAAGTTCCTCCCTCCCTCAGAATCTGTTCCCTGTAACTAAGGCTACTTTTATACGAGCGGGTTGCAGTCGCGTGACCCGCTCATGCATGTTTTCAAAATCCTGCGAGGCAGGATTTAGACGTGACGATGAATGCGATCACGTGCATTCAAGGCGGTCGTGCGTTGTTTGTTGACCATGAACGAAATACCTTGATGTGTGAGGTATTTAGTTCACGGTTGGCAAACAACGCGTGGACACCCTGAATGCGTCTGATTGCGTCCATCGTCACGTCTTTGAAAAAATTGCACGAGCGGGTCACGCAACTGTGACCCACTCGTATAAAAGCAGCATATATTAAGCACATGCACCTGCATCTTCTCAACCTCTCATTAATGTATCCGTCTCTCCTGATGTTCACCTCTCCCTGGTCTTCCCCCCTCCCTTGTCTCTAGATTATAAACCCTTTGGGGTAGGGACCTGTGTATAAACTACTGACTTTACAGTACCAGGTACACTGCTGGCACTATATAAATAAAATTAATAATAAAAGGATCTCTGTGAATTTCACCAAACATTCAGTGCTGACTGGGCTTCCTAAGCCCCCTCCCCCCCCCCAGTTGATAACATCAGTAGTGTTTCCTCCTCCTTCCCCAATGCAAGGCAGCCAGTTCAAGACTTGTACTGTGGGCTGAGAGAGAATGCTGCTGCGTTCCAACAGCAGCTCCCTGGTCAGTGAACTAAAGAGGCGGTGGAATTTTGTTACTTCCCCCACCTCTGTAACCAAACCACCAAGATGCCTGTCCTTATCTCTCACCCCCTCTTCTCCCCTCTCCTCCTTCCCTCACCGGCTCCTCCCTCTACTTCTCTCCCCTCTGCTCCTGCCTCCCACTAAGCCTGTCATCTCTCTCCAACATCCCCACACCTCCCTCCTCCTCCCCTCCACCACCTCTTTCCCCCTGCCAGGCACGGCTCCCCCCTCCCAGGGCATTTGGGGCACTGCCCCCCTAGCGCCTGAGGGACCCCCGCCGTGCCGTCAGAAAGGGAAAAAAAAAA
>QEPC01007291.1:735241-762991 GCA_003113815.1 Sphenodon punctatus
CCCCCCCCCCCCCCCCCCGGGCTTCCTCTCCGAGTTCAAATCCCGGCTCACCTTATTCCTCTCTGATGAAATCCCCACGCTCATCCTTGGTGACTTAAATATTCATGTTGATGCATCCTCTCAACCTTGCATCGCTCACTTCCTCTCCTTAGCATCCTCCCTTAATCTCGACCTCTGGACTAGCTCCCCCACCCACACCGATGGTCACTCTCTTGATCTCGTGTTCTCTAGGAACTGTTCTGCCTCCGATCTCTCCTTTGAGCCCCATCCCATCTCTGACCATTTCCTCGTTTCCTTCAACCTCTCCCACTGCTCCCCCTTCTCTTCCCCATCTCCCCGTCCATTCTGCAATCTGCAGGCCTTTGTGCCCCAGGACTTTGCCTCCTCCCTCTCTCCTCTTCTCCCTTCAGTCTTCTCCTCCTCCTCCTCCCCCGATTCTGCCATCTCCACCTTCAACTCCTCTCTCATCTCCACACTCAACTCCCTTGCCCCCCTCTCCTCCCACCCAGCTCGCTCTCGTAACCCTCACCCTTGGCTCACCCCCACCATTCGCCATCTCCACTCCTGCACCCGGGTTGCTGAATGCCTCTGGCGCAAATCCCACTACCACGCTGACTTCCTCCACTTCAAATTCTGCCTCTCATTACTCAATTCTGCTATCTCCCTCGCTAGAAAGCAGTACTATGCCTCCCACATTGAGTCTTGCTCCCAGGACCCTTGCCGCCTCTTTCCACCTTTGACTCCCTTCTCAACCCCCCCCTGTCCTCCTCCTCCCTCCTCTTCTCTCTCCGCTCAGGATCTTGCTCTTTTTCAGCTCTATCGACAAGATCCGCCTGGAAATCACTTCCAAGTCCTTTCCCCCTACTACTCCCCCCCTCTCCCTCCTCCATCCACCTCTCTCTTGTCCTCCTTCCCTCCTGCCTCCCTTCAGGAAATCTCCTCCCTGCTCTCCTCCTCCAACCTCTCCACTTGCCCCCTGGACACCATTCCTTCCCGCCTCCTGACCTCCATGGTTTCTACCGTCGCCCCTCCCCCCCTTGCACATCATCAACCTCTCCGTCTCTACCGGTTCCTTCCCCTCTGCCTTTAAACACGCCACTGTTTCCCCCATCCTCAAAAAGTCCACTCTGGATCCCTCTGAACCCTCTAATTACCATCCTGTCTCACTCCTCCCTTTTGCTTCCAAACTCCTTGAATGGGTTGTCTACTCCCGTTGCCTAGACCTCCTCTCAGCCAACTCCTCCCTTGACCCCTTCCAATCTGGCTTCCGCCCCCTTCGCTCCACTGAAACCGCTCTTGCTAAGATCACCAACGATCTTCTTATGGCTAAATCCAACCACCTTTACTCTATACTTGTCCTCCTTGATCTCTCTGCTGCCTTCGACACTGTTGACCACTCGCTCCTGCTTGAGTCGCTTCACTCCCTTGGATTCCAGGACTCTGTCCTTGACTGGTTCTCCTCCTACCTTTCTGACCGCTCCTTCAATGTATCTCTTCCTAACTCCTACCCCTCCTCCTCCCCCTCCCTACCCCTCTTGGTCAGGGTTCCCCAAGGCTCTGTCCTTGGCCCTCTCCTCTACACCCAATCCCTAGGCAAACTCATTGCTTCCCACAGGTTCCAATACCAGCTATACGCTGACAACACTCAACTCTCTCTCTCTCCACTCCTTCCCTCTCCCCCTCTGTTCAAGCTCGTCTCACCAACTGTCTCTACGATATCTCCGCCTGGATGTCTCAACGGCAACTCAAACTGAACATGGCGAAAACTGAACTCCTTATCTTCCCTCCCAATCCTTCCTCTCCCTCTTCCCTGTCAATTCCCATTGACGGAGTCTCCATCCTCCCTGTCCCCCACGCGCGTAGCTTGGGCTTCATCTTCGACTCACAAAGCTCTGCAGCCAGGATCATCCACCTAGCCCGTTGCTTTGACCCATGTGCAGCCTCCCCTCTCCTCTCTCCACTGGCTCCCCCTTCCTGAGCGTATTCTGTACAAGCTCCTTATCTTCCCTTACAAAGCCCTTCACAACCTCGCTCCCCACTACCTCTCTGCCCTGATCTCCCTCTGAACCCATTTGAGCACTCTGCTCCTTTCCTATCCCCTCCCACATCCTCCCACGCCTCCCCTGCTCCCCCAACCACCTTCGTCCCTTCTCCCTCGCTGCCCCGCACGCCTGGAACTCCCTCCCTGCCCTCGTCCGCCTTGCACCCACCCTCCACACCTTCAAGTCCCTCCTCAAAACCCACCTCTTACGCTCCGCCCTTCCTAACGCCTGCTAATCATCCCCACCCAGGATTACCCCCCACCTGTTATCTGTAAACTCCTAATTTACTGTAACCAAGCCAATAACGTGTACCTGAGTTCTCGCATCCTCATGAATGTTGCACCCCTTGTCTCTACCTCTGTTCCCCCTTCCCTGTCTTCCCTCCCCGTCTTTAGATTGTAAGCTCTCGAGCAGAGACCATGTCTATCTTGTTTTTTGTAAAGCACCAGGTACATCGGTGGCACTATATAAATGTTTATAATAATAATAATAATAATTAATTAATTCCCCATCCTGGGTTGCCACCTACCTCTATCTTGGGGTAAAGCTGGACCTGCCTGGAGGTGAAATCCCAGGGCTAAATCCCACTGAGCGTCAATGTTTGATTCTGCAAACCAAGTTCAACCAAATTTGGTAAGGGGCAGAAAGCTCAAAGGTAAACAGGGACCTTAAACTTCATAGTCGTAAGGTGAGCTAGAGCCCCTTTAGTAACTGAAAAATCCCACTGACTTACATGAAACATTGATTCCCCATCCCCACCCCCACTCCTCCCGTAGGAAACTGGGCTTCATTGCTGTGAGTGGTTCCCTTCGGCGGTGGTTGAGGGTCGCTATGTGGGCATACCCTATAACGAGAGGTTGTGCACCTTTTGTAATCTGGGTGCTGTAGATTCAGTCGAGCACATTCTTCTTTTTTGTCCGGCCCTGGCAGGACCTCGGCAAAACTTTCTGGGGGATGCCCTTTCAGGACTGTACACCCACTCAAGCCCGGAGGCACTGCGGAGATTATTGAGCGCGAGGGATTCTCCCCATACCCGTTTGACGGCTAATTTTGCCTATACGGAGATGGTGGCTAGGAAAGCTATTCTGAAGGCTCCCCCTCGGTATGCAGCAAGGAAGCAATAGCGAACTACCACCCAGTGGGGGCTGATGGTTATACCTTTGTACTGGATAAATTTCCAGAGAGGTGTCGAATGAGGATGGTTGATTTGGCCGGAATATTAGTAGAGGTGAGCTGGGGAAGAGCCATAATTATTGAAACCTCAGTACTGTATCTTTTTATTTGTTTCGTATTGTTGGAATTTTCCTTCCTGTATTATTCCTTTACTATTATGTTGTAATAGCCTACGGCTACACAATAAACTTATTTATATATTATATAGATAGAGCTGTGAGTGCATGGAACTATTTTTTGGATTTTTTTAAGAGCATAAAGCACAGATTCTGCAGCAGAAGTCTCTGCAAGGAGTAGTGCCACGATGAACCCCACAACTGCAGAAAGGCTGAATATTTGGAGCCTTATCTAAGCTACTGGGCTGTTTTTTCAAAGCTGTCCACGGTAGCTGTCCCTTTCTCATGAGATTTTGGGCGTTAACAAATGTGACAGTGGCCTGCTTAGGCCCGCTGTGGTGCACAGGCCACCGTCACGGTTGGCCTTCCAGAGGCTTGCCCTGGAGGCCTCCTGGACAGGTTAGTGGCTACCTCAGGCGGTGATCCCGGAGGCCTCTGGGGTCACAGCCCAGGCTATCTATCATCTGCCCGGTCGGGCCACAACAAGCTATAATGTTTGTTATAGCCTGCAGTGGCCTGGCCTGGATTGGGTCTGCCATGACGGGCCTGGGAGCTCACACCACGGGAACGCTGGCCGCAGTGCGGGGTCAGCTGACTGCACATTCATGCAGCTCCCCTCCTACCAAGCTGCATAAACATTTGTTCTGCGGCCAGACCCAATCCTGACCGGGATGTCAGTGTCAATCCGATCCGGATTCAGTTGTGATGGTGGTGGTCCGCTGCCACTTGTGTTAACACCCTTTAACTGGAACTGGATTGTCAAGCTTTGTTGCAACTAGAAGAGTAAATGCTAAAGTACATTAAATGGCACAAGAATCCAGTTCAAGTGTGACTAGCCCTGGTGTGAGCTCCCATTAATTGCAGCAGCAGCAGCTATAGAATTACTACCCTAAACACAGAAAAGGCAAGAATCTTAGGCCACGTTCCAATGAACAATTAATGCAATGTAGTTTGGCCATATTTCTGTTTTATTCCTAAAGCATTCACATGAACAGAGCACTATGCTTCAGGAGTACATACTCTCCTTCAGTTTATATTCTGAAGTACCTGTATGTATGAACGCTTACCAGTGTGAGGGTAGTCACCTCAGTTCAGTGATCTTTACATCACGAGGGGGAAACTGACACAGCAATGCTCCAGTTTACACTGTTCATCTGAACACTACTGAAGTGAAGTAGTTACTTCAATTTGAAATAAATCAAAATAGTTTACCATTTGTTAAGCATGTCCTTAGCCAAGGTCATGCAGGTCAGTAGCATAACTTAGGGCTAAAATTTGTGTGGGATGCTAGATCCCCTTGACCCACATAAGTCCCACCCCATGACCCTGGAGCTGTGGAGGGGAGGACATTTGTGGGGGGATTGCTTCCCCACTCTAACTACACCCATGGACACAGTCAATAATAGACCTCAGATCCAACTCCCAAGCCCAGGGTCCATCCATGCATGTTTTATTCACCTCTGTGTCACTTTATTTACAATGGGGTAGAGCCCAAGATCAGAACACTGCATTCCATTTGGATCTGCCTATTGGAGCATGGGGTGGGGGTGGGGTGTCACAATGCACACTAAGATCTGTGTGTGCACTGCAGCTACTACAACTGCACACATTATATAGCCCATGTTTCATGCAGATCACCCCATTTGCACTCTGCCTAGGCATGCTAATCTAGAATGCAGTTTAGCACTCCACTGCCCTGAGTCACTTTGGAAATAGGGTAGGGTGTAAATATTATATTAATAATAATTAATAAAAACTTCTAAGCAATCAGGTCTAACAAGTCTTTACTGTCAAATTGGGAGTCAGAGGCAGCATGGCCTGTGGCATTCCCTCCACCTCCCTCCCCAACTGCACTGAAGCCGTTCAGTCTTTCAAGCAAAGGTGACCTTTAAACACGGCCACAAACAGGGGCTGCTTTCTATCTCGCCTGACAATTGGCCTCCAAAAAATTCTCAGGCAACTCTCGCAGTGGCTGGAGCTCTATGTCAGACCAACTGTGGGTGGCACATGGAATTTGGGCATTGCTGTGGCGACAGGCACTACAGAAAGCAATTCTGTTTCTGGGCAGCTGAGCTGGACAGGGGGAGGAATCCTGTCCCTCTTGCCAGGTCTCCAAACTGACAATGCCAATTAAAAAACTTCCAGGTGACGCACCCAAGGCTGAAATCCTTCTTGCAACAGGCAAGAGTTAACCAGGCTCCCACTCAAACCTCTGGAGTTCAGCTGGAGTTCAGCGGAAGGGATGGTCAGAGATTTGGTTCCTGGCCAGATAGGTTAATCCAGCCTGTAACTGAACTCTAATGCACAAGCATCTCCTCTGTAGTGCCACAATCATGCCTCCACGCTGCCAATGTAGGCTGCGCTAGCCAGCATTGCAAGTGTCAGAAACCTGCTAGGCAGAAGGGAATGTCCAGTTCTGTAACCAGAGCCCTGTAGGAATCCCCTGCCCCGCCCAGATTAAAATAAGGCTGGTATGGCGGGGTTGGCTCATTGGAGCCTCTGAGCCCAGGCTGAGGTGCAGTGGGGAGGGAGCTCTGCACTGACCCAGGAGGCTCAACACAGAGTGAAGCATCCAGACGGAGCTGTAAATAGAAGCAGCTCGGAGGAGGCTGATCTCCAAGTGTACACACTAGGAGCCTGATTAAACTCCCAAACACGGCTCAAGGGCAGCTGCGAGACAGACGAGCATTGCCAGGAAATGGCTAAATATACACATGCATCCAAATTCCTCTGCCCTCCTCCCAACCCCCGTGTGAGTACCCCTGTTGCTTGACACCCCCGAAAGCTCTGAACTTGGCCACTATTCCTTCTACTAAGGAGTTAGTGGATGCCCCTAGGCGGAGAGCATGGGCTGCCATTTTTACAAGGTGGCGTTTGTGCCAGGGATTGGAGCCCCTACCCCTTCGCTATGCCCTCTAACTTGGGAGCAGGCATTTCTTGTCCCTACCCCTCATGCCCACACTCCCCTTCATGGGCACTGGGGAGCTTGCTTACTTTCCAGAGCAGGTGCCACAGAGAGGGTCAGGGAGAGTGTGCTCCAGTGAGGTGAGGGGATGGAGCACAAGCAAGGGAGAGGGGCCAGGCTGCATCTCCTCTTAAAACTACCTTGGTTGTGCCCCAGTAGCCCAAATCTGCCCTGCCCTCGAGCCCAGCCTACAAAGATAAGAACTAAATGATCAGTTTTCACAATGGAGAGAGGTAAATAGTGGAGTGCCCCATGGATTTGTGCTGGAACTGTTTAATGTATTCATTAATGATATGGAAAGGGGAGTAAAGAGGTGATCAAATTTGCAGGTGACAAAGTTATTCAAGGTAGTTAAAAACACAGGTGGACTGTGAAGAATTGCAGGAGGATCTTGTGATACTGGGCATCTAAAGGCAGATGAAATTTAATGCGGACAAGGGCAAAGTGATGCACATAGGGAAAAATAACCCAAACAATATGTATACAATGCTGGGTTCTAAATTAGGAGTTATGGACCTTGGAGTCATTAGGAACAATACTTTGAAATCCTAAGCTCAGTGCATGGCGGTCAAGTGGTGCTTTTAGACAAGCGCCTTCCCACCCATTACCCATACCATCACGTATGTTACAGGGCTGCATTGGTGCCCTATGCAGCCCTGCAATGTGGGTGATGGGTGGGGAGGTGTTTGTCTAAAAATACCCAAAGAAGCAAACAATGTTAGGAATTATTTATAAAGTGATAGAGAATAAAACTGAAAATATCATAAATGCCTCTATATAAATCTATGGTGTAACTGCATCTTGAGTACTGTGTGCAGTTCTGGACACCCCATCTCAAAAAAGATATAGTAGAAATAGAAAAAGATGAAGGGCATGGAACAGTTCCCCTAGGAAGAGAGGCTAGACCCTTCAGCCTGGAGAAGAGATGGCAGAGGGGGTATGATAGAAGTTTATAAAATCATAAGTGGTGTGGCATGAGTAAAAAGGGAATGGTTATTTACCCTCTCAAATAAATAATAATCTTTGTTTTTCTATAGCGTCCCTCTGCCATGGCACTCGGGGTGCTTTACATATAACAATTTAACACAGCTTTTTAATCCTCACAACAACCCTGTGAGGTAGAGTACTAGAGACAGGGGACTCCCCATGAAACTAACAGGTAGTAGATTTAAAATAAATAAAAGGAAGAATTTTTTCACTCAATGCACAATTAAGTTGTGGAATTTGTTGCCAGAAGATTCAAAGCCAGTAGGTAGAGCTGGGTTTACAAAAGGATTGGATAAGTTTCTGGAGGATCGGTCCATTAGCAGATACTAGCCAGGTAGGTTTTGGGGAACGTAACCTCTTACTGTCAGGAGATGGGAGTGAACAACAGGGAACGGGTTGCCCCATTGTGACCTGTTGGGTACTTCCTCCAAGCGACCAAGATTGGCCACTGTCGGAGACAGGTGCCGGGCTCGCTGGACAATTGGTCTGACCCAGTACGGCATTATGTACATTCTTAGGCCTCATGTCCAACAAACAGTCTTCTAGCTGGGCTCCCAATTCCTCTTACATACTAGCAGGGACTGCCAATAAGCAACAAAGCATTTCCTCACTAGCTTGGAAGTTTGGTGCCTTGGAGCATTCCCCACTCCCGCTAGCCAAAGGACTGGTCTGAATCTCTACCGAACTGCCCCCTCCCCCCAACACGCATTCCTACTGAAGTGGAGGTGCTCGCCATGTTGCAAGATGAGGAAGTAGTGACCTTTATTCTCCTGTGTGGCAGTCTTGCCTCCCTGCACCTGCACTCTGAGCAGGTTGCTTTTGTTTCCATGGCTCAGTCACACAGTTCACTTTCCCCTTCCTCCCCACCTGCCCTTAGTGAGCAGTGCCCGCTTCCAGAGGCTGATCAGCTGCTTTCCCACAAGACAGACAACAGTAGCAGAAGCCTGGGAGGAGGAGGCATTTAAAGCAGCAACTCCCTGCTAGTGCAAAAAGAGCCAGAAGAGAAACTGAGGCAGCCAGGGCCAGCTATGCTCAGAAACACAAATGCTTTGGACGTTCAAAGTGGCCCCACCAGCATAAGACATGCTACATAAAAAGGGATCTAGTGTTTGCATTTGTGCAAATACCCAGTATAATGGTGATGAAAAGACTGAGGTGTACTAGGGTGGCCAAACCTCCTCTTTAACAGATGCTTATGAAAAATACATGGTGCATGGCTGCACTGGAACCAATGCAGTCCTGCACCATGTATTTTTCATAAACACCCGCTTTTAAAGGGGAGGTATGGCCACCCGTATCATAGGATTTTATGGCTGGAAAGCATCTTAAAGTTTATTTGTTCACATTTATTTGTTCACATTCACATTTACAAAGTTCCTCTAGGAATTGGGAACCTACAGCCTGTGGGTCAAATTCAGCTTGCAGCTGCTGTCTGTTTGTGTGGTCCCTTTCCAGTTTCTGGATCTGCCTGTGAATCCAATTCCTACCCCTCGCCCCCCAGCACTGAAAAAGCTCAAGAGAAGGGAGCAGAGAGGAGGGCCTGCACTCAAGGAGAGGGGATGGATCCATGGCACAGATCCATGAACTTGGACCCTCCCCTTCCTTCCTCCATCCTGTGTGCACCCCTTACGTTGCCCATTCCCAACTCCTATCCACCTCATTTTCAAAGTAGCTGGCACGAGAGAAAAGGATCCCTGCCTCTTACCTAACCTATTCCAAGAGACACCACCAAGTTACCTCCCTTGGTAACTGGTTCCACACAACTATTCTTATGGTTCAGAAATCCCCCTCAGTATTTAAACTAGATCTTTCCTCCCTAAATGTTTAAGTATCAAGGCAAAAAATATCAGTAGGTACCTATATCCCCACCAAATCCCCATGAATAGAGTGGGAACCACATAAGAACATAATCAATGCACCGGAGGGGAGAGACTGACAGATGCCCCTCCCTGATAGTGTAACAAAGGACATTATCTTTGCTCTCCATGGAGTTTATGTTCATGACCCACTCAAACGCACACCCAGCCTCCACCACTGAAGCCTAAACACTTGGGCTCCGAGCCACAAACCACTTACTCCAGAGTAGTCCTATTGAACCCACAGGGCTGGAGTAAGTGGTTTGCAGATTACAGCCTTTGTCAATTTTTGCTTTACTTTTATTCTGACCAAACCACAATCTTCTTTACCAATGCAATACAACACCCATCCTGCTTTGGGAGGACATGGAGGGGTGTCTAGGTAACTAGGACACATCCAGCCCTTTGACTCAGTGGAGGAAGGAAGGCATTGATTAAAGCAGGGATGGGGAACCTCCATGCTTCAAAGCTGATCTGCAGCCCTTTATCTGGCCCCTTTTCAATTGAAAAACTGAAATTTGGCCCACTGATCATTCCCTACACTCAAGCATTGAAAGAGTGCGCTCCGGGGAAGGGAGCAGAGATGAGGGTCTGCACTCAAGGACCGGCCCTCTTCACCCTTCCCCTGTCCTGAGCACACACCCCTTCCCCCGACTCCTATCCAGCCCATGCAGCTTGTACTAATTTCCAAAGTGGCCTGCAGAGAGGGAAAAGATTTCCCAACCCTGGTTTAAAGACCACTCTTTGCCCAGCACACAGCTTCCCTGCTTGAGCCTCTAGAGGAGCGGTTTCATTTGCCACTGGGCATTGTTTGGTGCTGTAAAGCAAGCCGGAGTGCTGCTGCAAACACTGGCAAAATCAAAACAAGAGCAACAGGCAAGTGGGAAGCACCAACATAGGCAAAGGTGCAGCACCAGTGGGGGTGTTCAAGCTGCAATTCTCAAGTTACGTACTCCAGTGTAGTTCTTCTGGCTTTAATGGGACTACACTAGAGTAAGGGGTTGCAGGACTGTGGTCTTAGTACACTCATCTCTTTGGGACACAGAGAGTCAGGGTCTATGGGGCTAAAAGAGTGGGTTCTACTTGGGTATTGGAATAGATGACCTATGAGGTCACTTTCAACCCTAAAATCCTATGATTCCCTCTCAAATGCATGAATGTTTAGGTCAGATCCATGAAACAGTGAAAAACCTAGCTTAGGCTATGGGGGTCTGAAATCTCAGGCAGTTGCCCTGGCTTTCTCTTCCCCCACCCCCTAGAGATACATTTCCAGGTTAAGCCTGAAAGGAGGAGGGGTGCTAAAGGTTTCCTATGTGGTTTTAGGTTGCCAGCTCCCAAGGGCATAGCTAGATTTGAATGGGCCACGGTGCAGAAGATAGACTGCTTCCTGGCTGATATCCAGTTGATATAAACTGGCGGTGGATACCAGTTGCACCAAGAAGTCTGCTTTCCCCCTCCTTGACTCTGGCTCAGCTACACCACCTGTCCTAAACTCACAAGGTTGGTAGGTACCTCAAGAGTCATCTAATCCAGCTCCCTGAACCACTGCAAGATCCACTGCACCCTAACCATCATGTCTCTGAGGTACTAGCTACATCCCTGGAACCTCCCTGTGTTGGAAGGGCCAACAGCAAGTCCCACCCACTGTTAGAAGTTCAGGGTTTAGATGGCTGGGTACTTTGCTCTGGCCTGAGCCATGCAGGCATCAGGAAACACTGGGATGAGGAACTAGGGATAGCGGCCGAACGTGGACCACAGTCTTTTTTGGCCCCTTTCCAGTTTTGTGGATCTGGCACCTGGATCCAGTTCCTACCCCTGAGCACTTAAAGACTGATCTCAGGATAAAGGAGCAGAGAGGAGGGATGAACACCAAGTATAAGAGGCAGATCTAGGGCACAGATCCATGATCTGGATCTTGGTCCTTCCCCCATAGCCCTTAAGTACTTCTACCCCCAACTTCTATACGGCCCTTGGAGTTTGTACTGGTTTTCAGAGTGGCAAGGCTCTCCACCCCTAAAGAATCCCAATGGTCCCCTCTGGCCTCGGGGAAAAATGTGGTGCTCTCGAGAGCGAGAAGAGCCAGGGTTCAATTCAAGTGACATGCAGCACCCAGCAGCTCGTGGTGGCTACCTGCAAGGCGCAAGCTGACCTCGCATGAGCAAAGTTGATCCCCTCCCAACCCCAATTCATGCACTTTCTGGAGGGCAGCAGTCCCTACCTCCGCGGTGACTTCTCCGTCCTCCGCTGCCTCGCTGCGCCCCACGGAAACCAGCAGCAGAATCAGGCCCCATCCAAGCAGTTTGCCCGACCCTGGGCGGTGCAGAGTCCAGCCCAGTATCCGGCAGGCGCCTGCAGGTCGCGAACAATCTCCGAGTCCCATGGTGCGCGCTGATGTCCCGAGCCGCCCCCTTAGCTCCCCCCCTCCCCCGGTCTCACTGCCCCTCGCTCCCGCTAGTCACTGCGCAGTCGGAGACATGGGAGCTGCGACCCCGGGATCGGAGGAGACGGTCTCGGAGTACTAGGCTCCTGGTGCCCAGCTGCTTCCAGTGCTTGTCCCCCGGGCACGCATCGCGCTTGCAGGGGGCCCCGGGAAAGTTGCATGGAAGGCGCGCTGCAACCCGCTCCCGGACGCTGCCTTTGTCTGCTCCACTCAAGTCTTCCCTGTTCGCTCCATGGGGTCGGGGGGTGGACTCCACTCCCTGCTGCCCCTGCGCCCTCCCGGAGGCGCCGAAAGGAGCAGGGCGGCGGAGGGCGCTCGCTTGGTGTCCTTGGGCAGGAACACAACGGGCACTATGCACCGCAGCAATCCCGAAGAGTGTGCACTGCACAGCACCTCCCTGCAAGGGCCGGGCTGGGCTCTTAAAGCGACAGCGGGGAGTGGGAGCTCGCACTCACCACAAGCCACAGACCTGCCCAGCTGCGTGCACAGCCACAGGATAAAACCCCAGCAGCAGCAGCAGCCACACCTACAAACTCCCAACTACACACACACACCTCTGCCTGCCAGTGCTTACAAGCACGGGAACCAAGCGAAGGCACAGCTACACAAATACACATCTCCCAGCAGTCCCTATTTAGGATGGGCAATCCTTCCTTGAGCACTGAAACCCAATCTCTCTCTTTCCGTGGAGAAAGACAAAAAGACCAGTATTGTCTTTTTAGATCTTAAAAGATCTAACCCAGCCCACCATCCAAAAGAGACACTCAAACCCCAAGTCTCTTATACAAACCCCTCCTCCCCCTTACATCCTAGTGACTTAACCACCCAAGGAAGAGACCCCCCCACAAACACATTCACACACCCTTTCAAACTCCCTGCTGACATCCATACAGGCAGGCACACCCTGTCTTGAAATATGTACCCACAGCCAAACCCCAGATGAATATGCTGGTACCGAGACTAGCAGGGGGGAGGTGGGGCGGGAGATGGTCCGATAGTGAGGGTGTTGGTAGCTACAGGCCTGCATTCAGTTCCCTGTCCTGACTGACAAAAGACCTTTGTGTGTGATTGGGAGTGGGGGGAAAGCGGTTTGTTTTCCCACCTGTGCAATGCTGTCTTATTGGGATTTGTGAGAGGATAGATCCATTAAGGGGTTGAACTTGTTCATAGAGTATATCACACTTCTTTTGTTGCCATTTTTATCCTTCCCTCCCCACCTTGTCATAGTTTGTCACTCTGCTATAGCCCCCCCTTCCAAGAGGTATGTCACACAAATCAAGTCATGCCCCCCAATTTCTAATGCTAGTAATGTAGAATCTCATTTATTATATGTAAGAAATAGCTTTTTGTTTTCAAATGTAGACATATAATTGAAAAATGAGTAACAAGAAAGCCTCTGATATTTTCCAAAACTATCCATCAGCTTTTTGTCATCTTTTTATTTTCCATGATTTTCTCCAGTCTGTATCTGGAGCCTTTAGTCCCTCCCAGTGAGCCTGGGAGTAAAAGAAAGCCTAGAACAGGCACTGGAAATAATCAGCATATGAGGGCAGTGTGGAGGGAAGATGGAACAACAGAATAGGCAGAGATGACGGTAAATGGGAGGAGCGGAGGTGCAGAGAGGAGGCAAGACAGGAAAGCAAGTAAATGCACCTGTACCTACCTAGATACACACATACTAAACGACTGTGCTAACGAAGCAAACATACAGGTGTGGTACCTCCACCCTGTCCCCTTATCACACATTGTTACTTTTTATAGCCCCTACTCCCACCCCTTTACTCTATGTCCTTTATGGACAGCCCCTAAAGAGACACTATGGCAACAAAGAACAGAAAAGTATCTTGGGTAGATTATGCAGTATACAGGGATGGGATGAATTCTCTTCAAAGGGTCTGTGATCCATCTAGTGGTACTTGCTGAACCTAGCTGCAGCCAGAGATGGCCAAGTTGTCGTTTAGAGCAAGCAGCCCAACGGTTTGGCTTACTGTTAGTTAATGTTCAATAAGGCTGGTTTCGTTTGTTTGTTTTACTGCACTTGGTGTTTGTTGTGTAAGGAGCAAATACACAAACTGAGCACATGACAGATACTGAACAGGGCTTGAGTAAAGCACAGACATCTCTGAAACACAAAGTAATTGTTGGAAACAGGTACCAAGACTGGGAACAATTCCAGCCAAAATGATCAAAAGGTGGCAATTTTAGGAGCCTGATTCTGTGGACCTGGGGTCTGGTTTCCAGAGCAACAAAAGCACCCAGAACTCTAGCTGGAGTCAATAGGAACAGTGGGTAGTCAGGACTTCTGGAAGTGCACTGGAGTCCAGGGAGAAAGCAATGGCAGATGTGGAGAAGCTATCTAGGTGAAGGGGGGGGGGGAGAGGAGGGGGACACAAGAGATATCGTAGTGGGGGGTCAATTTGAGACCTCTTAATCAGGCAGAAAGGGTGGATGAGGCAAATTGGAGAAGGTTCAAAAGAGAGCAACTTAGATGATAAAGGGGCTGGAAGACATGTCATATGAGGGAAGGCTGAAGGAATTGGGTGTGTTTAGCCTCAAGAAAAGAATACTAAGGGGGACATAACAGTTTTCAGATATCTAAAAGGGCACAACAACAAAGATGGTGAACATTTGTTTTCCACCACCACAGAAGAGGGAATGAGCTTAAATTGCAGCAATGCACATTTCAGTTAGATATTAGGAAAAACCTCATGACTGTAAGAACCGTTGGGCAATAGAATAAGTTGCTTAGAGAAGTTGTGGGATCTCCCTCCTTGTCCAAACCCAGCTAGACAAACATCTGTCTTTGATACTGTAGGTAATGGATATCTTGCCTTGGAGCAGGGTGTTGGAGTAGAAGACCCTTAGAATCTTTTCCAGCAAGATCTTTTATATTGTTAGCTGCCCCAAGCTGCTATTAGCAAGAGGGGTGGAGTATAAGTATGTCAAATAAAATAAAATAAAATAAACTTTAAAAAGTATCTCTAACTGGGCACCCAAAGAGTTGTAGACATCCTGTGTTTCAGAACCCCAGAGCTCCACTAAATCTTATACCACAGGACACTTCAGCTTCACCTACCAACCCTAGCACCCCAAAACCAGAACTCATTCTCACAAGATGCTAGGGGCATGGATTATTATTATTATTAGTATAAACATTTATATAGCGCCAGTCATGTGGCCTGGTGCTGTACAGAACATAGAATCAGACGTGGTCCCTGCCTGTGGCTTACAATCTAAAAGACAAAAAAGGGGGGGGGAGACAGGGAGAGGGGACAGTGGGAGAGACAGGGGAGAAGACAAACAAACATTCAAGCAGATGTGAAGTCTCAGGTGCGTGTGCTTGGCTTGGTTTACAGAGAGGTTGGTGGCAGCAGTCAGCAGAGGAGGGCAGACAGTAAGAGTAAGGGGAAGGACTAGCAGCCATTGGGAAAGGCAGCAAGGAAAAGGTGGGTTTTGAGGAGGGATTTGAAGGAGCGGAGGGAGGAGGCAAGGCGGATGTGGGCAGGGAGGGAGTTCCAGGCGTGAGGGGCAGCGAGGGAGAAGGGTCAAAGGCGGTTAGGCGAGCAGGAGAAACGAGGGAGAGTGAGGGAGGGGACAGAGGAAGAGCGGAGAGCGCGTGCAGGAGTGCGTAGGGAAATTAGGTCCGAGAGGTAAGGGGGAGCTTGGTCGTGGAGCGATTTGAACGTGAAAACCAGGAGTTTAAACAGGATACGTTCAGGAAGGGGGAGCCAGTGAAGGGAGAGGAGGAGAGGCGTCACATGGTCGAAGCGACGGGCAGAGTGAATGACCTTGGCGGCAGAGTTTTGGATCGCCACAAGGGGGGACAGGTGGGAGCGAGGGAGGCCAGCAAGGAGGAGGTTGCAGTAGTCGAGGCGAGAGATAACCATGGCATGAACAAGGATTTTGGCCGAGGAGACAGATAGAAAGGGGCGAATGCGGGCAATGTTGAGGAGAGCGAATCGGCAGGATTTGGCCACAGAGTCAATGTAAGGTTTAAAGGAGAGGTGCGTGTCAAAAATGAAGCCCAAGCTGCGGGCACGGAGAACAGGACGGATGGTGACCCCATCAATGCAGACGGTCAGGTCAGAGGGAGAGGAGGGGGAGGGAGGAAAAATGAGGAGTTCAGTCTTGGCCATGTTCAGTTTGAGTTGGCGTCGGGACATCCAGGCGGAGATATCAGAGAGGCAGTCGACGAGGCGTGAGCGGACAGAGGAGGAGAGAGAGGGGGTAGAGAGATAGAGTTGGGTGTCATCAGCATAGAGATGGTATTGGAACCCGTGGGAGGCAATAATTTCACCAAGGGACCGGGTGTAGATAGAGAAGAGGAGAGGGCCAAGGACAGAACCTTGGGGAACCCCAACCGAGAGGGGAAGGGAGGGGGAGGTCGACTCGGGGAGGGAGACATTAAAGGAGCGGTCAGAGAGGTAGGAGGAGAACCAGTCAAAGACAGAGCCACGGAAGCCCAAAGAGTAAAGGGAGTCCAAGAGGAGCGAGTGGTCGACAGTGTCAAAGGCGGCAGAGAGGTCAAGGAGGACAAGAACGGAGTAGTGGCGCTTCGATTTAGCGACAAGTAGATCATTGGTGATCTTGGCCAGGGCAGTTTCAGTAGAGTGGAGGGGGCGGAAGCCGGACTGGAGAGGGTCGAGGGAGGAGTTGGCAGAGAGGAGGTTCAGGCAGCGGGAGTAGACGACACGTTCCAGGAGCTTCGAAGCAAAGGGAAGGAGGGAGACCGGCCGGTAACTAGAGGGATCGAAAGGGTCCAGGGTAGGCTTTTTGAGGATGGGGGAGACAGTGGCATGTTTGAAGGCAGAGGGGAAGGAGCCTGTGGAAAGGGAGAGATTGACAACATGCAGAAGGGGGGGAGCGACAGTGGGAGCAATAGAGGTCAGGAGGCGGGAGGGGATCGGGTCAAGGGGGCAGGTGGAGGGGTTGGATGAAGAGAGAAGAGCAGAGATTTCCTGGAGAGAGGCAGGAGGGAAGGATGCGAGGAGGGAGGGGGGCGGGGGAGGGGGCGGGAGGGGAGCGGGGGGCGGAGGGGGGCGGGAGGCAATATCCCGACGGATCTTGTCAATCTTGGAGGTGAAGAACGACGCAAGATCCCGAGCAGCAAGGGAAGAGGGCGGGGGAGGGCAGGGGGGTTTGAGAAGGGAGTCGAAAGTAGAGAAAAGGCGGCGAGGGTCGCGGGAGAAAGATTCGATCCTAGAGGCATAATAGCGCTGCCTAGCTAGGGAGATAGCCGAGGAGAGGGAGGAGAGGGAGAATTTGTAATGGAGGAAGTCAGGGAGGGAGCGGGATTTGCGCCAGAGGCGTTCGGCAGCCCGGGCGCAGGAGCGGAGGTAGCGGATGGCAGGGGTAAGCCAGGGGCGGGGGTCGAGGGGGCGGACGGGGCGAGCAGAGGGGGGGGCAAGAGAGTCAAGGGTCGAGGAGAGAGAAGCGTTGAGAGCAGAGACAGCAGAGTCAGGGGAGGAGGAGGCGAAAACGGGGGGGAGAAGGGGGGAAAGATGTGCGGCAAACTCCGAGGGAGTAAGGGCCTGCATATTGCGGAAGGGGCGCATAGAGGGGGAGGCGGAGGGGGGTCGGTGGGAAAGGCTGAAGGAGCCGAGGAAGTGATCAGAACTAGGGAAGGGGTCAAAGGAGAGGTCAGTTAGAGAACAGTTTCGAGTGAAGACGAGGTCGAGGGAATGGCCGTCAGTATGAGTGGGGGAGTCGGTCCAGAGTCGGAGATTAAAGGAGGAAGCGAGAGAGAGAAAGCGGGAAACAGAGGGGGCGGAGGGCGTGTCAACGTGAATGTTGAAATCACCAAGGATAAGAGTGGGGATATCATCGGAGAGGAAGAAGGTGAGCCAGGATTCAAAGTCCGGGAGGAAAGAGGAGAGGGAACCCGGGGGGCGGTAGATGACAGCAACCCGAAGGTGTAGAGGGGAGTATAAGCGCACAGAGTGGGCCTCAAAGGAAGGGAAGGAGGGGGAGGGAGGAGGGGAGAGGGTTTTGAATTGGCAGTGCTTAGCAAGGAGTAAGCCCACACCACCACCCAGGCCTTCAGGGCGGGGGCGGTGAGAGAACGACAGGCCCCCGGAGCATAGAGCGGCCGGGGTAACAGAGTTGGCGGGCGAGATCCAGGTTTCTGTAAGAGCAAGGAGTTGAAAGGGGCGAGAGAGGAAGAGATCGTGGATGAAGGGGGCTTTAGTCACGGATGAGCGGCAGTTCCAGAGGGAGCAGGAGAAAGGCAATTGATGTCGGGGAAGGCACGCGATGCGGATGAGATTGGGGGATGGGCTGCGGCCGGGTTTGCAGGGTTTGGGTCGCACACTGTCCTCATGTGGGCATTTGTGCAAAACGCTGTTTGTTGCTTGGGGTACAGTATGTGACAATAGCCACCTCCTTCCACTGGAGGTGGTTGGAAGTAATTAGCACCAGGTAGCAAGGTACCACCTGCTTTCATCTCGTGTGAATTCTGGGGTTTTTCATTATCACTCCAACTAGGATTGCCACCTCCCTCTGTGAGGAAACCCAGAGGGTGTGGGACCATACCCTCAGGCACAGAGTAAACGGGACTGTCAGGACATAATCCGGCCTCTTACAGAGTCCCATGAAATCACAATGCTCTGCAGGAAGTGGGGCCATGTCAGAAAGGGGGCGGGTAAAGAAGCTGCCATGCCCCCTTTCTGACAGAACGTCACCCTTTAGGTGCATCATGGTGCTCCATGGGGCAGGCTTTCATCAGAAGGGGGTCAGGAAAATCCCTATGGCTGCCCTAAGATGACCCAATTCTCCTTGTTAGCCATAAGACCTTCTATCCAATTGGGATTTCCCCCAGAGCCTGGAGACTCTGGGTCAAAACCATTGGGTTCGAGCTGCACTGTAAACTTCTATAGCCCAGTAGTTCACAAACCTTTTGCCTGCATGACCCCATTTTGAGGCTTGATCCAGTGACCCCAGACAGCGACAAAGCCCCGCAAAACATGAAATATTGGTCAGGATAATGACCCCATCAGCACAATCAGGGTCTCGACTGCCCTAGTGGCCACTTTTCAAACCATGGCTGCCTCTGCCTCTGAGGGCACTCCAGGAGTGCAAAATCAAGCCCAAGTTCAGTTCCAACACAGCCGGACTCTTCCGTGCCTGGGCCCAGCTAGTCTGTAATGGGGGTGGTTCAGTATCACAGTGTTCTGTGGGGGGAGGGAGGACAGGTCAGGAAAATGGCAGGGGAGACATCTTAACCCTGCCCCTTTCCTGAAGGGCCTGCACAGAGCCTCATGATGTCACAGTGCTGTGTGCCTGTCAGAAAAAGGGCAGGAAAAGGGCACCCATGCAGAGTGCCATGATGGCCACACAAACCTGACTCAATCCAAGGTTTGGGCCTGAACTGAACAGAGTCTGACTGGCCCTCTGGGGTCTGATCAAACTGGGTGTAGTCTACAGGGCCCTGGTGAAGCGATATGGATACAATAATGAGGCATGAGGAAGGCAGGAGGCACCTGCATCCAAAGGAAAACTTAGGCTGGGCTAAAATGCAACCATGTTGTTGCCATCCCAAGGGTGAATGTTCTTGAGAATATTAGAAAAAATGAATCCAGGCTGGTTCTGAGATTTGGCATGGATGTGGGAGAGTGGAGAAAGGAGCTTTCCAACACAGGACGGCCCTCTGAGCAGACAGAAAGACACGAGTCCCATTAATTTCATTACAATCAAGCCAGCACTAACTGCTAGCACCAGCACTTGGAGAATCACATCCTAGGACTTTTTCAGAAGCTGGGGCAGCAATCATCTCCCTTAAAGCCCATGGGAGTTTGGCCATCTATTTCACTGGGTTCAGAATTGCTGCCTGGTTTCACTCTTGTGAAAGTCTTGGTTTCTGTTTTGCGTTAATATTCAATTTTGTCCTGAACCTTGTCCTTGTTGAGGGCGAATGTGTTTAGAAATGTCCAAGATGTGCTTGAAAATTGGGCATATCAACAGCAGGTTATATGACAAGCAGTTTCAGTTACATACGAGGATGGTGGCAGGGCCGACTTTGAAGTTTGTGGGGACTGGGGCAAACTCAATTATTATTGTTGAGTTAGCTTTCTGTTGAATAAGACACAGCAGAAGTTTCTTCAAAACAGAACTTTACTAAGAACTCAGAAGACATGCTTCCATACTGTACAGACTGCATGGGACAAGATGGAGGACAGAGAGAGAAGAAGAGAGGAGACGGGGAGGGGAAAAAACCCTGTTTCATCCCCTGACCCTCCCCCTACTGGACAAGCCCCATATTAAGCTTGCAGGGCTTGTAATGGGCTTTTACTTGTGACTGTTGCACAATCCAACACCCCTTCTCAACAGTCACTAGTCAAACCCACTAGGTTCATTCTTCTTAATAGCTTGCGATGGCGTTCCCCTGCTAGTGCCTTCATGAACACATCTGCTGTCATATCCTCTGTAGGACAGTATTGCAAATCTATGAGTCCTTGTTCCTGTGAGTCTTTCAGGAAATGATATTTTACGTCAATGTGCTTGGTTCTGGGGTTGATTCTTTCTGTTTGCACCAGCGCTATACATCCTTGGTTGTCTTCCAGGATTGGTGTGGGTCTGTTCAATTTTTGCCCCAGATCATTCAGAAGCTGTCGCAACCAGATAGCTTCTTGGCTGGCGTGTGCTGCTGCCATGTAGTCTGCCTCCGTTGAGGAAAGTGTCACAGAGGCTTGTTTCCTACTGCACCAGCTGATGGGTCCTCCACCAAGCAAAAGTAGGTAGCCACTGGTAGATTTTCGGTCCGAATGGTCTCCAGCCCAATCTGCGTCCACGTACCCTATCAGGTCTGACACAGAACTTGCTGGGAGCCGTAGCTTGAGGTGCACTGTCCCTTTCAGGTATCGTAAGACCCTCTTCACTGTGTTCCAATCCCTTTGGGTTGGGACTGAGACTTGTCTACACAGTATACCTATTGCCACCACAATGTCAGGCCTTGTGATTGTGGCAATGTACAAGAGCTTTCCTATCGCCTTTCTGCATTGCTTATTGTCTGGCAGCAATAAGCTCGGTTCTTTGATCTCCTTTGGGTAGCTGGTTTCCATAGGGGTATTTGCTACCTTTGCACCCCCCATGCCGAAACTTTCTATCTTCTCTTCTATTGCCTAACTTTGGTTGAGAAGATAGCGTCTGTCACCTTCTCTTTCAATTTGTATTCCAAGGTAGTACATTATGTTACCCAGGTCCTTCGTTTTAGAGTCCAGATTTAGAGCTCTCATTGTTTCACACTCGTCCCCTTCTTGCTCAAAGCATATGATAAGGTCATAGACATAAATTCATACAAAGATCCACCTGCCCCTTAGTCTCTTTGTGTAGAAGCAGGAATCTGCTTTGCTCCTGGTAAAATTTTCCCTCATGACCACTTTGTTTATTTTAGTGTTCCATGCTCTGGCAGCCTGCTTAAGCCCATATATGCTTTTGTGCAGTTTGTATACAAGATCCGACCTTTCAACGTCTGCAAACTCCGGTGGTTGGTCCATGTAAATATCTTCCTTCAATTCACCATTTAGGAACGCTGTTTTCACGTCCATATGCTTGACTTGCATTCCTCTTCCGGCAGCTATACTTAACAATGTTCCGATTGTAGTGTGCTTAACTGCAGGTGCAAATGTTTCATTGTAGTCTTCTCTGTATTTCTGGGAGTATCCTCTCGCAACAAGTCGGGCCTTGTACCGTTCAATATTTCCTTGCGTGTTGTACTTTATTTTAAATGTCCATTTACAACCTATAGTCTTTCCCCTGTGGGCAGTGGAGTAAGTGTCCATGTCGCGTTGTCCTGCATGGACTTCACTTCTTCTTCAGCCACTCTTACCCATTTTTCTGCTTCCCCTTCTGACATCTGCGAGATGTCCTCCCAGGATGCTGGCTCTGACAATTTACTGGTGCTGACTTTGTAGGACAGACAAATGGGGGGAATGCCTTTGTTAGACCTCGTCGACTGCCTTGGCTCAGCATCAGCAGCTGGCTGTGTTTGTTCCTGCACTTCTGTTACCTTTGTGCCTATTTCAACTATTTGTTCAGAGGATTGTTCCCTTTCAGTGGTTTCGTCCATGGTTGATTGTTCTCCTTCGCCTGGACCTTGGAGAGTCATCACACTGTCGCTTGGGTTTTCCACAAAGGTCACACTGTTACTAATGGTTATTCTGTCTGTGCATGGATCCAGGATCCTGTAGCCTTTGGAATGCTCACTGTATCCTACGAGGATGTCTTCCACTGTTCTGTTTTGCAGCTTGGTACGTTTCTCCTCTGGGATATATACGTAAGTCTTACTTCCAAATACTCTGATGTGGCCCACACTAGGTTTTTGACCATGGAGTTCATATGACCATGGAGTTCATATGGAGTTTTCCTCACTGTCCTAGAATACAGCCGATCTTGTAGGTAGGTAGCAGCAACTGCTGCCCCAGTATCTTTCTGGTAGTCCAGAGCCTGTTAACATGCATTTAACCATTTTGGTTAGCGTTCTGTTTTTTTCTTTCAGCTGTTCCGTTCTGTTCGGGTGTATATGGCACTGTCTTTCGGTGCTCAATTCCATGGTCTCGTCTCAGGAAGTCCTCTACTTCCTTTCCTGTGAACTCACCTCCATTGTCAGTCCGCAGTGTCTTTGGTCTGCACTGGAACTTGTTGCTCGTCATGGTTACATAGTCCTGAAGTTTGTCAAATACTTCATGTTTACTCGTCTTCATGACGTACGTGATCGTGTACCTTGAATAGTTGTCAATGAAAAGTTACCATATATCGGTTGCTTCCTGGCATGAGAACCTTCATTGGGCTGCAGACGTCGCTGTATACAAGATCAAGCGGTTTCGCGGCTCTATTCTGACTCTTCTTAGGAAGCGTAGCCCTCGTGGGTTTGATGCAACAGTCACATTTCATGATCACGGGACACGTTGATACCTTAAGGTCTTTGGTCAACTACTGTCTGCATTTCCTTGATGCTGTCTGGGTGTCTATGTCCCATGAGTCTATGCCACAGGTGGATGCAGTCATTGTGTAGCTTGTGCGCAGTGAGCTTCGCCTGTTCTTTTGCTGTGCTCAGACAGTACTGTGGGGTTTTGGGTGGGGGGGACGGATAGGGAACTCAGTCGCGTGGAGACAACAGGCGGGTTTCGTCTTATAAAACCCCCTCAGGATCAAAGTTGGCATCTGGGATTGTGATCCCCAGCCTAGATCATAATCGGGGGATGGAGCACAACGCCTGAACCCCTTCTCCACAGGTTTACACTCAAGTATATGGGGCCCGGGGATGGGGCAGTGCCAACATGGGGGATAGGAGGTGGAGGCGCAGTTCCTGGAAAGGGGATGGGCAGGGTTAGGACACTCACACAGTGGGGACCCCAGGAACCAGGGGACAGTGTGCAGGGGTAGCACGGACTCTCATACCCACACCGTTATCCAAGCACCCACCTTCCACACCAATCACTCGGGTCCAATCACACTCTCTTTCTCTCTCTGTCTCTCTTGTTTAGGGAAGGATCCTTCAAGCATCAATACACGCAGGGGGCCAGTCTCACAGGATGGAAGGCACTGATCACCGGCGAGGCATGGAGGTTGCACGGCTCCTTTTATCCTGCTGCATGCAGGAATGCTGTCTCATCCGCTCTGAGCACCATGGAGCAGCTGCAGAGGACGTGGTTAGCGGGGGGGTGCCTGGGCGGAGCTGCACGTCCCCAGCTGAGTCCTGTTGCTCCGCTGCGGTGGCATTGTTTCAGCTGCTGGGAATGGCCCTGTGGGGGGCTCTGCTGACAGCGCAGCCGGGGGAAGCAGCGGCAAGCACGTTGGGAGGCTCTGCGAGGTGCCCTGTCTTTGTTTGGGGTCTGCGGCCGGAACGCGCCGGGAGTTCCTGCGTGACACTCGAGACAGTCTCCTGCGCCTTCCCCACAGGCCCCGCTGCCAGGGCCTGACAGTACCCCCTCTCCAGAGTTGATGCCCAGTGGTGGGTGCTAGTTTTGCAGGGTACCTGGCATGAAAGTGACGGATTAGCAAGTGTGCATGTACATCATCTGCTTCTTCCCAGGATCTCTCAGAAGCGTTATATGCCTTCCAGTCAATGAGATATTGTAGTTTTCCTCTGTGAAGTTGGGAGTCAAGGATCCTCCGTACTTCGTATTCGTTCTCCACGACGGAGGGGAGTTTGTCTGATCCAGGTTCGGGGGCGCTACTCCCAGGAATGCAGGTTTTAGGAGGGACACATGGAACAATGGGTGAATATGGAATTGTAGGGCAAGATCTATGGTATACGCGACCTCATTCATTTTTCGTAACACCGGGAACAGACCCATGAACCGATAGTCTAATTTCTTGGATGGTTATGCCGATGGATAATGCCGCCGGTCTATCCATACAAGATCCCCGGGCTGGAATTCTGGGGGTTTTCGCCGATGTCGATCAGCTTGTTGCTTGTAGCGTAAGCGGGCCGTCGTCAGCATTGTCTTGGAGAGGGCATGGGCTTGATGAATGCGGTTGACTAGTGCATCTGCGGCAGGAACGTTTACTGTGTTTACGTTGGGAACACAGATACGAGGGTGGTAGCCATAGGTCACGTAAAAGGGGGAAGCGTTAAGGGTGTTGTTGTATACAAACTCAGCAAGGACTAATAGTTTGTACCAATCATCCTGCAGATAGTCGACATAGCGTCTCAGGTATTGCTCTAGGGTTTGGTTGGTTCATTCGACCTGGCCGTTGGCTTGCGAATGGTAGGCTGTGGTGAGTGCAAGTTTCACGTGGAGGGTTGACAGTAAGGCCCGCCAGAGTTGTGAAGTAAACTGAGTGCCTCTGTCGGATACTATCTCCAATGGAAGCCCATGTAATTTGATGACATGTTGTAACAGGAGCTGTGCAGTTTGTTGGGCTGTGGGGAGTCCCGGGCAGGCAACAAAGTGGGCCATTTTCGAAAAATGATCGACGACGACAAAAATGGTGCTACAATGGTGTGAGGTGGGGAGGTCTACAATGAAGTCCATCCCGATACGCTGCCACGGCCCTTGGGGCAGTGGCGCGAGTTGTAGTAGCCCTTGGGGGCACTGTCGTGGGGTTTTGGTCTTGGCGCACACGGCACAAGCCCATACGTAGCAGAGGGTATCTTGTCGCATTGTGGCCCACCAGAAATGTCAGGAAAGGAGCTCGTAAGTTCATTTACTTCTGGGATGTCTGGCTAAAGGGGAATCATGATGCATAGGGCTGCATTTTGTGCTTTTGCGGGTACTATTATCTTTCCTTTGTGGAGGAATAACCCGGGAGATGGTTGCTGTGCTCCTGCTGGTAGTAATTGTTGCTCTTGTGGCGAGAATTGTCGCAGAAGAGGCTGGGTTAATCCTACTGCTGCAAACATACGGCGGGCTAGCAACGGTTCTCCTCTACCTTGCAGGAGGTCCCTGGCCTCGGCTGAGTGGGACAGGGCATCTGCCAAGAGGTTCTGCCGGCCCGGTCGATATTGGATCTGGAAATTGAAACAAGAAAAGAATAAGGCCCAGCGCCCGTGCCTGGCGTTAGTGATGTGAAGGGACTGAAGATACGTCAAATTTGTGTGATCTGTAATTATCGTGATGGGGTATTTTGCTCCCTCCAGGTAGTGGTGCCTGGTCTCAAACGCGGCTTTGATAGCCAATAATTCACGGTCTAAAATGGTGTAGATACCTTCTGCACTAGTCGGTTGGCGGGAATAGAATGCACACGGGAGTAACCGTCCTTCATCAGTTCCGGTTTGCAGGAGTACTGCGCCAATAGCCACATTGGAAGCATCCATCTCTGTGAAGGGTTTTTCGAAGTTGGGGTGTTGTAGGATCAGGGCCTGGACAAAGGCTGCCTTCAGGGCTTCAAAGGCCTTCTGATGCAGGTCAGTCCATTGGTACGTTCACCCCTTTTTTAGGAGTACGGTTAAGGGTTCTGTTATTTTTGTGTACTGTGGAATACACTGCCTATAATAATTCGTTGTTCCCAGGAACCACTGCAACGCCTTGACTGAGGAGGGCACTACCCATGCCACAATGACCTCTACCTTATTGGTTTCCATTTCCACTTCCCGAGGTGAGAGCACGAACCCCAAGAAGTTAATGGTGTTAACGTGAAATGCGCATTTACTTAACTTACAAAATAGCTGGTGTTGTCGTAGTTTTTCTAAGACTCTCCAGACATGGTGAACGTGCTCTGCTTCGGTAGCTGAATAAATCAAGATGTCATCCAAATAGGTGATCACATAGACATCTAAGATGTCCCGGAAGACGTCATTAATAAAATGTTGAAATGTGGCTGGAGCATTTGCAAGGCCGAACGGCATCACCAGGTATTCAAAGTGTTCATATATTGTTCTGAAAGCAGTCTTCCATTTGTTGCCCCTATGTACCCAAACTAAATTATACGCCCCCCCCCCCCCGGAGATCTAGTTTGGTGAATATTGTAGCTCCTTGTAGGTGGTTTAAGAGCTCTGGGATCAGGGGCAAGGGGTACCTGTTTTTAATCCCCCATCTTTCTTTGGAACGAAGAACAGGGGGGACCCTGTGGGTGTGGAGGAGTGGTGGATGAATCCCTTTTGTAGGCTCTCATTGATGTAATCTTTCAATGTACTGAACTCAGGGCTCGAGAGAGCATAGATCTGGCTGTAGGGGGTTTCTGTCCCCGGGAGCAGATCGATAGGGCAGTCATATGGATGATGCGGAGGCAGGGTAGCTGCTTCCTTTTCATCGAAAATGTCAGAAAATTCAAGGTACTCCATGGGCAGCCAAACCCCTCCAGCTGGTGGTATCATGATACGCATCAATTGTTGTGGCCTCAGGTCCTCCGTGCCTTTTCCCCAAGAAGAAGGAAGAGACATGGTTCGATCCCGCCAATTGATGGCAGGGTTGCAGCGGCAGAGCCAGGGCATTGTGTTGTGTTGTGTTGGGCACACAATAGGAAAGTGGGGGGTGTAAATTACGTAAAACTGGATCCGGTCGGTATGCCCGCCAATCATGAGGGGTAGCACTTGGGTCTGTGTCATGATAGGTCCTGAGACCAAAGGGGACCCGTGTATCGAGTGCATCGTCTCTGTAGGCACCCGGCGTACATGTGGGATGGCATGTTGCTGCAAATATCCTTCATCCATGAAGTTCCCGGATGCCCCAGAGTCGATCAGGGCCCACCCAATGAGGCTCCGGGCTGGGCCAATACACAGCAGGAGCAGGATCCTTATGTGCTGGCATATCACTGGCCTAGTAGAGAGAGCGACCCTCCCACAGGGTGGGGGAAGTGCAGGTCTACCCAGTTCCCGTCATGACGTAGGTAGCGATGGACAGTTGCGGGCATAGTGGGATGGCTCCCCACAATAGAAACACAGGCGCGCTAGGCAACGTGATTCTCATTCTGCTGCCATCACGGGTCCTCTGGATGCTCCCAGTGGCACAGACTCCGCCTCCTCACTCCTGGCGACCTCGGTCTGGGGGGGGGAGGGCTGCTAGTGGTCTAAGGGGCATGGATCACCCGCTTTCCTGCCATTGTTCGTGTCTGCACTCGCTCAATCGCTCGTTGATCTGAAGAGCTAAGGTCACCAGTTCTCCCCACATAGGCAGCAAAGTGGTGTAGGCTAGCTGGTCCTTTATTTCCTCACTCAAGCCACAACGGAACATTACCCTCAAGATGGCATCCGGCCAGTTGAGGTCTACGACCACCTGTTGGAACTTCGTAACATATTCTAATAACGGCGCCTTCCCCTGCTTCAATGTAGTTATCGTTGTTTGTGCATCTTTCACCTGGGTAATCAAACAGGGACTTGAATTCCTGAATGAGCCGGTCATAGTCACACAGCAATGGGATTTTGCTGATCAAAGAGGTGTGGCCCATGCTAATGCTAACCCCTCCAGGAGTCCAGTGATAAATGCCACCTTTATTTATTTATTTTATTTATTTATTTAGCAAATTTATACCCTGCCCCCTCCTGCAACGCAGCTCGGGGTGGCTTCCAACAATCACAATAAAAACATTTAAAATTCATTTAAAAATATTAAATATAAAATATACCATATAAAACAGGGCTAGAAAAATAATAAATAAATGGGTGGGGGACTAAAATCATCCCTCCCCACCCTCCCTCCCAAAGGCCTGGGCAAACAGCCAGGTCTTACAGTTCCGCCGAAATGTTAAAAGGCTTGGGGCCAGGCGAGCTTCCTCCGGAAGGGAGTTCCACAGC
>QEPC01007291.1:777723-809506 GCA_003113815.1 Sphenodon punctatus
TGCACCTGAGACCTCGCATCTTCATGAATGTTAGACCCCTTGTCTCTCCCTCTGTTCCCCTTCCTATGTCTCTCCCCCAGCTCCTGTCTCTCAGATTGTAAGCCCTAGGGGCAGGGACCGTGTCTATTTGATTACTTTGTAAAGTGCCAGGTACACTGCTTGCGCTATATAAATGTTTGTTAGTAATAATAGTAATAATAATAAGCTACCTGAAGTTCCTGGAGACACTGCCCTTGCAGCTTGTTAGTCATGTCCCCAACACACCAGGCCAGGCTGATATGGAATGATGGCTCCTGTACAGAATAGAAAAATAGGGACAGTTGCAGGATCCCAGAAATGGACAGCTTGACTGCTATGTGCAGAGTGTTCATAATAGGCCTGAAGCGGCAGTGTAGTTTACCATTTGGTGCTTACTGTCAACGTTTCAACAGTCTTGCCGCTGCTCTGACGGCATTTGCCATCAATTTGCGGCACCATCCAACATTTTGCGATAGTTCCAGGTATTCTGCAGCACTTTGTATTTTTTATATTTTTGTATGTGTGTTTTATTTTATTGTGCTATTTTAGTGTTGCATGCTGCTCTGGGTCGCCAGAGGTGAGAGGAGCAGGATAGAAGTGAAAATAAAGAAATAATAATAAATTATGATAATAGCGACAATTTCCAACATTTCCGACAGTATTTCCACACTTTAGTGACAATTTCCGACACTTTATGGGGCTTGTGATGGTTTCCAACAATTTCTCCACTGCCGAGAAACAGCGTCAGGCAATAGCGGAAAGCAGAAGCAAGCATCGGAACAAGTATGGGTATGCCGTGTCCATGTCGTGTCGGGAAAACGGCAATGGATGGGAGGTTTCCCACAGAATTGTTGGACACTGCCTCATGTCATTTCAGGCCTAGTTCAGAAGCCTACACCTGGGCCAGATTTCAACAAACGGTTCATTTGACATGGCTGAGCTTTCAGTTTTACTCCCAAAGTGTTGAAATAAACAGAGTGCTAAACCAAAGTACATACTCCCCTTTGGTTTGTATTTCAAAGTAACTGTTCATGTGAACATTTACCAGTATGAGGCTGGCAACCACGATTCAGCAATCATAAAAATCTCAGCTAAGGCAGGGAGATTGCTGTCGTACTACTTCAGTTTACACTGTTCACCTGAAGACTACCAAAGTGGAGTAGTTACTTCAGTTTAATCAATCAATCAAGAGTAGTACTTTGGTTGAATACTGTTTGTCTGAACATGGCCCTGGTAAAACCCTGTTGTGATGTCAATGCTGTTTCACCCTGGGTCTCAGAGCTCCTTACAGGCATTCACTAGGGAATTGCTACAAACCATAGCTTAGCACTATTATTGGTTTCACAAGACATGGTAAACCAAGTTGAGAGATTTCACCCAAGACTGCTCAGTAAGTAGGCATAAGGGACAGAAATTCTTTCTTTCTTTTTTTGTTGAAGCAAAAGTTTACTGACTTTCAAATAGATGGAAGAACCATCTGGGTTAACACATTTTCGGGACTTAGTAGGCACGCAGGCCCTCACAGAGTCACCATACAGAGACTTGCATGGAAGTTGGGGGGCAGAAATACTTAACACAGACAGGAGTCCCCTCAAGGTGAGTCAAGCTGAGAAGGGTTTATACACACACCTAGAGATGAAAAGGTTCCAGAAATTTTGAACGCATGAAAAAAAAATTAAAAATGGAATTTTTTTGAAAAAAACCCTGAAATATTTGCAGTATTTATTACAGCTCCTGAGCCTCATCTGCCCCTTTCAAGACCCTCTATCCTCACATCTTGGCTACAACTTCAGCTTTGGACTTGGATCCTGCCTTCTGGATTGCCCCGTGGTTGCTACACTGTCACAGGGACTGTCCCTGGTATCAACTTCTTGTCTGGATTCCAATCTCAATTCCACCTGCTCCACTCCTGATCCCCACGTCCTTAGTCAGGATCCTGACACCACTTTGTTGTGGTCCCAATCCTGCCCCCATTCATTATGGTCCCAATCCCAATGGCCACTCACAACCTGGCTCTAACATTCCCAGGCAACAAGCAAGGCTTATTTAACACCCCCCCCCTCCCCAAACTACCCGACTGTGAATTTAGTGCAAGAGAGACACTACACTGGCAGTTCAGGTGAACAGGCATAGAACAGGGACTGGTGGAGCTGACATCCACACCTGCAAGGTGGCTTTGGCTTGATGTGGCTGGTGTGTCTCTGTGGCCTGCTCCACCCAGGGTAATTCTGCTGCCAGAGAGGTTACCAAGTAGTGCCAGCTGCAGGGGTGGTTTCTGTCCATGAGGCGCTAGATCCAGACCAGAAAACTCATTCCACAGAAAGGTAAAGGTTTAAAGTCATGACTGTCCTGGACTGGCTTTTCCAAGGAGGAAAAATTTGAGCCACCCTTGTTCTCATTCAGCAACAACAACTTCTCACTTAGGCATTATTGGGAGCCAGTAATCTCAGGCTCTTTATCCAGTCAGTCACTGGGTGTTTTCTAACATGACAGTGGCACGCTTCAACACGCTTTGACCCAGTTTAACCCAGGGGGGCCACTGCCATGTTAGATCCCAGTCAGTATATGTTGGTATGGGATAGATCCCAGCCGTGGTGGCAATTAGCCCAAGCTCTGAGTTGGAGAAATCTCCAAGTCCGGGCTAGCAACTAGTCATGGTTGGTAAAGTGGCCTTTCATGTCTGAATTCCTGCTTTACGTACATCACCGTGGTCCCAAGTGGTGGGGAGAGGCTGCCATGGCTGCCCATCAGGGAGGGAGCGGGCTGTGAGTGCGGTGTTAGGCAGACACGTGTTCACCTGGCTCCCCGCCCTCTCAGGCCCGTGTCACGACAGTGTGGGTGCCTGGCTGGATCCTGGCTGTGGTGCCAGTCCAACACCAGACTGGGTAAGTCTGTGGTGATGCTTCAGTGCTGTCACGTTTGAAAGCAGCCACTGTCTGCCAAGAGACCTCCAGCCAAGTGCCTGAGCTCTCAGTGATGTTGTGGGCTTTACTTAGAGCTGGGGCCTTCGCCTTGAAATTAATGTCTGAGAGGCTAAGCAAGAGACATGGGAACACGTTCTCTGATGGCAGGGTAGACAGGCAGGCAGGGAGAGGATACGGGCAGTTATGAGTTGCCTCCACATCCCAGCTTTTTATTCTGTTTTTAAAGTTGAACACACTTATGGACTCATGCCTTGTCCTTGTTTTGCTCTTATAAAAATGGGGAATGCTCTATCCTGAACCTCTGACCAAGCAAGAGAGAAAGGCTGAAGGAGGAGAAGCCATTACCTTGTAGAACTTTGGGAGATCAAATTCCTTCATTACTTTGTCTATCTCAGAGACCAGCTCCAGCAGCTGCGAATGCCCGGACGTGACTTCCAATCCAATAAAGGTCCTAAGTGGAGAGAGTCGGGGAGAGATTGGGTTTGCACAGACTTTCACCCCCAAAAGGAGCAGCATTAAATTACTCATTTGGGGGAAGGGGACCTCTCATGAATATTGGCCTTCCCCGGCCCTTCTCACTGGCCTTCCCCGGTCTCACCTTTCTCCCCTCATCTCTGTCCAAAACTCTGCTGCCAGGGTCATCTACCTCGCCAGTCGCTTCGACCATGTGCAGCCCCTCCTCTCTTCGCTTCACTGGCTTCCCCTTCCTGAACGAATCCTGCACAAGCTCCTAGTCTTCACCTATAAAGCTCTTCACAACCTTGCTCCCCCCTACCTCTCTGCACTTATCGCCCTCCATACTCCAGCCCGTGCACTTCGCTCCTCCTCTGTCCCTTCTCTCACCCTTCCACGCCTTCCCTGCTCCCCTAAGCGCCTTCGTCCCTTCTCACTTGCTGCCCCCCATGCCTGGAACTCCCTCCCTGTCCACATCCGCCTTGCCCCCTCCCTTCATACCTTCAAATCTCTCCTTAAAACTCACCTCTTTCGCTCTGCTCTGTCTGACTCTTTATCCTGCTGAGCCACTATTCCTATACCTACGATCGGTTTACCCTTATCCTTGCAACATGGACCTGCCTGCTGTCATTCTCATCGTAACCAAGCCAAGTACGTGCACCTGAGACCTCGCATCTTCATGAATGTTAGACCCCTTGTCTCTCCCTCTGTTCCCCTTCCTAAGTCTCTCCCCCAGCTCCTGTCTCTCAGATTGTAAGCCCTAGGGGCAGGGACCGTGTCTGTTTTATTACTTTGTAAAGTGCCAGGTACACTGCTGGTGCTATATAAATGTTTGTTAATAATAAATAATAATAATTGGCAACTAAGCCCCCAGCCTGGCAAAAAAAGTCATTCTCCTAAGCTCCATCCTTCCAGGTCCCCAAAGCCAACTAGCACTCACAATAGGTTCAGCAATTTTCTGCTCTTGAGTCTCCCTTTTTACTTCCTCACATGCTTTACATTGGCAGTGAAATAGTCAACAAGGATGACCTTTCTAAGCTAGAATCAATAGTAAGGCTGAAATGAGATTTTGCCAAAACAGGAAATCTTGTCAAAATCCCAGTTCTTGATACCGATTCAGTTGAATCAAGAACTTCTTGGTACTTGGTAAATGTCTCAACTGACATTTCATTTTTCAATTTACTGACTTTCTGCTTACTGGAATCCTGTTTACTGCTTTGCCACCCACTTAAAATCCCAAGAGGCAATATCAATGCGATACCGTGTTTCTTGCACTCCATATTCCCTTGTACTTCCTTGTCACTCATTGGCTGGTATGCAGATTCCTTTACTAATCTGCAATCGAGCTGCAGATTGGTCAAAGTAAAGAACATAGAACAACAATTCTGATTGGAGGCACTGGAGTGGAGGTTAAGAGGTGGGCTATTTGCACAGTGATTGACTCAGAAATGCAGAAACAACAAACCTGGAAGTAAAATAGTACCCTTGACAATGTGGTAAATGATAATAAATGAATGGTATACAGTAAACAGTAAGCGGAAAGGAGTTAAATTGGGATGGTATCTCGTAGTATTGTGAGAATTGAGAAATTGCATCGGTATCAGGAAACAGTCAGGAAATCAATCCCAGTTCCCAATACAGAAAAAGTCACTAGGCTTCCGAGTTAACATCCAATAGGTGAGAACCTCAGCGCCCACGTCTCGCAGGGCTATCGCTTCAGGCTGTTTGCAGATGGAGGCAGGCATGACGTTGCTTACCCTTACATGACACTTGAAAGAAGCCATAGGGCAGGGATTAGGAATCTCCATCCCGGGGCAGTTTTTTATTTGGCCCTTTTCAAATTCCTGGATCTGGTCCATGGATCTAATCCCTACCCTCAAGCACTGAAATAATGAGCCCAGGGGAAGGAGTGGCAATTTATTTATTTAAAATTTATACCCCACCCTTCCCACTGAGATGCAGGGCAGCTTATGACATTAAAATGGGGGCATGAACTCGAGGATAGAGCCATGATCTGGATCCTTTCCTTTTTCTCCCAATCCTGAGCATACCCCTTAAGCAACCCTGCCCCCAACTCCTATTAAGCTCACAAAGCTTACACTAACTTTTCCAAGTGGCTCATGGAAAGGAAAATGTTCACCACCCCTTCCATAGAGCAAGGATAGATAACCTCAGCTTGGGGCTCAAAAGCAGCCTGGGACTAGTTTTTATGCAGCTCCTTTCCAGTTCCTGGATTTGACCCTTCAATCCACTTCCTACTCCCAAGCACTGAAAAACTGTGCTCAGGGGAAGGGAGCAGAAATGAGGGCATGCACGCAAAGATAGGGGACAGATCCACAGCACAGATCCATGATCTGGACCCTCTCATCCTTAATCATCTCTGCCCCCAACTTTTATCTGGCCTTCGGAGCCTGTATTCATTTCCAAAGTGGCCCCAGGGAAGTTTCACCAGGAACTCCGATCCTCCATGAGCCATTCCAATTTGCTATTTTTGGCCATAGTCTACAAATCTTTACTCCCTGTGAGCTTCAATGGGACTACTCTGCTGTACGTGATTTGCAACCTCAGTTTATCAATATATTGTTGGCCAACAGTGCTTGCAGCATGAGATGAAAACTGATCAGTTGAGTCCAATCCTAGAAGCACCTGGAGGTTTATGAAAACTCAGAGCAGCAGATCACTGGACCCAAATGGTATCATGTTATTCAGCTGCTTGGGCTGCACACAGTGTGTAATGGCGGTACATGTGCCTCTCACCATCTGCCCTCCCCAGCTCCCCAGTGTTCTCAAAGGCACAACTGCAATGCAACTCCCCCACCTGGTTTTGGGCTGGTTGGTATACACCTTCACCTGGTCTGAAGTACAGAAGAACCTGAAACACAGGAGAGAATCAAACTCAGAAGGGAAAACAAACAAAGAAGGGATGGGCAAGCAGGGAAAGAGACATTATCTCTCCTGTTCATATTAAGGATAAGCTGCCCCTCTGAATGCAGCAGCAAAGTGGCTGGAACTGGGGAATCGTACTCTGCGCATGGACAGGGAGGGAAGCAGCCAGTCTGGTAGCCAGCAACTTTAATTCTGGAAGTGCTCTGTTGGCACCAGATTGATTGCAGTGACCAAGGCTGGTGGTGGAATACTTGTGAGACGTTTTACTTCAAGACTGGGAGGGAAGGACAACTGGCCTGTTTGCAGAAAATACAGCCTGGGGTTCAGCGTAGCGTGGGTGCAGGGTGCATCAGAAGGGGTGACTAGGAATCCCAGATGCAGAGGAGGCTGTCAGGCAGATGAAGCAACTGGAGGATGAGAGGGATACTTGCAGAGGATGCCTCGGTTGCTTCTACCTGTAGAACGAAGCTGCATGCTCCTTGAGGGACTGGACAAAGGGGTTTATCCAATGGTAGCGCAGGACCACGTTCTGCGAGAGGCTAAGGTGGAATTCATCCATCATGGTGAGTGATGTTGCATACGTGCGATTGTGGGACAGGAGGAGCTGCAGGAGATCCAGGAAATCCTCTTGGGCTTCATCTGTGGGGGAAGGAGTAGCAAGGTTATAGCCTAGTGGTGTCTGCACAGCTCTGGGGGGACTGGCTCTTAATCTGTCACAATACCCTGCCCTAACCCCTCCATCCCAGAATGCCTGTACCTACCCAGGCTAGCCCTATGCTGCTCCTGGAATTGAGGGAAGATTCTACATGGAGAAATTGAGGCACTGTGACAAGACACCCGCTGTCCGCTTGCCCTGGTAAGTGGTTTCAGGGCAAGACCCATCACTCTGCGTCTGCCAACAGACCTTATTACTAGCACCTCCTCTTACAGTGACAAAGTTCATAACCAGTAACTAAAAAACAAATCATTCCAAAGCTAGATCCTTCTTTAACCATCTTCCCACAGAGGCATTAGGGGTATTTAGTTGTGGTTCCTTGAACTGGGTCAAATTCTGCAGCCTCCTGCTGCCAGCTCTAGTCCCTTCCAACACCCACTCTCCTTTCCCAGCACCTTGTAGGTTTCGTAGAACGTTCAGCTACCCATAAAGCCAGTGACCAGTAGGAGCTGCCGTCAGCCAGCTGCAGGAGAGAGCTAATCCTGTAATGACTCACCTAGCCAGCAGTCTGTCACAGGTAGAGAGTTGGGAGTAAAACCAATGTCCTGATCTAACCTTCAGACCAGACTGCTTCCTCTCAGAGAGATCTCTTTCCTGATAAATGCTAAATGCTAACCCAGACCTCAGTTCTTAGTGGTTTCCTCTAGAGCAGGTTGAAAATTTGTTTCCCCCCCCTCCAAATGGAAGGAGTTCTGATTTTTAAAAATGTTTTCATGGTTTCTGAAAACTTATTTTTAATTATATTTTTGATAAACAGAAACAAAGACAGAAAAAACCCTGACCTTCATCCACTGAAATGTTGGTGTTTGATCCATTTTGGCTCCCCAAAGCCAAAAAGTTAAAGCAGAAAAATTCCAAAAAAGAATCCAATAGAAACGTTTAGAATTAATATTTTTTTGAGGGGGGGTCAAGGGTCTAAACAGACATTTTAAAAAGGAAAGTTTCTTTTATTTAAAATAATAAAATAAAAATAAAATAAATAATAAACTAATCAACTAATAATAATAATAATAATAATAATAATGCTGTTTTGCAACAAAAAAAATTAGAAGAGGAAATTTTTGACCAGCTCTAGTTTGTACTAAGCCACAGAGCAGAAAAAATGCATCACTTGTGTGTGTATACACACACACACACACACTCCTTGACTTCACAGAACTCCTGAAACTCTCTTATCCATTCCTCCCACCGGAAGCAGCAGAAGGGAACTGAGACAACAAAGTTTGTTAATACCACATCTGTCACTGCTGCTGAGAAAATCACCTATCAAGTAACAAAATAATCTATTGGATTTTCCAGTCTTCAGCTACTGAAATGTATCATAAATTTAAACAAAAAAGCTTTTTAGAAACCATGAGAAGTTTAAAAAAATTAGAACTTCCATTTGGAAAAACCAAACCAAATTTAATCCCACTTTTGGGGAAACCAATAAGAACTGAGGTCTGTACCTGATGGTAGTAAATGTAATACCAATATTTTTAAAAGGGACCCAGGGGCAATCCTGGAAACTACCGACAGGTGAGCCTGACATCTATGCTGGGCAAAATGGTGAAAACAGAACAGAACTACCGGGCATTGATAAACATGGATTTAGCAAAGGGAAGTCATGCCTCACTAAGCTATTTAATTTTTTTGAGGATGTAAATAAGCACGTGGTTAAAGGTGAGCCAGTCGATATAGTGTATCTGGATTTTCAGAAAGCATTTGATAAGGTCCCTCATGAGAGACTCTTGAGGAAATTAAGAAGTCATGGGATAGGAGATGCTGTGCTGTTGTGGACTGGTAACTGGTTAAAGAATAGGAACCAAAGAGTAGGACTAAATGGTCAGTTTTCACAATGGAGAGAAGTGAATAGTGGAGTGCCCCAGGGGTCTGTACTGGGACCGGTGTTCATTAATGATCTGGAAAGGAGAGTAAAGAGGTGATCAAATTTGCAGATGACACAAAGTTATTCAAGGTAGTTAAAACACAAGCAGACTGTGAAGAATTGCAGGAGGATCTTGCGAGACTGGGTAACTGGGCATCCAAATGGCAGATGAAATTTAATGTGGACAAGTGCAACGTCATGCACAAAGGGAAAAATAATCCAAACTTTATGTACACAATGCTAGGTTCTAAATTAAGAGCTACCACTGAGGAAAAGGACCTTGGAGTCATCGTGGACAATTCATTGAAATTCTCAGCTCAGTGTGCGGAGGTGATCAAAAAAGCAAACAGAATATTAGGAATTATTTGTAAGGCGATAGAGAAGAAAACTGAATATAGCATAAGGCCTCTACATAAATCTATGGTGTGACCGCACCTTAAGTATTGTGTGCAGTTCTGGTTGCCCCATCTCAAAAAAGATATAGTAGAAATAGAAAAGGTGCGGAGTAGAGCAACAAAAAGGGTATGGAACAGCTTCTGTATGAAGAGAGGATAAATAGGTTAGAACTCTTCCGCTTGGAGAAGAAACGACAGAGGGGACAGAAGTTTATAAAATCATGCATGGTGTAAAATGAATAAATAGGGAACAGTTATTTACCCTCTCAAATACTACTAGAACTGGAGGACACCCTATGAAACTAACATCTAGCAGTTTTAAAATAAATAAAAGTATTTTTTTGCTCCATGCACAATTAAGTTATGGAATTTGTTGCCAGAAGATGTGGTCAAGCCCAGTAGTATAGCTGGATTTTTAAAAAGGATTGGACAAGTTTCTAGAGGATAGGTCCGTTAAAAGTTATTAGCAGTGTAGGTTTTGGGGAACATAACCTCTTACTGTTGGCAGCTGGGAGTGAACAACAGGGAACACATCACCCCATTGTTGTAAGAATTTGAGCCCTCAGGTATGGGTCACTTCAGTGAACCAGATTCTGGCTCAGCCCTAAACTCATGTCAGGCCTGAGGTTTCTCCAGAGAGAAAAGAAACCTAACAGGAGTCATTTACTGGAAATAAGAACTTCAATCAGTGACGGTAGCAATACACCCATGTTTGGCCTGGGAGCAGGAATTGTGTGTGTGATAAGAAGGGTGATTTCAGACGTGCCACAGTTAAATTCACCACAGTGAATCCCACCCCGGTGTTAATAGCTTCGCTGCGACACCACTGCCCGGGGCCAACCGGAGGGAACACGGGCCGGGGGAACCCAACAGACGTGACGCGGTGGTAAGAACCGAGGTGGGAGCCCCACAAGGCACCGGGGTCATGGGGACGCAAACATGGTCACCTGAGGGCAAATGAAGCCAAAGACGGCGGAGGGCCCCACCCAGGGAAGGGAAACACGAAGGGAGGGGGTGGAGGGAACTGCAGCGCGAGCAGCGCTCACAAACAGCGGCCGCATGGAAGGCGCGTGGACTTCAAAACGAGAAGCGCACACACACAAACGAAGCAGCACACCCACACAACCAAGGGGAGCGGAGCACGGGGGCAGAGGGAGGCACACACCAGGGGAGGACCGGAAACCCACTGGCCGGTCGGACGCACGGGAGGAGGGGGGCTGGGGAGGGGCGGAAAGTTTCTTTTATTCAGGAGGGGGAGGGGGCAGGAGCCCAGCGGGCAAGGGGAAGGGGGACCCAGCAGCCCAAGGAGACAGGAGGCAGCACAAGGCACAGTGAAGCACAACAGGCATTTATTGAGGACACAAGCGGCACCGGCCAGGCGCAGAGGCATACAGCGCGGGAGCGAGCGGAGACATGGCGCGGGAGAAGGGGCAGCAGCAAGGGGGTCACGGGGCCCAGTTCAGGAGGGGGGGAACCTGCACAACGGCCCTCCACAGAACCAGGGTCCAATGGAGAAGCACACCCAGTGCACGAGGGGAGGCACCGGACAAAGCCACGGAAAGCCCCTCCCCGCCCGCATGGGGGAGGAAGGGCATGGGGCCCCCCCAGTCACACTCTCCAAGGCAGCCAGGGGGCCGGTGGAAGGCCGGGCCATGGTCGAGGGCCATCAAGGTGGGGGAGGGGCCCCAGCCCCGCAGAACAGGGACCCCCAGGCCAGGTGCAGGAGAGCGGGGCGCAGGGGTGGGGGAGGCAGCTCACGGAGACAGAGAGCTGTCAGCGACACGTCCATCGGAGGCCACATGGAGGGTTCAGGGGCGGCAGCCACAGGTCCCAGGCAAGAGGGTGACAGGCAGGCGGGCGGAGGCAGGTCACAGTGGGTGCAGCAGTCCCAAGGAGGCAGCAAGCGTTGGCATGAGCACCCAGGCCACAGGTGGAAGGAAGGCGCTGAGGAGGCAGCCGGATGTCGGATGGGCCCGGCACGCCCTACACCCAGCTGCAGGGGCTCCCATCGGGTGGCGGGGGCGGTAACGACAGTAGGTGCACATAGCGGGGCCATTGCCACAGTCCCTGGCAGAAGCCTCACCCAGCCATGTGGAAGAAGATTAGGTAGAGGGCCTTGAAGGGATCCGTAGAGCCCATCCTGATTTGCACATCAGAGCGGCTGCACACTTCCGACAGGGCCTCCAGCTCCAGTCTGGGGGGGGGGGCAAGCCATAATCATCTGCAGGGGGACAGCTCCAGCAGACGGTAGTAGGCAGACCCGTGGGAGCGTGGATACCCACGGGCACCCTGCACGTTGATGAAGTAAGACACGGCCAGGGCAGGGCCACCCTCACACAGGCAGGTCACATATCCCGGGAAGGCACACACACACAGAGCGGAGGCCGTCTCAGCAGTACTCCATACCGCAAGGCCCCCCATCGTGTCTGGTACATGCCCCTCAGGGAAGGGGGTGAGCCCCAGTTCCTCACAGTGCACGCAGCAGTCGCCAGCGGCCGCGACATAGCCAAAACACAGCATTCCGAAGCTCAGGCACCGACAGGCATCTGGCTGGGTGGGCAAGGAGCACAGGCAGTGCTGAACGATGGGTGAATGCCACAGGTTGCAAAGGGTCATGCTCTCACGGGTCCAGGCTCGGACAGAGCCCCCGGAGCCTCCAAGCGGGACCTCGGGCTGAGATGCAGCTGCCATGGTACAAGTATCGGAGGGTCTGAGCCGCAGCGGCTGTAGGGGCAGCATGGGATGCGTGGCTGGGGGGCCGGACAGGCAGACAGGGGCTGCCAAGGCCGATGGATAACGGTAGGACGGGAACAATGGGGCCACTGTGGAGGGATGCGAAGGGAGTAGGCAGCGCACAGCTGCCGGCATGCAAGGCCGGACAGCCCCACACATACACACCTGCAAAAGGAGATAGTAACGACAGCACGCACATGCACAGGGAGAAGCAGCGGCCAGGGGGCCAAGGCCCCAGACCCGGGGGGCCGCACAGGGTTCCCCCTATGAGGGACCAAAGCCAGCAATGGAAGGAGCGCAGCGGGGCCCCAGGGCACCCCCTCCCCTCGCCACCACCACCGGTTGACACCCCATGCAGGAGCCGGTGCTCCCGGGCTGATAGCCCAACAGACAGGGGGTGTGCAGCCACCGGTGCTCACCCTTAGGCCAATGGAGGAGGGGAGGCATGCACATATGTGGCACAGGTGCGTGTTCAGGGGCGGAAGCGAGTGCACATTTCCACAGCCTCGACCCTGACCAACGGAGCGGCCACACCCGCAGGGATGGATCGCGTCCAGCTGGGAGCTCGCATAGCCCTGCTACAGGCAGTTGCAGGGTGGTTCCGGGAGCACGTGGCGCTGCTGAGGCTCATCACAGAGGAGCTGGACGGGATGCACACGGAGCAGTGCACGCGGAGCAGTGGCCAGGGTGGAGGCGCGCACCCGTCATGCAGCTAGCAGGGCCTGATGGCTCCTAGCCCTGGGGACGGCATGGCGACTCGGACTGGCCTACAGCAGGCTGCTGCTACGAGCCAACAACCTACCAGCTGGCATCAGAGGTCTGCTGTCCAGGAGCACGTGGGAGAGGGTTGCCAGGTACCTGGCGCTTCAGCTTGCCATGCCCATCCAGAGGCGCACGTGGACCATGCTCCCTCAGTGTCTGTACCCTCCGAGGCTGGGCGATTGCTGGGGCTGCTGTCTGCCTGGTCTCCGGGTTGGCAGGCCATGAGGATCAGGGTGACAGTCTCCCCCTAAACCTCCTCAGAGTCCGCTGGGGCGTGTGTGCCCTCGCTGGAGGTAGGGCTGGGAGTGGGTCGGCCGTGTGTGCCGGAGGTCCCTGGCATCTCCTCCGTGGTGTCGGTGCCCTGTGCTGGGGCTTGCTCAGGGATCTCCGGCTGCAAGGGGGTGTGTCCCTCCTCTGCGAGCCGCTCCTCCCGGGCGCCCCCTCCTACCGGGCGCCGGGGCACTATGGAGCCCTTCCGGTGCAGCACCTGGCTCAGCGCATCCATGTAGGGGGAGGCACGTGTCGCCTGCCCAGAGCGCCGGTTGTTGTCCACTATGTCCTTGAACCCCATTTTCAGTTCTTTTATTTTTGTCCGGCACTGTGTGGGCGTCCTGTCATATCCGGCCTCCCACATCTTCGTGGCTATCTGGGCGAACACCTGTTTGTTCCTGGCGTTGACTGCCAGCTCACCCTGCATCTCAGGTGTCGCCCAGATGGCTATGAGGTCGTGGGTCTCCTGGAGCCCCCACTGACCCCCCCTTTGGTACCGCCACCTGGGTGCCAGCCCCTCCGCTGCCTCTTCCTCCTCCATGGCCGCTTGGCCCTGGCTCCCTCCAGCCTTGGCTTCCTCTGGGGCGCGTGCCCTCTTGCTGGTCTGTTTGGGGGAACGATGGGGGCTGTTGGGTGGGCTCCTGGCGGCTGTGGTCCCTCTCTCCCTCCCTAGCCCCTCCTCTCCCCTGCTCCGACCCACCCGCTCCCAGCTGCCCCCCTACCTTCTTCCGGGGTGGCCCCGTGTGCTTCTGGGTGTCCCCCGCTGGGCTGGGTTCCCCCCTGCTGCTGCTGCACCTCCTCCTCGCCCTCTCGCTCCATCCTCCACTCTGTTTCCTCCACCTTCCTCTCCATTGACTGCTCCACCACGTTCCCCTACTGCTGCCTGCCATTTAAATCTCCCTCCGTGTGCCACTTGTTGTTGGTTGTCTAGCAGCGATGCTGCGTGCCGTCACCACGGCCTGTGGTCATTTCCTTCCACCGCGGCCGGGGTTTTCCCTTCAGACGTTACTTTTCATTCACCCCTGCCGTGGTGGGCATTCACCACACTTCTCGACTCCTCCCACCCCGATCTCACGAAGCGTGGTTAGGTTCACCCCGGCTTGTGTTTGACTGTGGTGAACATCTGGATGCGAGCCAACAGATGTGTATGGCTCTTTCACCACCGCCCGCATTTGACTGAGGTTGACTGTGGTGAATGCCAGAAACGTAACGTCTGAAATCACCTGAAGTCTCATCACTGCCAGTCTGTCTCCGTCAACTTGTCAATTTGTTTAAAATTATCACCTTGCCAAAAATATTATATAAATGCATGGCTTTGCCAATTCGACTTCCATCTGAGCTTTTTAGAACAGTGTAATCAGATCTTGACTGATTTAATCTGGATCAGAAAGAGATCACGTATTGCCTCTGCTACCCTAAAGAGATCAAGGTTGAGAGGAGGTCTAAGTTTACCAGACCTGAGACTTTACCATAAGGCTGCCACTTTGCTTGCGGTGAATAAATGGTATTATTCAGGGACCTCGAATATATGCATTAATTTAGAGAACGATATTTTGGAAATATCCGATTTTCTGGGAATTTTGTTAAGATGATTAAAAGCTCACTAAGATGCTATGGAACAAGCATCCCTTTGCTAGTACTGTGTATAATAATTTGAGGATAACCCTGAAAAAATTTGGAGGGATAAAAGGGCTGTCTCCATTTTCCCCTGTAGATCGGCTAAATGTGATACAATTGAATTTGGTCATGCCCATGACACAAACTTTAAAAACCAAGGGAATTACGAGGGCCCAACAATTATTGGATGGTAAAGTGTTTATGACTTTTTAAAACATACAAGAACATGTGCAAGAAAGAATTGATTTTTTAAGAATACGCTCAATTGAAAAGTGTTTTCTCAAATCCTGATTGTGTGAAACAGTCTAGATTACCCAATGATTTGGAGAATGTACTGTTCACCAACTGGCTAGCTAAGGGAGGTTTGTCCAAAGATTATAAAGCTCTTCAGAATGCTTTTATAGGGGAAAGTCCGCTTTATAGGGAAAAATGGGAGAAATGGGAAATCAATTGATATGAATAAATAGGGTTAGAGCTTGGAGGCAAGTATTGTGATTTTCTCCCTCCCTGGAAATTCAGGAAGTTCAAATTAAGCTCTGGTTGTGGTACTATTTAACTCCACATTGGGACAACTGCAAGTGATTTTTGCTGGTGAGGCTGTGGCAATGTCGGCACTTACATCCACGGTTGGTGGTAATGCTGAAAGCTGATACAATTCTGGTGGTACATTTGGAATATGATGAGAAAAGTAAGAGGTTTGAACTTGCTGTTTAGACCTGAAGTTGCCTTATTGGGAATTTTTCCAAATAGTCCCCTTATGAGGTATTATGGTTGCAGAGCAATGATTACAGCGGCTACTTATATCACTGCAAAAAATTGGAATGGGGCTTTGGAGATATTGACGTGTAATTGGTTAAATAGGATGTGGTTTGTCTTTCATATGGAAATGTTTTTGGCCAAGTACTGGTAAAGGTGAGATAAATTTTAGATTGAAGTGGCTCCCGTGTTTGAACTACATGAAAAGTAAGAATCTCAAGGGGGATGAATTGGAATATTTATTTGACTTTTCAATACAGTGAACTATGGCCCTTTTCACACAGACACTCTAACACTGATAAAATGGGGGTTACATTTTATTATACATGTTGCAGGGCTGCAGGTGTGCTTCATGGGTGCCCTGTAACATGTAAACATGTAACATCCATTTTATCAGTGTTAGAGTGTCTGTGAAAAGGGCCTCTAACTTGATTATTTCTGTAAAATTCTACTGTTAGTATTTTCTCTTATTATTGTTTTAATTGTTTAGTCTTTCTCACTTTTATGATGATTTGTCTCAAAGTTGAATTTAAGAGGGTAATTGATGCAATATTTATTATTTTGTAATGTTTATTAACTTATTTTTGTAATATAAAAAGCGAGCTATAAAATTTGCAAAGAAAAAAGAAAAAAACCATATTAGTTTGGCTATTGCACATGTGCAGCAATATTAACAGCATCAAAAGTAACCAAAATACTGAAACAAAGTAACAAAAATACTAAAATAAAAACAAAATAACTAAAATGGATATTATAATAAAAAACAACAATTTTATTTCTATAGAACTCCCCTGCCTTTAAATGGCACTCAGAGTGCTTTACAATCAGAGTCCCAATAGAGTTTGGTATCCACTTTGTTGGAAGCAAATCAAATAAGATGAATTTGTTGATAAAAAATTCACATTGGATATTTGTTTCATCTCTACCTGCAACATCAAGGCTGTCCCTCTCTCCTGCCCTTGCTAGAGGCCATGGGGACAGAGCTGGCGTTACCTACAGGGCATGTAGACATACGTGGCCCAGTTGCCTCGCTCATGTGGGAAGGTGCGTAATCGTCCACCGTGCTTGGTGCTGTCATCGATGACCTCCTCCTCTTGGTCTCTGAACATATTCAACACACTGTCTGGGACAGGAAGTCGAGGAACCATCATGCTGAAGAACCATGTGGGAGAGGAAATAAGCAAATTAACACACACATCTATCCCGAGGCCCTGCTCTCCTGGAAAGAGCCAAACATTTCTGGGTACACCTTGGACTTACTGGTGTATCCCTACATCTATAGGGGGAATGTCCATTGCCACAAAGCCAGCTTTGACACAGAGTTCTAGACCCAGGCAGGGAGGATCCCTCACCAGCTGTGAGTCCCTAACCTAACTATTGGTTCTGTCCTGGCCAATCAATGCTGCCAATTTTTACCCTATTCCCCGACATCTTACCTTACCTTTCTGATTGTACACAGGGAGACCAAAAGCCCAGGTTTCACTTAGAAGTCCCATCCTCCAAGGTCACCACCTGCTTTCCCCACCTATTACTGATAATGGCTCAGTTACTGCGGCAGCAACATCCCGAACAGTGGGAGGCCTCAAAGAGAAAGGCTGAGGGGAAAGAGGAAAGAACCTTCATCGTCAACCCTTATCTACCCTCATACCAGATGGGAAAGGGTACCCCCCCACACGCACCTCTCCCCAGACACACTTTTCCAATGAGTGTTAACAAACATGACAGTGGCCACTTTGGCCCGTGGGCCACCATCACTTTTTTTTGAGCTCTGCCAGATGCTTTCCCCTGATTTCTCCCGGGCATGCCAGTGGCTAGCCCAGGCTGGTTCCCAGACACCTCCGGGGTCACAGCTCGGGCTACTGTCTGCCCGACTTAGTCAAAGCAGGCCAGAACAGTTGTTATAGCCCACTGTGGCCAGGTCTGGATTGGGTCCATCATGACCAGCCGCCATGGCTGCCCATCATGGCAGGTGGTAGCTCTGGGCACGGTGTGAGGACAGGGCCGGCCGCACGTTCGTGTGGCTTCCCGCCCTCCCCGGAGGCCTGGCCACGTGAACATTTGTTCTGCAGCTGGGCCTGATCCTGACCGTGTCCGCTGCAGTTTCCCCTCCTGATCTGGACCAGCTTGCTGGAATGACACCATCACTTGTGTTCTCACCCAATGCTGTACTTCAGACAATGAAACCAAGGAGTATATTTGACTATCACAAGTTCCGTATTGGATTTACCTCTGCTGGCTTGCAAAGCTCCATTAAGTAGGGACCTTCAGAGCCTGGGAGAAGGAAATCTTTATGAGGGGGAAGTGGACGGGAGTGGGTTAGAGGTAGGAGACTTCAGCACTGCACACACAAGACAACATTTTGGCTGTCTCTAGCATACTGGGAAGTAACTCATGCCCCAGCCCTGCAATCAGCTCTACACTGAACAGACACAAGTCTTTTGTTATTAAGTATTTACATAGTGGCAGCAATGTGCCTGGCACTGAACAATCATTAACGAGACCGCAGTCACACCTTCAGCAGTGGGCCAGTGTAGTGAAAGATCGCAGAAGACCATTGTACACCGGCGGAGCCAGGTAGTGGGCACTTATATTTCTTATTTGGCCTGCGTATGCTGTAGAATCCATCTTGTCTGACAGGTGTCCTATGTATGCCTCTTTGGCAACTTTTTCTGTATCCCATGGTAACTGTTTTTCAGAATGTCAAGGCCAGTTAGAACTGTAATGTTTGGGAAGCCCTTATCAGTGGTTGGGCCTGATAGCAAGAAAAGGTTTCTTAATTGGAAGCTGAGAATGACTCAGGCTAAGGAAAAACACAGCTGCAATAGTTAAGTTTAGCACACGTGCAGTGTGTTGCATAGTTGACTTGTGAAGTTAATAAAAACAAAGGCACCGGAAACCCACCTTAGAATTTCACTGCTGGCCACTTTGCAGACGTGCTGAGGGGAGCAGCAGAACCTGGGGCCCACTTGGGGATCATCTCGCAGCCGTTGTTGGGAGTTCCCCGGCATGCACAAAGGGATGTGTGAGAAGTCTCTTTTACTTCCTGTATTCATTGGGGTTATTGTTTTTATCTGTATGCTTTATCTTCATATTTAATAAAACAGCTTTGTTTGGCACCCATTTGTCTGAGTCATCACTGAACTGATCCAAAAGAACCCGCAATTTTAAGACAGCCGTTCCACGCATATTTTGGCACCAGGAGAGAATCTGGAAACCAAAATACGCATGGGGTTTGGCTGGTGTGAAAGCCACCCCACCCCCACCCCCCAAAAAACCCACGTGGTTTTACTGGCAAACACCTGGAAGAATGCAGAACAGGGAAATCCAGCTCTGTACTTTTCCAGGTAATTGCCAGCAAAGCTTCACAGGGGCGCTTTTGCACTGGCCAAACCCCATGCATACTTTGGCTTCCAGATTTTCTCCCAGAGCCAAAATATGTGCTGACTAGCCCACCACTGAAGGTGTGAATGCGGTCTTAGAGATAGGTCCCTGCCCCAGCATGGGGCTTATAATCTAGGAGAAACAAGGGAGGGGAGACAACAAAAGGGGAACATTGGGAAAGACGGAGATATTCATGAAGCTGAGAAGTCCAAGAGGCATGTGCTTAGCTCATTTACAGGGGCCTGAATGACAGGACAGTAGATGGATTTATCAATGAGAAGTCTCGGTGTGTGTGTGTGTGTGTGAAGATTAGCACTGGCCTGCAACACAGTGCAATCTCATGCTGAGATCTAAATCAGGACACAGTGAAGGTTGTGTTTTTTTTAAAGGCACAATTCCCATACAGTTGAATGAGAGCTGGATATTGTTCATATATAAAACCACAGTCCAAATCAGCACAACAGGGAGGAATAGAGCAGCAAAGGGCACTGGGGATTAGGATGCACCAGCAGAGCTGTGTGTATAAGCGGGACAAGGAAGTACTTAGGAAGAGCAGAGCGTGCTGAGGATTAGGGGACTGCAATGCATTAGCACCACATCGATGAGCCTTTAGGGGCTGCAGTCTACAATCTCCTCAGAGTAGTCCCTTTGGGCTCAATGGGACTACTCCAGTCAGTAGGGTTGCCAGCTATGCAAATCTTTGAGGTACACGTATGAAAAATACATGATGCAGGGCTTGCATTGGCACATTAGGCGTCAATGCAGGGCCTGCAACATGTATTTTTTGTAAGTGTTCCTAAAAGGTTACATAGGTGGAAACCCTAAGAGTAGTTTGTGAATTGCAGCCTCTGTTGGGATAAAAACTAGTGCTGCAAATTCAAACTAAGGTGCGTTGGCAGTGTTGTGTTGGTGCAGGGCCCATGTCTGGGCAAACAGGGATGCTTGGGATGAGGTTTGGGGGAGGAGGCCCTGGACAAAACCCTCAAGGAACGCAACAGGTTAGGAATGAGCAGAACTAAGGGGGTGAAGGCAGACTATAACGGCGGGGATTTGGGCTGGTTGGGACCAAGATGTACTCACAGACTAGGCTATGCTGCCTATGCTATGCCTGCCTCTGGTACCTACAGTCAATCGCTCTTTTGCCTTGAAAACTCCAATTTAAAATAAAGCCACAAATCAAGTAGGAAAATTATTATTAGCAAGCATTTATACAGTGCCAGCAATGTACCTGACACTTTACAAAGTAACGGAATAGACATCGTCCCAGCCCTAGGGCTTACAATCTGAGAGACGAGGGTGGGGGGGTGGAGGGGAGACAAAGGAAGGGGAACAGAGGGAGAGACAAGGGGTGTAACATTCATGGAGATGCGAGGTCTCAGGTGCACGTGCTTGGCTTGGTTACATTGACAATGATAGCTGCTTGGTCCATGTGGCGAGGGTAAGAGAACACAGACCTCAGGTAACAGATTGTACTGGATGGTAGGTATCAGCAAGGAGTTAGGAGAGGGGAGCGAGGAGTTGGGGAGAGCAGAGCAGAAGAGGTGGGTCTTGAGGAGGAATCTGAAGGTATGAAGGGAGGGGCAGACATGGGCAGGGAGGGAGTTCCAGGCATGGGGGGCAGCTAGGGAGAAGGGACAAAGGCGGTTAGGGGAGCAGGGGAGGCGTGGGAGGGTAAGAGAGGGGACAGAGGAGGAGCGGAGTTCACACACTGGAGTACAGAGGGAAATTAGCGCAGAGAGGTAGGGGGGGAGCAAGGTTGTGAAGAGCTTATAGGTGAAGACTAGGAGCTTGTGCAGGATTTGTTCAGGAAGGGGGAAGAGGAGGGGCTGCATGTGGTCGAGGCGACGGGTGAGGTGGATGACCCTGACAGCCGAGTTTTGGATGGAGATAAGGGGAGAAAGGGGAGAGCAGGGGAGGCCAGTGAGAAGGAGGTTACAGTAATCGAGGCGAGAGATGACCAGAGCATGAACAAGAGTTTTGGCAGAGGAGACAGAGAGAAAAGGGCGAATCTTAGCAATGTTATGGAGGGAAAAGCGATAGGATTTGGCAACAGAGTCGACGTAGGGTTTAAAAGAAAGGGGTGAGTCAAAGATGAAGCCTAAACTACGGGCTTGAGGGACAGGAAGGATGGTGACCGCGTCAATAAGGATCGACAGGGAGGAGGGAGAGGAAGGATGGAGGTGGGTGGGGCGATAAGAAGTTCCGTTTTAGCCATGTTGAGTTCAAGTTGACATTGAGACATCCAGGTAGAGATATCAGAGAGACAGCTGGTGAGGCGAGCTTGAACAGATGGGGAGAGAGAGGGATTAGAGAGGCAGAGTTGAGCGTCATCAGCGCATTGGTGATATTGGAAGCCATGGGAGGCAATGAGTTTGCCTCGGGACAGGGTGTACATAGAGAAGAGGAGAGGGCCAAGGACAGAACCTAGGAGAACACCAACCGAGAGGAGCATCAGCGTAGAGGTGATATTGGAAGCCATGGGAGGCAATGAGTTTGCCTCAGGACAGGGTGTACATAGAGAAGAGGAGAGGGCCAAGGACAGAACCTTGGAGAACACCAACCGAGAGGGGAAAGGAGGAGGAGGTGGAGTTGGCAAGAGACACATTAAAGGAGCGGTCAGAGAGGTAGGAGGAGAACCAGACGAGGACAGAGCCACGGAAGCCAAGGGAGTGAAGTGAGTCCAGAAAGAGCGAGTGGTCAACAGTATTGAAGGCAGCAGAGAGATCAAAGAGGACAAGAATGGAGTAGAGGAGATTAGATTTAGCCACAAGAAGATACAGAGTGCAGGCTCTGGTCCCACCCCAGATCATGGCTCTTACCCTCAAGGCCTGATCAAGAATAAGGTAGACTGTGGGTGAAAACAGACATAACGTTAACCCCACTTTAACACCGCATTAACATTTTCTTATGCATGTTGCAGGGTTGCATAGGGAACCAATACAGTCCTGCAACATGCATCAGAAATATTAAAGCAGTGTTAAAGTGTGATTAGCATTGTGTCTGCTTTCTGCAACGCCACACAGGGCCCATGTCAAACATTAGCATAAAATATGGGCCCACAGAGCCTCAAAGGGAGGGAGTCCCAGCCTGTGGCGATTCAGGAGTAGGCCACTGTGCGCCCCCCCCCCCCAAAACACATAGGTTCCATGAGTGAACTAGAAACAACATATACATGACAAACAGGGACTTCAATGCAGGGAGACCTGGTCTCTGAAGGAAATGGTGTGTTTAACAGAGCATCAAAAATTATAATAAAATTTTGCTTTTTCTGTGGGGCAAGTGAGTGTGTATCTATCAAGCATTCCTATGTTAGGAGGGGGCTGATGACACAATTTTTATTTATTTTTTATTTATTTCGGTGCTTTTATACCGCCCTACTCGCTGTACAACGACTCAGGACGGTGTACAACCAGCAATAACCAAATACAGAATACAAGATACACAAATAAAAACAAAAACAACAGCACTAAAACTCAGAATAAAATCAACTTAATCCCTCCCCCCCTCTCCCTCACCCACATCCCCCTCACTGAATGCCTGGTGAAAAAAACAGGTCCTACACTATCTGCGAAACATGGGAAGCATTTCACACAGGACCCCAACTTTCCTGGATTTGGGATTGTCTACCATCCTTGCACTAGGTTTCATGCCTTTGCAAAGATAACACTTCATTAACACACAAGGCACTTGATTCTTGCTGCTCCTGCTTTAGCTAGCCTCTTACACCAGGCTGCCCCCAAACCTACCTTTCCTGAGGCAGGCCAGCTCTCTGGGTCCTCATTTCATCAGCGCTGCTTCCCCCTAAGGAACCCTTTTCTTTCTCCTCCTTTCCCCCCTCTCTGGGCTCCTGAGCACCATTTGCAGAAGCTGAAAAATTTGATTCATCTTCAGAGGAGCTGCTGCTGCTGCTGCTGTACCCCACCAACAGAACCCCGCTCATGGGATAAGGTTCCCGCGTCTCGTTTCCACCTAGCAGCTGAGCCGGACAGTGGCAAAGGATTTAAGAAAAATCAAGCAACCCTTGCAGATTTCATTCCGTTTACACAGCCCTCCTCCTCCATCCCCCGCGTTTTCCTGTGTGGCAGTGTTTAAAGTCCTCCCAGCAACTATGGGCTCTGGATTTTCAGTTCCAGCTCAGAGATACAGGAGAGCTAGAGCGACTCTCTAATCCACCCAACTTTACGTTGCAAAGCAGACAGCGAACATACTCCTGTGCACTCGGTTATAGTCAGTTTCCACTTATTTGGGACAGTTCTTTAAGTAGAGAAAAATTGAACATCTGCAGGAGGAAAATTATAAAATAGGGAAAAGAAGGGAAATTCCTCTATTATTTGCTCTTGAATATTGTATACGTTTTTACACATTTTAGTAATCTAGTGTTTTGCAGCCCTTTTAATCCATTTCATCAGCTGGAGCTTTAGTTAAGCACCAGTCATATTCATCATTAGTATCTCTTTCTATAACTCTTCTGCAGAACTACCGATAGGAGGAAAATCATGTTCCCATGTTTGGGGGCAAGCTTGGAATTGGTTTTAGCCCTGAAACATGGATTTTTAATGTTTCTCTCATGTTTTAGACCTCCCATTGCTTGAGGGGAAACATCCCTCTTTAGGGAAATTTCCTTCCATCCCTATTCCAGCTGCCACTTCCCTCTTTGCTGTAAGGTGTTCTCTGCTACATTTAGAGATATGTTCAAGTGTAATTTTTGCAACAAAGTTATTTCTGTAAAACAGAGTTAGTTACTAAATTGTCCATTTCTGTGTGTTCCTAGTAAATACATTTTTAAAAAATTTGTCCAAACTTCATGTTGACAGCAGTTAGGGGGAGCAATTGCTATAGAAGAAAGGAAATTTCTTGCTCTTTTTTAGGGAAGAACATCATTGACAAAGTGGAAACCCTGGGTCCTTTTTACACGAGATGCACCCACGCATGAACACCCAGAAATCTGGGTGTTCATGCGTGGGTGAGTCCCATGTAAAAGACACAGCAGGTGCGCACGCGGTGAGTGGGTGTGTGTGCTCCCGCCAAACATGCATCCCCACTCACCCCCACTCATCAACACGCACGGAGCAACTGGCGAAAACAGAGGTTGCTTGTACATGTTGATGGGTAGGGATGTGTGTGTGCCTGTATAAACCCACTCCTCCCCCACCACACACATGTGCGAACACGGACACCCCACCCTGCGGGACCAGACAGCCCTGGTTACAGAGTCAGAGGTAAGCAAAGGTACATGGAATTGGGCTTCTGTTGGGGAGATCATGTTGCAGGAAGATGAGACGGTAGAGCTGTGCTAGAAGCAGGCCTGTACTAAGGGTAAACAGAGGGGGCACTGCCCCTCCCTTTAAAGAAGGTTTTTTTGCCTCCCTTGTCAGAAATATTTAAATGGTTAAATATTTGTTTATTGATCACATCTATCTTGTTTTTCCTTATTTAAGAAAAATAAAGTGGGGTTTTTTTTGTTTTGTTTTTAAAGACATGACTGAGAAGTACATGAACTTTTGAAGGCAAACACAGTTGTCTGCTTGTCCTGCAGTTTGCCCCTCCTGTCAGTGTCATAGCTACAGGACTGGCTAAGGGAGCACTAGCATACTGGCTCCACTCTTGGGTTTTAGATTGTGCTTTGTGCCTCCTGGTTTGTGGTCACGGATTCTGAATTTAATGAGATCCTTCTTAGAGCACTTGCACATGAGACCAGAGGGGGTGGGGAATTGCCGTGAGCTGAAATCATGTCAGGGGAAATCACGTGAAGCTCTGTTCATGCACGTGGGGTTTTAAACGTCATTAGTCTGTTTCTGCCATGATTTCACTCATGGATTACAGGGCTGGATTTTGAGCCCTGTAATCCATGGAGTGAAAACACAGCAGAAATGGGCTAATGTTGTTTAAAACCCTGCACACATGAGCGGAGCGTCATGGAATTCCTCCTGCCATGATTTCAGCTCACGGCAGTTTCTCACCCCCCTCCGCTGTCTCATGTGTAAGCGACCTTAGCGTGTTTTTAGACAAGCGCCTCCCCACCTATTACCCACCCATCATGCATATTGCAGGGCCGCATTGGTGCCCTATGCAGCCCTGCAACGTGCATGATAGGTGGGTGATTGGTGGATAACAGGTGGGAAGGCACTTGTCTAAAAATACCTTTTAGTTTTACACATTTCAGTGCAGTGAGGTAGTCCACTCATGCAATAATTCTGTAAAGCAGTATAACTTGCTGTTTGCTGGCTTTGATTTGTTCTTCCTGGTGACTCATTTATTGACATTTTAGTTGTTGGTCTAGCAGTTTGGGAGTCTTTTGGTTTTGATTGTTTGCTCCACTGGTCAGTGATTTGGGGTTTGTACGGCCCAAAGAGAATAGAAGTGGGGAGTATTTTCATTCTTACTGTATTTAGTTTTTGATTCTGTAATGCTTTGCAGTCAAAAGAGCAATTGCTGCTTCAGGCGAGGACAGTGATTCTAGATCACCAAGTCATGCAAGATTCTGCTGTAGTTCCTCACCGTCTGCCTGAGACTTTATTTCTGGGAAATTACCCAGTGCCTGTCTGGTCCATCAATTGTTTGGACTGCAATGGAGAGAGAGGTATCCAATCCAAGCCTCAATTAATTATTTCATAGATTAAAGAAACAGACATGACACAAGTCCGCTATGCTCTGCTGTGGCCTGGGACTCACTGCATGTCTGGTTCCATGCTGCCAGATGTTGGTCTGGGACTGCCCCAGGCCGGGAAGGTAGCTGGCCCGGAATGTGTCCCCTGGAAGATCCTGGGCACTCATTCTAGGCTAAGGGCCACCCACATGAGCCAATGTGGGCCACAGTGGGCCAGTGACATCCCTGCTGTGGGGTGGGGCCCACCATAGCTGATTGCCATGGCTGCCTGTCATGGCGGAGGGGGGGAGGGGTGGCAGGGCCACCTGCCTGCATATCTGTTGTGGCCCACCCCTAAATAGGTCATGTAGATGGTGGGACAGCTCTCACAGTGGCTGGCACATTTGTTCAGTGCCACCTGCCGACCTGGAGAGTGGCCGCCACTATTTCCTGCCCTGGGCCAGGCAGCCTCCACGCCAGCTGCATGTCTGTTTTTACCCAGAGTTGCTATCCAGGAAAAGCATTTGAGCAGATAATATACTAAAACTAATGACAAAAAATGTCAAATGTAAATAACGGGAATGTACTAACAAGAATAAACTGTAATGAGCTGTATAAAAATGCAAGGAAGCTGCATATCAGACACAGTTAAATAGTTATCAGATGCAGTGGGGATAGAGTGATCAAAAGGACATAAGAGAAGTGGAAAGGGTACAGAACTACAAAGATAAAGGGTTTGGAACACAATTCTTATGTGAGGTCAAAGGATCGGGGTATGTTGAAGAAAAAGAAGTAGGGAATATGATGACAGTCTACAGATATTTGAAAGGTTTTCATAAGGAAGATGCAGAACATTGTTCTCCCTTGCTGTGGAGAACAGGACAAAAGGCCTGTTTATAAGTGTCAAAAATAAATATAAAAATAAAGGCAATGGGTTCAAGCTGAAGGAAGGCAGATTTAGACTGAATTCCAGGGAAAACTTTCTGATTGTAATAACAGTCAGACAATGGAACAGGCCAGAGAAGCTATGGATTCTCCATCACTGGAGGTTTTTAAGAAGAGGTTGGGCAAGCATGTTTGGGATGACTTAGGGTGATTTCAGACGTGACGGGCGCCCAGTTCACCACAGTGGATTCCCGGTGGGGGTGAACCAAACAACCACCCCCTGGGGCGAATAAAAGCCCTGAACAGACGTAATGGGACCGGAACCACGGCAGGGAATTGGGTCGGCAGATCACGGGCCGGGGCAGCACAACAGACGTGATGGCGATTCCTGGCCACGGTCAAAACACCCGGAAACCACCGGGCAGGGGCGGGACACAGACATGGCCGCCTAAGGGCAAACGAAGCCAAAAGGCACACAAGGGAACACCCACACAAGGGAAACGGGAAGGGAGGGGGGAGAGGGAGAAGAGCCGGACAGGTACCACACACAACAGGCACACTGACAGTGGGGCCACAGTGGAACACACAGCACAAGCACATGCCCGGGCACACACACACACACACAGAAAGGAAAGGAAGAGAAGGGGGACACGGGCGCCCGGACAACACACAAGGCACAACGGGCACGGGTGTGTGTGTGTGTGCGGAACAGGGAAGAGGGGGGGAAACTGCAAAGGGGCAGGGCCAGACACAGGCAACGGCAACCACAACCCCCACAGCAGAACTGTCCACACGGGCACCCCCACAGCAACACAGGCAGCCCCGGAATGGGGGGCCCCAGGAACTTGGGACCAAGGCACAGTGGGGGCCTGTAATGCACAGCGAGCCAGGTGGGAACAGTCCAGGAGGCACACGTAGACCCCACACCCGGGGAGGGGCCGATGGAGGGCAGGCAGGAGAACCGGTGCAGCGCTGCAGGTCCAAGGATGCACACACCCCAGAGGAAGGAGCGAGGGGCAGTCCGGGGGCCCCAGAACCCCGAGGTCACACAGGCACCTGGGGGGGGGCAGCAGGTGGCAGCGCTGGCGGGTGGGGACAGTCCACTGGACACAGGCGGGTCGGTGAGCCCATGCAGAGCGCCAGACCCAGGCACCAGGGAAGGCAACCACGGAGGGGAACCCCGGGTGTGGAGGCAGACCGGGGGGGTGGGGTCCGGAGGGGGCCCGGACCCACAGGCAGGGGCAGCAGCACCCCGGGAAGCAGGCAGCACAGCAGCATGGCAGAGACATCAGCGAGGGAGCAGGCAGTGGAGACCGGCCCCCCAGGCAGGGGCGGGAGCCCACACGGGGGCAGACAACCGAGGGGCTGGGAGGCACACCGGGACTCACAGCCAGCTGCTGGGGGCCACCACGGACCCATGGGCCGGGTGCCCCACCCGGTTAACCAGGTGGGGCCAATGGATCATGCCCCGGCAGTATCCCAACAAGGACATGTGGTGGGCGATCACGTAGTAGGCCTCGAAGGGATCCTGCATGGATAGCCCCAACTGCACATCCAAACGGGACCACACGCCGAACAGCACTGACAGCTCCACCGCGGCAGGCTCCGACACACAGCAGTCAGCAGCAGTGGGCCACGGAAGCTGTCCCAACTCCAACAGCCAGTGGTACACTGCCCCACGGGATCGCAGGTACCCACGGGCCCTGTGAAGACAGCCAAAGTAGGACACGGCCAAGGCAGGGCCCCCCTCTGCAAGGCAGATTGTGTAGGCGGCCAGGATGCACGCAGACAGTGCAGACACGGTCTCAGCTGCAGACCAGGCCACATGAGAGCACCTCATCTCTGGGATGCACCCATCGGGGAAGGGAACCAGCCCCAGAGTCTCTGCATGCAGCCGGTAATCACGAGCGCTTGCCTCATAGCCGAAGTAGCGAAGGCCAGAGCTCAGACTCAAATAAGCACCCGAATGGCTGTCCGGGCAGCCCAGGAGTAGCTGCATGGCCGGGGTATGCCACAGGTCACACAGGGACATGGTCTCACAGAAGGTCCAGCTATGGAGGGCCCCATGGGGGCTGGGAAGTGGGAGCCCGGTGGATGCACAACCAGCCATGGTCCAGCTAGACAGGGAGAATAACACCATGGACAGGGGGGCACACATACCCTCCAGGGCCGGGGGGCCTCCGAGGGGTCCCAAAGACAGGACAGGCAGCCATGGGCCGCAACATTATAGCACAATGGAGCGAGGCATGGGGTGTGGACCTGGCACAGCTGCAGAAAACAATTGCACACACAGAACGACTAATCAGGCCAGCAAGGACACGGTGTTGCAAACAGGGGTGGTTGTGATGGCTGATGGCATGCAGCTGCACAAGCAGCGCACAGCCCCACACACCCGTGCAGGCATGAGGCCCCATGTGCCGGCATCAGGTGCACCCAACCGCATGCCCACGGACACCAGCACCGCATTGGGAGGCCTGCCTGGCTGGGGGCCGGGCCCCGGCCCACCCAGCCATCAGAGGGCCATCATAAACGTCCCCCAACCCCCAGGGCCACCACCACCATGGAGCAGGACAGGGAAGCCACCTACTGGATGTACCTCGCACTTGCAGCCGAGTGGTACCGCGACTACACCGAGCAGCTGCGCCTCTTTACCACAGAACTGCAGCTGGGCGCCTGCCTGCGGGTTACCCTGGCCTGGAGGGCTGCAAGGGCCCGCAGGGCCCACCACGGCTGCAGGAGAGCCCTCACACAGCTCAGGGCACAGTGACTCTCCGAGGCAGACTGGTAGACTGTGATCCGGGACCGAACCTGGCCCCCGGTGCTCCGCGAGGCGGCCGGGTGCCTCCAGTGGGGGAGGGAGACCATGCACCAGGCAGCCCTGCTCGCTATGCCCATTGACAGGCGGATATGGGTCGCTGAGTGGGCACAGGGTTGGTGGGCCAGGGTGCTGGCCCAGTGGGACGAGGCAGCCTGGAGGACCCACTTTATGATGGACAAGCTCACCCTGCTCCAGCTCGCTGAGCTCCTTACGCCCTGGCTGGAGCGACAGCACACCCCCATGAGGAACCCCATTCCCATGGTCCAGCAGGTGGCAATAGGGGTCTGGGCCCTAGCAATGCCCGACTCCTGCCGGTCCATCTCCCAGCACTTCAGGGTAGGCCTGAGCACCGTTGCCTGTATCCTCCGGGATGTGTGCGAGGGTGTGGAGGGTGTGCTCCTGGACAGAACGATCCAGCTGGTGGACCAGGGGGCCATAATGGCAGGATTCGCGGCCAGTGGCTTCCCCAACTGCATGGGAGCCGTGGACGGCACCCACATAGAGATCCTCTGCCCCTCCGCTGGGGAGGCTGCAGAGTATGTGAACAGGCACGGGTATCACTCGCTGCAGCTGCAGGCTGTTGTGGATCACTGGGGCCAGTTCATGGACATCTTCATGGGCAACTCCAGCTGCAGTCATGACGCCCGGATCATGACCATCTCCCCCTTCTATGCCCGGATGTTCTGGGGGGACTTTGCTGACATGGGGATGACCTGGATCGAGGGGGTACCGATGCCCCCCTGTATCCTGGGCGACCCTGCCTACCCCCACACCCGGTGGTTACTGAAGGTCTACCCAGTCTCATGCACCCCTGCGGAGGTGCTATACAATACCCGCCTGTGCTCCAGCAGGACCGTGGTGGAGCGAGCCTTCGGGGCCCTCAAGCAGCGCTGGAGGAGCCTCGCTGGGCGGCTAGACTACACCGTGGAGACTTCGGCCCTGGTGATCGGTGCCTGCTGTGTGCTCCACAACGTGTGCGAGACTGAGGGGGCAGCCCTGGAATACCCCGAACCCAACCGGGTCCCAGGCCCGGTGCCCCTGTACGTGAACGCTGGGAACCCCAAGGAGTACCATTATGCCAAGTGTATCCGGGATGCCCTGGCGAGGCATATCAGTCGGGAGGCCGAGGTGTGAAGGCTTCCCCCCCCGGCCCACCCCCGGGGGTTCCCTGGGCCAGCCCCTGCATGGGTGGGGGTCACCCCCCCATCACCCACATATGGGCCCAGGAGGCAATATGGTGCAAGCACAATTTATTTCACCCACGTGTACATGTGCACCCGACCCCTCTCCCTCCACTCCAGTTGTGCCCCGCCCCCTATAGTGCCCCCTCCCACTGTCCTCCACCTCCCACCCCATCCCCCCAGTTTCCTGGGACGGCCCTGTGAGCGCCCGATGTTGGCCATGGAGCCCTGTGAGCTCCCCTCCCCCCCACTGTCCATCTTCCCAGCAGTGTCCTGGGCCGCCTCCTGGTCTGGCAGGGGGAGCAGTGGTTGGGGGAGGGTGGGGCTTGGACCCGGGGTGCCCCCCTTAGCGACTGCACTCTCTGGAGGGCAGGGGGGACCAGGAGGCGGATGCACGGCCCCTGAGGGCGTGGGGGCAGCTGGGGTGGCAGGGCAGGGGGTGGGGGCGCCGAGGGGCCCAGCATGGGGACCTGGGCAGGCAGGGTGCCCGGGGGGGCAGCTGCCATCACATAGGCACACATGGTGCCCGCGTGCAGGAGCAGGGAGGTCCCGATATCATGGGACCTGTCAATTTTGGCAGAGTGCTCCTGCACCATGCCTGTGATGGCCTGCTCCAGCTGGCCGAGTGCTTCCACCTGCCTGCTGTGCTCCCAGCGCTCCCGCCTCCTCTCCAGGTGCACCTCGGCCTGGAGCCTCATGTCCCGCACCTTCGTCCGCTCCAGGGACTGCTTGATGGCCGCCTCCATCCAGTCCACGGCCGCTATCATTCTCTCCCCCTGTTCCGCCGAGGTCCGGATGATATCCTCCACCTGGTCCTCCTGCCACCACCGGACCCATGCCCGGTGCTCCCTCATGTGCTGTGCTGGGGGCACGGGCCCTGGAGACGCTGGCTGCTGGGGTTGCCCTGTGGGTATAGGAGGGTGAGTCCGATGCCGCCCTGGGCACCGGCCCCTGGCCTGGGGGGGCCCTTGGGCATGTCACCTGGCCCCTTCCCACCCCCTCCCCGGCCCTTCACACCCCCTCCGACTGTCCAGGGACCCCCTCTCTGCACCCTGGAGGGCTCTCCCACCCAGATCTCATGCCTCACCTGGTTCCTCCGCCTGCTGTTCAGGCTCCTTGGTGCCTGCCTGCTCACCTGGGTCTTGTGCCGGGGTGTTCCGTGCCCTGTGGGTGAAGGGGGGGGTTTGTTGGTGTCGGGTTGCGCGGTTGGACGACCACGGCCCGGGTCCCCTTCCCACCTTGCCTTTGGGGGACTGGGGCTTGGGCTGGCCTGTCCATCCCCCCCTTGGCCCCTGCCCCATGTAGGCCTGGTCCCTCTACCCTCCGGGTCACCCGCTTACCCTCAATGTTGGTCTTGGATCCTTCCGAGGCCGGCCCCTCGGTGTGGAAGTGCTCCCCCTGGAACCACTGGCTGAGGGTGATGAGGGTGCCGGCCTCAGACTCCACTTGACTGGCCTGGGGGTGGGTGCTCTCCGGGCTGCTTTCTGGGGGGGGGGGCTGTAGGTGCCAGAGGTCCCGGGGCGTTCCTCCTGGGGG
>QEPC01007291.1:810225-828549 GCA_003113815.1 Sphenodon punctatus
CCTCCCCCGCCTGTTCTCCCTCCACCGCTGCCACTGCCTCCTCCTCCACCACCCTCGCTTTCTCTCCCACCACTCTCTTCCATCTCCCTCCTCGCTCCATCCCGCCACGCTTCCCTGCTGCAGGTTTCCCTTTAAATCTCCCTCCGGTGGCTGCGTTGTTGCTGGTTGCCTGGCAGCGATGCTGCATGTTTTGTCCACGGCTGGGGATCATTTTCTTTGGTTACGGCCGGTGATTGCCATCCAGACGTTACTTTTTGTTGTTTCCTGGTGGGAATCTCTTTGACCATGCTTCCGGAGATTGTCTGGTGGGGAGCCCCGGAAGCGTGGTTGAAATTGACCCCATGTGGGTATTGGCCATGGTGAACATCTGGCGGCCGCCGAACAGACATTCAGGGCGCTTTGGCCCCGCCGCGGGATTGAGCGTGGTTCACTGTGGTTGAGCGTGATCTCGTAACATTTGAAAATACTCTTAGATTGGGCAGTTCCTGCCTGCCCCATGCAGGGGACTGCACTTGATGACCCTCGGAATCCCTTGCGATTCTATTATTCTAATGCATAGGTGACTTGTGACTGTTGATACTGGAGGACACAATTTAAAGGGTATTATTAACCATGTCACAAGCTTTTTAAACAATAAACAAACAAACACAAAACAAAACAAAACCACTGCAACACAGTTAAGTATTCTTGAGAGGAGTTGCTGGTGTTGTTCTTATCAGTTAGTAACCATTAAACAATAACAAATGTAAATTCTTTAAAAATGAATGACTTTACCTTGTCAAAAGAACTGCAAGCATTGGTCCTTTCTGTTAGAGAACCTCATAACGTTGGATATGTTAACAGCTTGTCCTTTTCAATCTGTAGTATTGCCAGGTTAGAAACATGCACATCTGTCATTGTAGTCCTCAGGTAAGGATAGAGGGCAGATCCTAGACCCTCCTCTTCCTGCATGCATCCAGGGCCTTCCTTCTACCTCTACATTTCTACCCCAGCCCTCCCATATCCCAGCCTGCCTGGTGCAGGACCCACGGGCATAGATAAGCTGTTAGGGGCCCAGGTGCATAAGACAGAATAGCCCCCCCCCAAACACTTTGGTGCAGGAGGAAGCTTAGTAGCTGGGGTGGGAGTCTGTGGTAAGTGTGGGGGTGCAGGAAAGGGCTGGGGTCAGGGAGGGGCAGGAATTGCTGGTACTGTGGGGAGAGAAAGGTTGCTGGGGTAGTGGTGAATGCAGGGGAATAGGCAACCTTGCAAATAAGTTCTGCACTGTATGGGGAGGGGGGTGGGAGAGGTTCCCCCATGGTGGTTCCACCCCTGATCCACCTTCCGCTGCCATGTCTCCTGCCCCGACCTAGCTGTTGCTGCCGCTTCTCCTGCAAGTTGAAGGGGGTGCTTATCCCAGCCCCGATCCAGCTGCCACTTCCGGTAAGCTCTGCAGGTGGATCGGGGGCCAGGAGGGTGAGCAGCCCCTCAGTGCCCAAGAAACAGGCTGCACACATGCATGTTGCGCATTAGGTATGTGCACGTGAGGGTTGTGCACAACATGCGTGTGAGTTGCAAGTGAGGTGTGCAATGTGTGCACTGGTTGAGTGAGGGGCACACACACACACACAGGGGTTTGCCTAGGGTGGCAAAAATCCTTTCACTGGTCCTGCCCACCATCACATGCCTTTAGGGCAGTGGTTCACTATTTCTTTTGTGGCTGTGTACCCCTTTTCAACTTTAGCGAAAGAACCAAGTACCCCAACTAATTTGCATACATTTAAACAACCACATGATGTGCAACAGTTGAGTCGTGCGGCGTGCTGCGGACTCCCAAGGAATGCTTCATGGACTCCAAGGGGTCTACTGACCCCAATTTGGGAACTACTGCTTTAGGTTGCTGCTGGACTCCATCATCAGGGTGCCTCTCTCAGGCTGCTTTTAGACGAACGGGTCACCATTGTGCGATATTTCAAAATCCCACAACACGGATTACACAAGATGGAAGTAGGGGATCACGCGCATGAAAGGCGGTAGCACATTATTTGTCGACTGTGAATTAAATACTAGAGGTGGGACCCCGGGCCCATTACCGGCTACCAGATTTACCGGTTACCGGTTCTCTAAAAACTGGATTCTTGGATTAAATCCGGTATGCCAGTACCGGTTTTATTTCATTGATTTCAATGGGGCGAGCCCACCCCCCAGCGTCCCCGCAGCCGCCGGTAAGTATGACCCGATCCCTGTTTAACACCCCCCCCACCCCCCAGGGATCACCCCTACTAAAGTTCATAGCTTGCTTACCTTGCGGAGCTCCGGTGGTGACGCTCTAGGCCTTCCGAGGAAACCCGGAAGTTCCCCGGAAGGCCTAGAGCGTCTCTGATGCCGGCAGCCACAGCCGGCGCTGAGGCCGCCGGACCACCCGCCGCCGCCGCACCCGGAGCTCCGCAAGGTAAGCAAGCTATGAACTTTAGTAGGGATCGGGTCATACTTACCGGCGGCTGCGGGGACGCCGCGGCCACTGGTGCTGGGGGGTGGGCTCGCCTCTGAGTCTTTTTTAAAATAAAAATCCAGGCTGGGCAGGGTGGGTGGGGTGTGTGCCCCCTTCCACCCGTGCAGCCTGGACTCGGGGAGGGTTTGTTTTTTTAAACTTTTTTGGTGGGGCTTTAAGTTTTACATTGCAGCCATTGTAAAAAAATCCGGTACCCGGAATCCGGTACCCGGACCGGATTTACCGAATCCGATAATGCCGGTATGCCCGGTACCGGCATTATCGGATACCGGATTTAGCGGTTTTCCCACCCCTACTAAATACCTCTATGTGTGAGATATTTAATTCACGGTCAGCAAATAATGCACGGCCGCCTTTCATGTGCATGATCCCCTACTTCCGTCTCGTGTAATCCCGCATTGTGGGATTTTGAAATATCATGCGAGCTGGTCACACAACGGCGACCCATTCGTCTAAAAGAGCCCCCAGTCTCTTGGCCTCCTCCTCCTTGTCTTCCTCACTCAGCTGGGTCTGTTTCTCCAGTCCTTGGGGCTCTCTCTCCTTCTCTCCTGGGTGTGATCCTCAGTCCCTGGGTCTCTCCATCTCTCTCTCCTGGGTCTGCACGCCAGTCCTTGGGGATCACTTTCTCAACTCTGCTCTGCCACTGGCCAAGTTAGCCTGTTCTACTGCCCTCCCCTCTCCATTCTCAGCTACGCCCCACTGCTGCTCAGTCCTCCTTGCCTCATCTGCGCTGCTGCATCCTGATGCCAAGTCCTCTTCCTTCGCACTGCTGCCACTGTTTCCATGAGGAAGTTACCCTTCTGATGACTTCCTGCCTGCCCAGATGACTGGGACCATGACAGGGGAGGAGGATGGGATTCCTAAGTCTGACCGTTGTGGGGCTGGGACAGGGCTGGGACAGGGGAAATATCGTGGGAGGACATGCCCCCCATCCCCTGCCCTCTCTATGCACCAACCATGTTCTAATGGAGAAAAGGGGGAAATATAAAGAAGGAGAAACCAGTATGAACTTCAGTGAAAACTCTATGGAATGGGAAGGAGGCGGTTAGAGGGAATAGTTGGAATGACAAGAGAGTGGCTGAAGGAGGCCTGAAGAACAGTTGGAATGACAAGAAAGTTACTGGAATGATGAAAGGACCTTGGGGAGCTAGAGGAATGACATGCAGGGAGCAAGATGGGATGGGCTACACATGAGAGGATGCAGTGGAATGTCAAGAAAGGGAGTGAGTGAAATGGCAAGGAAGGGGCTAGGGAAAATGGATTGAACAACAAGAGACTGGATGGAATGACAATGAAAGGACAATGGGGTGCTGGAGGAACAACAAACAAGGTTATAGGGAATGGGTGCAATGGCAATTGGGAGTGTTTGAGTCAATGGATGGATTGATGAGGAGGCAGCCATAGAAACAAAGGAACAAGGGACTGGATGGGATGACATGGATGGGGCAATAGCGGCAGAGTGCAGTGGCAAAGACGAGGTGATAAGCAGAGTGAAATGACAAAAGCTTAGATGGAATGACAAGGAGATGGACATGGAATGACAAGGGACTGGGTGTATTGACAATATGGGAGCCATGGGGAACAGGTGGAATGACAAGGATTGAATAGAAGTTTATAAAATCATCATGAGTTGTGTGGAACACATAAATAGGGAGCAGTTATTTACCCTCTCTAACAGTACTAGAACAAGGGGACACTCCATTAAATTAACTGGCAGCAGATTTTAAACAAATAAGAGAAAAAGGTTTTTTCACTCAGCGCAGTTAATTTGTTGAATTTACTGCCAGAGAAAGTGGTCAAGGTCAGTAGTGTAGCAAGTTTTAAAAAGAGGTCAGATAGGTTCTTGGAGGATAGGCCAATTAATAGCTATTAGCCAAGTAGGTTTTGGGGATGTAACCTTTTACTGTTGGAGGCTGGAACATAGGGAATGGATTGGCCATTATGAACAGTTGGGTACTTCTCCCAAGAGACCGAGAGTGGCCACTGTCAGAGACAGGATGCTGGGCTTGATGGATCATTGGTCTGACCCAGTAGGGCACTACTTATGTTCTTAATCCTAGGAATTTGTTGGATGACTTGGGTCTGTGTGGAATAAGGAGGGGGCCATAGAAAGCCAGGGAATGATGACTGCATTAGCTGAATATGAGAGTGTGGCTACCAGGGTCCAGGGTGCATGGTTTCCAGAGTTTAATTGGGGAGGGCTTGCCAGGGTTAAACCCAGAGAATTAAATTCAAGGGGGGTGGGATGAGTCATGGGAAATGCTTCCAGCAGAAGTGTACACCCCTAAATGTGAAGACTAGGAAAAGGACAATATTGGCCATTTCAGGGTTGGAAAGGAAAGTTAGAAAAACCCTGGATAGTTTATTTGGCTTTCATTAATGACTCTCTTTGTCCACCCTCAGCACTTATGGATTAAATCACAAGAAGAACTCCTGCTTTATATTCTGGTTGGGTTTCTATCTGAAGACTAGGGTTTAGTTCCCTGCTCTGACAGGCTCCGAGGTGAGGCTTCTGGGGGTGGGGACATGATTCCTGGGGCAGGCGTGGGCCCCAGCAGTTCATTTTTTACTTTAAAACAAAAAACAAAAAAACCCAACAGATTAAGCACTGATGGCTTCTGAGATCCTCTATGCACTTAGTATGCTGGGAGCTATGTAGTAGTAGCTTTCCCCAGGTAACAACAGTGATGGAGAGACAGCTCTGCTCCCTGCCTCCTCCAAGCCCCAACCCAGGGACAGAAAAGATAGGTCCCCTTTCATTGTGTTTGGATTTAAATTTTAAGCACAGGTATAAGTTTTGCATAAAAAGAAAGCTAAACTGATTTTAGTCTGAATTTATGGGTGTTAAGACAATAGCACGTTGGAGTCCAGATTCGGTACACACAGCCCCCACCAAACTGTTTAGTGTGTAGACCTTAATAAATGTGCAGTCCCCTGTATATATTTCTTGTGTGTTTGGGCAATCCCTATTCACAGGTTGAGCATAACAAATATGACGTACAGGCAGGCATTCTTCCCTGCCATACTCTGCTCACCAGCCCTTCCCACTTCCCAGTATCCTGCCCCCTGGCATGACTCACAGCTGCACTGACCCATGGGAAGAAGCCACCTCAGCTGTTTCTTTCTTCCGGGGTATCTCAGATGCTCTGGGAGGTGTGCCAGCCCCTGCTAACCCCACCCACTGAGGTTCATACCTGGGTTTATACCCACTAGCACTTGCCAGCTAGAAATAACTTTTTTCTATGCACATAATGCTGATTTTTTTTGACCAAGTTGCATACTTTATTGAGTGCCTATAGTGCAAATTGAAAGTGAAAGTAAAAATAGAAAGCAAAAGCAATCAGTCTTTGTATGAGCGAGCAATGTCTCTCCCCCCCATAGAGGCCTGCAGTGTGAACTGCTGTAATCTTGTCCAGTTGCTGCTACGGAATATGCTGCGGTGATGCACAGTAACTGAGAGCAACTTCCATTGATACATCCTGACAACTTTTTTCTTTTTAAAGAAAGACCCTTCGGCCAGGCAGCAGGAGACACTTGGCAGGAACTCCCAGAGGTGGCGCTGAGACCCATCAAGCAGGCAAGATCCTCCCCTTCCCCCATGACAATGGACAATAGCTGGTGCTGGGGGCGGGGTGTTCTAGCATGGCTAGCTAGGGGTCATGGAGCATCTCTCACTCCACCCCAACCCTTGCGGGGGTGGGGCTTGGAGAGGGTTCCTTCCGGGCCGCTCCCCATATCATCAGGGGTGGCCGAGTCGGTTGGGCCAGGAGGTTGAGTCGAAGGGGCTGTTGGTGGAGCTATCTAATGTCCTACTAGTAAAGGTTGTGAGGAGGCCTTCTTCTCCTCCTGGTGAGAGAGGGATGGAGAGGGAGGACATCCCCTGGTGGCAGCAGGGGATGGAATGAAAGTTTGGAATTGGCTTTCTACTTGTATGTAGGAAGCAGGATACTGGTAGAGAGAGTTCTGGGATGGGCTCGTTCTATTTATACTGTCGGATGTATTTATTAGGTAATTGTTATTAGGTGGTAGGGTTCTTTATTATGATGTATTGTGATGCTGGGTTCCCCTGCATGGTATAAAAACCCCAGATATTGTACTGTATTTTGATTGATGTAAGCTGCCTTGAGCTAACTCAGGTGTCAGGGCTAAAATCCCTCTACGATGGGTGGGGAACCCCCGCAGGGCGCTAGGAGGTCAGGGGACCCGATTTCCCATGCGGAGGAGAAACCCGGTAACAAAAACCCCACCCCTCACTGTAGGACTTGCGGAGCCAAGCGAAGGGGACGTGGGGGCGCAACAAGCCTCGGAGACTCTGTTACGCCAAGGGGTGGGGCTGGAGCAAGGCGCCATAGCAGAAGCCAAACAAGCAGAGGAAGAGACGGGGCCAGCTGTAGCAGTGCGACGTTCAGCGCACTTGCAGGCGCAACGTGGGGGGCGGAGCCAAGCACATTTAAGCCCAGATTAACAGTGTTGCGTTGCTGGCGATCAGGTCACTGTGAAGCCGGCCCCTGGAGGTTTTGCGAGTCTTGGAGTTATTCATTGCAGTGTGGAGCGAGAGAGGTGAAAGGCGTGTGAGTGGAGAGCGAGTGGTGAGTGCGTGGTGGTTAAGGGTGAGTGTTTGGGCGGTGTGGGGGAGAGCGAGGTTTGTTCATGTGGCATACACTTCCCCTACTATCCCAGGTGCCCTGATTCCCCTTCCAGTGTGGTTGTGACTTTCCCCATCCGCCCTATACCTTTTGGTGCTTCCCCTATTCCCCCATTGGGAACACTTGTGGGGTTTCCCCAATTTCTGGCACAGTGTGTGAGGGGGTGATTGGACTAGGGGCAGGGAATTATTCCCCCTGTACCGAGAAACAGAGGTCTGCTCTCACACTTCCTGGTCGGGCCCCCTATGATGACACGGCCTCAGCTCTCTTGAGAGCTTTTTGGCCAACTACGAGCCTGAGGGGACTAATTTCTCGGGAGAACTGTGAGCAACCCTCTGGGTACAAGAGTTCCCCGGGGTGGGTGAGAGTGTGGTGCTGGGTCTGTGGGTCCCTTCTGCCCCATTTCCCTTCCGTAGACCCAACAGTATCGCCAGCACCCCACCATGGATCTGGCACAACAAGTTACCGAGATGGAGCGTGCCATTCAGGCTTTAGCCCTGGAGCTTAAAGACCTTAAAGAACAGGGGGCGGTCAGAGGTGCAGGAGCACAGGGTGAGGTGGCGGCCCTGGCTCCCCCAGTGGGGGGACAGCCCCCGCCACCCTTAGCTGCTGAGGCAGAGCCACTGGGAAGAGAGCCACGACACCCCCCCATTCAGAAGTTCGGAGGGGACCGGAGACAGTTTCAGGGGTTCTTAGCCCTATGCAAGGTGGCCTTCCAGGTCCAACCTCGTACCTATGCTTCGGATGCGGCCAAGGTGGCCTTTATTATTGGACACCTGGAGGGTCTTGCATTAGATTGGGCCACTCCCCTCCTTCTTAAGGGCAGTCCCCTGTTGCAAGATATCGAAGGATTCCTGCGCGAATTTCAATTCCTGTTTGACTACCCCCACTGCAAACGGGATGCGGAGGCAGCCATAATGACCTTAAAACAGGGGAAAGGGCCCCTTCTGGAGTACGTCACACGCTTCCAACAACTGGCGGTGGAGTTGGGGTGGGCGGATGAAGTCCTGAAGTTCCTGTTTCTCAAAGGTCTCCACGATGATATAAAGGACCAGCTGGCTTTAACGGGAACTCCCGCTAAATGAGGAGAGCTCATCAACCTAGCTTGCCAGATTGATGAGAGACTCACGGAGCGTCGGCGAGAACGGCGGCAGGAGACCGGTCGAAGCTGGGTTCCGCGAAGCCCCCCGCCCGGGGTGGGCCCTACAAAAGGGGAAGAGGTGGAACCCATGCAAATTGGGGCCTCCCGAGGGCCCCTGGATCCTCAAGAGAAGGAACGCCGATGGGTTGGATGGTTGTGTTATTATTGTGGCCTCGCAGGACACTACACTAGTTCTTGTCCACAGCTACCCCCTAGCCATCGTGGGACGGGAAACGATCGGGGCCAGGGCGGACAGGGGGCGTCCTGGTAACTTGTAACAATGGCCCCCTCACTGTACGACACCAGATTGATACGACATATCGACCGGGGGACCAATTGCGAGTTCCTGTGATGTTGGGGTTTCATGGGTCAAAGGCTGTGGTCCTGCCTGCCCTTGTACATTCGGGAGCATCAGGAAACTTCATTGATATCCAAGTAGCACAGAGGTATGGAATTCCGTTGATCCCGAAGCCCACCCCTGAAGCGGTGTTCACTATTGATGGGTCCCCGTTGATTTCAGGTCCCATTACACAATGCACCCCAGTACTTGACGGGTGGATAGGGAACCACCAGGAACGCATAACCCTGGATGCAGTCAGCACCTCGGCCTTCCAGGTGGTGCTGGGAATTCTTTGGCTGCAAAAACATAATCCCTCGATCGACTGGGAGCGCAAGAAGGTGTCTTTTCTGTTGCCCTTTTGCAAGCAATGCTGCCAACAGCCCCCGCCAGGGAGCCTAACCACCAGGCACTGTGAATGCAACAGTCGGAGGGTCTATCCTCCTGGCCGAGTATGAGGACATGCAGGACGTATTCTGGAAACAAGAAGCATTAGAGCTCCCACCTCATCGTCCTTATGATTGTGCCATTACATTGTTACCCGATACCATGCCCCCCTATGGGCGGATTTATGCACTCTCTGAACTGGAATTGCAGACTTTGAAGGAATATATTGATGAAAACCTAGAGAAGGGTTTTATTCGCCCCTCCACCTCCCCTGGGGGTGCACCGCTTTTTTTTGTACCAAAAAAGGATGGAGGCCTAAGGCCATGTATTGACTATAGAGGACTCAACGCCATCACGGTGAAGAACAGGTATCCCCTTCCTCTCATCCCAGAACTGCTTAACAGGCTCCAAGGAGCCACTATCTTTACAAAGCTGGATCTGCGTGGAGCATATAACCTTCTTCGGGTGAAGGAAGGGGATGAGTGGAAGACCGCCTTCTGTACCAGATACGGGCATTTTGAATACCTCATTATGCCTTACGGTCTTGCTAATGCCCCGGCAGCCTTCCAACACTTGATCAATGATATCTTCAGAGATATCTTAGACCAGTTTGTCATTTCCTACCTGGATGACATTCTTATTTTTCCCCACGAGCCGTTACAGCATATTCAGCATGTACGCACAGTCCTCCACCGACTACGACAATACCGCTTGTATTGTAAAATGGAAAAATGCGCGTTCCATCAAACCGAAGTTTCATTCTTAGGATTTGTAGTCTCGGCGAAGGGAATAACCATGGAGTCATCCAAGGTGGACTCAATTAAAGCCTGGCCTGCCCCACTGGCAGTTAAACCATTGCAGCGTTTCCTAGGAAGTGCAAATTATTACAGGCAATATATTCCCCAGTATGCGGATATCACGACACCCCTGACCACTCTCTTGAAAAAAGGTCAACCCTATGTGTGGGGACCACCTCAGCAAGAGGCTTTTGAACGGCTGAAGGCCGCCTTTACCACTGCCCCCATTCTTCAACATCCCGAGTTCACAAAACCTTTTATCGTAGAGACGGACGCATCAAGTGTGGCGTTAGGAGCAGTCCTCTCACAACCCTCAGAGCCAGGCCAACAACCTCGACCGTGCGCCTTTTACTCCCATCAATTGACGTCCACGGAAAGAAATTACACGATTCTAGACCGGGAATTACTAGCCATACGTGCGGCCTTTGAAGTTTGGTGACATTTGTTGGAAGGTGCTCAACATCCAGTACAAGTGATTACAGATCATAAAAATCTAGTATACCTCCAAACTGCTAGGATTCAGAATGCACGTCATGCGAGGTGGGCCCTCTTCTTCACACATTTTAATTTTCAAATCATCTACCGTCCTGGAAAATTAAACACCGTGGCAGACGCTCTTTCATGCTGCCAAGAGGTCTCCAGTGAACTTGAGTCCCGGGGGGAGCCTATCCTGGAGCGACGGGCCTTTCTAGCAGGGGAGCTTACTGTCCAACAATTGCGAACCTGGGCCGCCCGGGACCCGCTCACGCAAGGACTGATAAAATCCCCAACCACGGGCTTGCCTATGTATCAAGACCGAATTGCTGTGCCCGGCGCCGCCCGCCATAAAATTTTGTGGGCCCACCATGATGCCCCCATGGCTGGCCACCCGGGACAAAAACGCACTCTTCAACTCTTACAAAGACACTTTTGGTGGCCTAGCATGAGGCAAGATACAAAAAACTATGTTCGCGGATGCGCTATTTTCTGCCGTACGAAGGTCCCCCGACAGAAATCGGTTGGATTACTACAGTTGCCCCCTTGCCCCAGGGCCCTTGGCAACGCATACATTTAGATTTTATTGTAGAGTTACCCTTGTCCCAGGGGTATACCACAATCCTCGTAGTCATAGACCAGTTTACAAAGATGGGACATTTCATACCATGCAAAGGTCTCCCCACCGCGCGCCAAACCGCACAACTCTTTTACAACATATCGTCAAACACCATGGGTTGCCTTGTACTATTGTTTCGGACCGAGGGGCTCAGTTCACCTCTCGGTTCTGGAAGGCCTTGTTCCGTGCCGTAGGATCTCAGCTCGCCCCTACTACAGCATACCGGCCTCAAGCCAACGGACAAGTAGAGAGAGCCAACCAAACTCTGGAACAGTATCTTCGTTGTTATGTTAACTATCTGCAAGACGACTGGGTGGCCTATCTTGCCCTTGCAGAGTTCGCCTTCAGTAACGCCCCGCATGCAGCTTTAGGTACGTCCCCCTTTTTTATATCGTATGGGTTTCACCCGAGACTTTTACTCCTGGAAGAACCGCCCATGGAAGTACCCGCAGCAGGAGCCATGATCCAGACTCTCCATCGTTGCCATGCTTACGCACGAAAGATGTTACAAGAGGCCCATCAGCAGTACAAAAAGATGACCGACAGTCATCGACGTCCAGCCCCCCAATACCAAATCGGAGATATGGTCTGGGTTGACCAGCATCACTACCGGTCCCTGCGTCCTTCGTTGAAATTGGATGACCATTATATGGGACCTTTTCCCATTGAACGACAAATTAACCCTGTGGTGTACCGTGTGACTCTTCCCCCAGCACTTCGGATCCATCCTGTATTTCACATATCCCTACTGAAACCCTACCACCCTCCTTTATTTCCCGAAGCTACACCCCCAGGACCCGTCTGTGAGATTCAAGGAGAACCTGAGTACGAAGTCCGCGTCCTTCTGGACTCTAGGATTAGGCAGGGCAAATTATTTTATTTAGTGGACTGGAAGGGGTACGGAGTAGCGGATCGTTCCTGGGAACCTGCCTCCTCCATCCATGCCCCTCGACTGATTCATCGGTTCCATTCTCAATACCCCTCCAAACCAGGACCTCGTCCTGGCCTTCATTTCAAATGGAGGCCATGGAGGGGGGGTTCTGTCAGGGATAAAACCCCTCTACGATGGGTGGGGAACCCCCGCAGGGTGTTAGGAGGTCAGGGGACCTGATTTCCCATGCGGAGGAGAAGCCCGGTAACAAAAACCCCACCCCTCACCGTAGGACTTGCGGAGCCAAGCGAAGGGGACATGGGGGTGCAACAAGCCTCGGAGACTCTGTTACGCCAAGGGGCGGGGCTGGAGAAAGGCACCATAGCAGAAGCCAAACAAGCAGAGGAAGAGACGGGGCCAGCTGTAGCAGTGCGATGTTCAGCGCGCTTGTAGGCGCAATGTGTGGGGCAGAGCCAAGCACATTTAAGCCCAGATTAACAGTGTTGCATTTCTGGTGATCAGGTCACTGTGAAGCTGGTCCCTGGAGGTTTTGCGAGTCTTGGAGTTATTCATTGCAGTGTGGAGCGAGAGAGGCGAAAGGTGTGTGAGTGGAGAGCGAGTGGTGAGTGCGTGGTGGTTAAGGGTGAGTGTTTAGGCGGTGGGGGGGGAGAGCGAGGTTTGTTCACGTGGCATACACTGATTCCCCTTCCAGTGTGGTTGTGACTTTCCCCATCCACCCTATACCCTTTGGTGCTTCCCCTATTCCCCCACTGGGAACACTTGTGGGGTTTCCCCAATTTCTGGCACAGTGTGTGAGGGGGTGATTGGACTAGGGGCAGGGAATTATTCCTCCTGTACCGAGAAACAGAGGTCTGCTCTCACATTTCCTGGTTGGGCCCCCTATGATGACACGGCCTCAGCTCTCTTGAGAGTTTTTTGGCCAACTACGAGCCTGAGGGGACTAATTTCTCGGGAGAACTGTGAGCAACCCTCTGGGTACAGGAGTTCCCCGGGGTGGGTGAGAGTGTGGTGCCGGGTCTGTGGGTCCCTTCTGCCCCATTTCCCTTCCGTAGACCCAACATCAGGTTAGGAGAGCGCAGGGTATAAATAAAAGTGGAATGGAATAATAGGGAGCACTCATTGGGGGATATAACCATTGACTAGTATAACTATAAATCTGTGTGGCAAGGCTAACCTCCAAACCGAAAAAAGGGAGGGTAAGATTTAAGTAAAAATACCATAGCTTGTAAAGACACCGCTACAAGGAGCGCAAGCCCTCCACTTGGTCTACCCTTTGACAACGAGGATAAAGACACTGCTGGGGAAGAAAAACCCTCAAAATTTCTAACTGAAAAATTCTCTGTTGTTAGCCAGGTTTCTTGGAGAAAGATGCAATCATAATGCCGGAGATAATCCCTAAAATCAGGATCTTCTACTTTATTCCTCCAACCTGAGATATTCCAAGACAATATAGATAAAGCCGATTTAGCAGGCTTATGTCATGTTAATAAAGGGTCTGAGACTCTGCCCACAGCACCTACCATGCTAGAGTGCTGCTGTATTTTTGGTGTTCCCTCCAATCCATAACCTGCACTCTGATCCACTAAAGTGGAATCATCTATTTTGTGATTAACCTGAGAAATAAGACTATCTGCACTTACAGTCAGCCTTAGGGGTAACTCACTTATATGTCTAGATCCTTCCATATTCTGTACTCCCTCAGTACCCACTAAGACTCCTTGGGTCATATCAGGCTCTATCTCAATGTGGGCTTCCAACACGGGATTGACTTGATGTAATGTAGTCCGAATAGATCCAAGTCTGCCCAGTATCTTGCTTTGTTCCAGAACTGGTAAAGATTGAAAGACAGATACCCACTGTTGTTCTTGTTCCTTAAATTTGGAGCTTACTGGAGAATACTTTATTCAACCTAAGGGATTTGCATCCGTCTGAAGGTTTTCTTATTGCAAGAGATTTCAGTGCTCGAATTGGAGAATCTCTCATATCTAAGAGGGGGGTAATACTGGATATTTATGCACCAGAAGTGCAGACTTCGAGCAGGGTCTCCAAAGATGGAGTTACTAACAGTGCTGGGCTATTGTTTCAAAAATTTTATTGAGACTGCCGAGCTATTGAAATTAAACGACTCTATGCCAGGGGACCCACTAGGAGATTATACTTTTGTTTCACATTGTGGAAGAAGTGTTATCAACTATGTGATGGTCTCAGAACTGCTGCTGCCATATGTTGTTGATTTTGCTGTTTTGCCAGCAACAGACTCTGAACATTTTCCCCTGGTAACTTGGATTAATACTCCTTATGAGGCGGGAGATGAGATGCAAGAAAATTTGTTACTGTAACTCTGGCAGGCAAAGAGTTAAATGGTCCCCTCAGATTCAGGAGACTATATCAACTCTTCTGTCATCTCAAATTCTTGAAACTTTTCTAGTTAGCCACTTGCAAGTGCCTGAGGAAATCTTACAGGCATATGATGATCTTGTCACTATGCTGCATCCTTTATTAGTGACTCACCCAAAAAACAAACAAACAGGGGATGTATAGGAATTCAGGCTGGTTTGACAGATCTTGTAGGTAAACTAAGCATTATTTGAATCGCTTAGTACGGGCTATGAAGGGAAGCAGTTACAATAGCTTACTAGTAGACAGATTTCTTATAGCAAGAAAAGAGTACAAAAATCTTTTAAAACAAAAGAAAAAGCAGAATCAACTGGCTTTCTGGGCAGACCTGGAGATTGCTGTGAATGAGGGTAATTCCCCAAGATTCTGGTCTCTAATTAAATCAGTGTGGGCTTCGGGAGTTTACCATGGGGAAGTTAATATTCCAGCGGCTAAATGGGAAGCCCATTATAGGGCCATATTTTCAGGCGTATGTACCCATACAAGTGAACCTACATTGTACTCACTGGATACTAGAGGTGGGACCCCGGGCCCATTACCGGCTACCGGATTTACCGGTTACCGGTTCTCTAAAAACCGGATTCCCGGATTAAATCCGGTATACCGGTACCGGTTTTATTTCATTGATTTCAATGGGGCACTGTGTCCCCATTGAAATCAATGAAATAAATTAATTCCTTCCCCCTCCCCCTCCCAGGCTGCGCGGGTGGAAGGGGGGACACCCCCCACCCACCCTGCCCAGCCTGGATTTTTGTTTAAAAAAAGACTCAGAGGCGAGCCCACCCCCCAGCACCAGCGGCCGCGGCGTCCCCGCAGCCGCCGGTAAGTATGACCCGATCCCTGGGGGGGGTGTTTAACACCCCCCCAACCCCCCAGGGATCACCCCTACTAAAGTTCAGTGCTTGCTTACCTTGCGGAGCTCCGGCGGCGGCGGCGGGCGGTCCGGCGGCCTCAGCGCCGGCTGTGGCTGCCGGCGTCAGAGACGCTCTAGGCCTTCCGGGGAAACCCGGAAGTAAAATACTTATTGACTAGATTACAAACTTGGGTCAATTAAAGGAATCTTATAAGACAAGAACAGGCGGGCTTCAAAAAAGGAGTTGCAACCACTGATCATATTTTTGTGTTAGACCAACTAATTGCTAAATACGTGCATCTGAGGGTTAAATCACACATTTATATTTGCTTTGTCGATTTAAATGAGGCTTTTGATACAGTGAATAGGGAGAGACTATGGCAGAAGCTGTTAAAATACTAGATTGATTTGAGGTTGTTATATCTAATCCAGGCAGTTCATGCAAATACATCTTTCCAAGTTAGAATGAATAGGCAGGGCAGTCTTACACAACCTATAAAAATTCTAAGGGGCGTTATGCAGGGTTGTACTTTAGCGTCCTTATTATTTAGCTTATATTTAAATGATATGAAGGAGGCACTTGGGAATCCCGCATACCATCCAGTCGAGTTAGGTGACCAGATATTTTTGGCCTTATTATATGCGGACGACACAGTACTCATAGCTCGTACCCAGACAGGGCTGAGAAGGCTAATGGCAGCCTTTTGTACCTATTGTAGGAATGAATTATTACTAATTAACTACACCAAGACTAAGGTTTTGGTGATAAGTAAAGCTCAGGTTCAACATAAATGGTTTATGGAGGCCCATAGTATCGAGCAGGTTCGACACTTTAAATACCTTGGAGTTGTAGTGTCTGCTGCTCCCTCATGGCGTTTGCATTATAAATCTGCCTGGGAAGCAGTAAGATCCATAGGTCAAGGTGGTATTGGTTTCTACTGGGCCAAAGGGGGAAAATTATTTAGACCAGCCCTGAGACTATTAAAAGCCAAACTGATACCTCAATTGTTATATGGAGCCTCAGTTTGGAGTATAGCCATGATTGATAAGCTTGAGGTCGACCAAAATAGAATTCTATGGGCTATTTTACATGCCCCTAAAGGTACACCTGCAATTCTGCTTAGGGCAGAGGCAGGTGTCAGCTGAGTTGCAGTATTGGTTAAGCTAGCCATTCTGAAATTCTGGTTATGGCTAAACCTAATTTATGTAGATTCTCTATCACGATTGGCCATTCATTCAGCTATTGGCAAATGGTAAGCTAAGGTTGAGGAAATTTTACACTCTATGGGTTTTTCTACATCCTATATTCTATCCTTTCCATTCCCTAGAGCGTGGGCTGAAATTAGATTCAGGCTAAAAGACCAGGTGTCACGGCTGAGCCTTGAACCCCTGGCCTTAGGTGCTTGCTGCCTCCTGCACCACGAGGGGGTTACTGCAGGGGGTGGCTTCCCTCCCTGCCTTGTTGTTCTGTCTCTTCCTTTTAGCTCTGTGTCCTGTTCGCACCTGATAGGGGGCGTGGGCCCACCTGCCACAGCCTGATTGGCTCCTTGTAGTATTTAAGGCTGCTGAGGGCTGTGGCAGGTGCGGAGCTTCAGGTCTTCCCTCTATGACCCTTGTGTGGCTCATGCTCTGTGCTCTACTTGCCTTCTCTTGCTGTACCTTTGTTTGAGTCTGTGTTGTGTTTCCTCTGTCTTCCTAGTGTGGTATATCTTTCCCCCTCCCCTTATGTTGATACCCTGCCCTGTGTTTATGTGGATGTGTATCCCTGTTCCCTTGAACCCTCTTCATAGTGTATTGTGTGTTCTGTTGTCTATTGTTTGTGCATTGGCTGGAAATGCCCTATTCTGTGTTTGTCTTCTGTCTCTTATGACCTTGTTACTCTCCTCTCCTCTGGGCTCTGGCTCCCTCGCCCCTGTGGCTCCCCACTGCCTTGCCCTTGGCTCTTTGCTTCTGGTCCCATCTTGGGCCCCTTACTCCTTACCCCTGATTCCAGCTCCCTGTTCCTTGCCCTTGATCCCTCGTTACCTGCCTCTGGTTCTTTGTTCCCTGACTCTGGTCCCCTACTCCCAGTTCCTGATTTGCCTCTCGCCAATTCCCTGTCCCTCGACCTCAATGATGAGCCGTACTTTCTTAGGCCAGCCTGTCTGGCTCTTATGCTGAACACTTCGTTTCCTTGGTATCGGAGAGCAGCTGAGAGGTTCCCTTGTTACCCCCTTGCCTCCTTCCCTCCCTTTTCCCCACCTACCTACCTTTTCCTCCTCACTCTTCTAGCCCTTGGCCCCATCTCCCTACCTTCCCTTCCGTCCTGTCCCTAGGCTCCGATCTCAGAGCTTGCCAATCTTCTCCCTCCTTCCCCTAGGCTCTGACCCTGGAGCCCTAACACCAGGAGGTTCAATTTACAAGAGAAGATCAACCAAAGCAAAAAACTTAACAGTTTAAAAATACACTTAAATGTACAAGCGTTTCCTTCAAATACACACAAAAACACACTTTAGTACAATTACCATTCAAAACACCTTCTACTCCATGCATTGCAACAAAACATAAATGCCAAAAAACATAGAAATTAATTCACACTTAGAGCAATATTTAATATTTTACCATCAACATACATGTAATACTAAATTCCTTACCATGCATTAGGGGTGGGAATACCGGCAAATCCGGAATCCGATAATGCCGGTACTGGGCGTACCGGCATTGTCGGATTCAACCTGGTAAATCCGGTCTGGTTACTGGATTCCGGGTACCGGATTTTTTTACATTGCAGCCATTTAAATGAATGGCTGCAATGTAAGCAAAGCCCCACCAAAAAAGTTAAAAAAACACCAACCCTCTCCGAGTCCAGGCTGTGCGGGTGGAAGGGGGGACACCCCCCACCCACCCTGCCCAGCCTGGATTTTTGTTAAAAAAAAGAGCCCACCCCCCAGCACCAGCAGCCGTGGCGTCCCCGCAGCCGCCGGTAAGTATAGACCCGATCCCTGGGTGGGGGTGTTTAACCCCCCCCAACCCCCCAGGGATCACCCCTACTAAAATTGAGTGCTTTACCTTTGCGGAGCTCCGGGTGCGGCGGCGGGGGGCGATCTGGCGGCCTCAGTGCCAGCTGTGGCTGCCGGCATCAGAGACGCTCTAGGCCTTCCGGGGAACTTCCCCGGAAGGCCTAGAGCGTCTCTGATGCCGGCAGTCACAGCCGGCGCTGAGGCCGCCGGATTGCCTGCCGCCGCCGCACCCGGAGCTCCGCAAAGGTAAAGCACTCAACTTTAGTAGGGGTGATCCCTGGGGGGTTGGGG
>QEPC01007291.1:856961-871296 GCA_003113815.1 Sphenodon punctatus
TTGTAGGAGTAGGCCTGTGTACTTATTAGATAATCCATTTAGTTCATAGCATTTAGAATAGTTAATAGCAGTTAGATTTAGTGTAGATAGATAGATATAATATTAGATTAATATTTTTTTAAAAAACCATATAAAAACAACAAAAACAAACAAAAGAAAACCATATAAAACCCAATAAAAAAAACCCAAAACCATATAAAAAACAAAAAACACACCCATAACATTTCCCGAACGGTCGAACTGAACGACCGAACCCATTGAACTAACCGAATGGCTGAACCGAACGCGGCCAAACCGAACGCGGCCGAACCTGAACCGCGATCTGTTCGCCCATCCCTAGGAGTTTGCAGATAACAGGTGGGGGATAATCTTGGGTGGGGATGGTTAGCAGGAGTTCGGAAGTGTGGAGTGGAAGAGGTGGGTTTTGAGGAGGGACTTGAAGGTGTGGAGGGTGGGGGCAAGGCAGACGAGGGCAAGGAGGAAGTTCCAGGTGTGCGGGGCAGCAAGGGAGATGGGACGAAGGTGGTTGGGGGAACAGGATGGTGAGGGAGGGGATGGAAGAGGCGCGGAGTGCTCAAGCAGGGGTTCAGAGGGAGATCAGGAGAGAGGTTGTGAAGGGCTTTGTAAGCACCATTCTGTCTCTGCAGCCTCTGCTAGTGAGTTGCTAGAGCACTAATAAGATCAGTCCTGCAGCTGTTGCAATTATGTACTTTTTTCAAAAGCTTTATCTGAGCCTCATGCAACCTGGAATGGGGTGTTAGTTCCACACTAGACCCTTCAGACCTATTCTAGATCAGGGAAGTTACTCTTTCAATTTCATTGCTTTCTCCCAAGGTCAATTCTTTCTGCCTCTTCTCCCCTTTCATTTAGTTCCCTGCTTCTTGGCATTATTAGTTTTCACACCTTGCCACTGGCATTCAGGGGAGGGCAGCCCTTTGGTCTCTGTGCAGGCCTCTCTAAATAAGGTCTCCAATACTACAGTACTTACAGGGATCTGATAGCAGTGCAAACACTTCTTCTAAGGAGAGCCCTGGAAGCTTCATACTTCCCTTTCACTTTATCCCAGGTATGCAGGCCTGCTTACTTCCCTCGCTTCTGCAGCTAACCTTTGGGTCATGATGTAACCTTCCTTATCAGTAAAGTTACCCACTTCTCTATCATTCCATTCTTGGGGTAGATATCCTGTCTCCACTATTTGGTGGAATTTCAACCTGCCCAAAGTTTCCAAAAGCTGCTTCTTTCCCAGTTGGTCTAAACTCAGTGTCAGAGGTTTGGGTCCCTGAATTAATGAATGCCCAGTTACACTCCCGCCGAGTTGTTTCTGCTTTTCTCAGGGTTACCGTTTGTACCTGTGCTTCTGCATACTCTACTTTAGGCCTTGTGTCCACCTGTACCCCACTTACCTTTCTAGATTGAGCTTCTAGATAAAGGGCCTCTTGATACGCAAAATCAGCTTTGCTAGATTTTTGCCTTCTCTGTATTGGAGTTGTAATCCCCTCTAACACAGTCTGGGTCACTTTCTCTGTTAGCACAGGTGTGGCCACTGGTTTTATCTGAGCTTCCTACTCCACTGTCTGTCTTTCCATTTGGGTTCCTGCATGGCTGGAGGTAAACATAGCCAATCCCTCTATCTGTGTAGCTTTACAACAGAGGGGTCCCCCTTTCTTATCTTTCCAGGCTCTTTCCCCCTTTTCTAGCTCCTTTGTTAACTCTCCAATTTTTCTTCTTAGAGTCATTTTCTTTTTCTATTTCCTTCATTATCGGAGTTAACTGCTTTAGTTCTTGGCTTCTTCTCCCTAGAACCTCCACAGTCAGATCATCTTGTATCCTCTGATCTATTTTATCAGGGGGATCCTGAGCCCTTATTTACTATATTATTCCATTTCTCTAGGGCTTCCAATGTCAAGCCCGTCTGCATTTCTTTCTCTCTTTCCTTCTGTTTCCTTGATGCTTTTACCTGCCTGGGTAGTCTTGCTGCAAATGCTCCATTTCATTGCAGGCCCAGCATATTCTCTCTCACTAGTTTCTCTACCTGTACCCCCGTTTCCCAGCCTGTTTTCCCACGGCTGGTCTAATCCCAATTACATTCCTGCTCCCTTTTTCCAATCACTTGGCCCTTTCTTTCAGGGCACTCCCTTCTTAGGTGCTCTGTGCTATTACAAATCCATCACGTTCTTCTATTTACCCCAGAGGTGCAGTACCTCCAGAGATGTGTCTCATGGCCGCATGCATAATATAGTCCGATGGGCCTCCTCCTTTGGTAACTCCCATCAGTTACATAGTGTTAGGTCTAGAGGGGGGAAGTGGGAAAAGGTTCAGTAAAGGGGAACACAAGCCTTATGTCACCCTAAAAGCCCCTCAGGATCTTGTAGCAGGATGGCAATGATGAGCTGAACCCCAAGTTCATCATAGGGGATGTGAACAAGAGGCTGTGCTGGAAATTATCACTAGGTGCCAGTAGATGGCAGCAGAGCTAATCCAGCAGACACAGTGAGCAAACCTATGGCTGGGAGATACCAATGAGCGCCAGTAGATGGTAGCAAGGCCAAACTACACACACAGATGGATTACAATGAAGCAAGCAGGGAAGTGGTGTGGAGAGAGAGGACTGGGAGTGAGACTACAACAGGTAAATGCAGAGGGGGGTTGGGGAACACAAGGGGTAAGGGAAGCTGGGGAACAGGAGGAGGAGAGGGAGGGTAGCCTGGGGGAAGGGAATGACAGATCAGAGGGAAAAGGACACAACAGGGTGGGGGTGCAAGGAAGGGAAGCACTATCCCTACAGGAAGGGTAACTCACAGAATCCATGAGGCAGGGAGACAGCAAACACAGCAAGACAAGGAACCAGGAAGCACTTCACAGGAGAAGTGTCACAAGGAAGGGCTGACTGAGACTCATAGGGAATCGGATAGCCAGCAAGGCTTAGAGCAGCTGAGAGCCTTATAAAGGAATGGGTAGCTTCCTCATCTTACCAGCTGTCTCTCTACAGTTGCCTAGCAACGCCTGCTATTTAGGACTGTGGCTTAAAGGGGCTGTGTCTCTTTCTTCCCTGAACTTAGGGGACAAATCTTATTCTGTGGGCTGTGACACATAGGGGCAACATCTACATATGTCCCCACTATCCACAGTAACATTCCCCCAGGGTTCCCCACATGGGAGCACCTTGGTACTTGTTATCCTGTGCTGCCAGTCTCCTCTGTTGTTGGCGTAATCTCCAGGTCAACAATGTCTGGGACGTCCGCTGTTCCCCTCTGCCATTCTGCTGTCTCCATCGCAGCTCCGGCTCCATTCAGCACCAGAGTGTCACTGCATGGCTTCCCCATGAAGTCCTCCTCTCACCATTCTGTCTTTCCTTCTGGGGATCCACATCACACTGTGTTGTTGGGGCAAACCTCCAGGCTCCAGCCCTTTCTCTGTGGATGCTCCTTTGCGCTCCTCCTTAGGTATCAATCCTCCCTCTGCTTCACCGGTGGGGTGAATCCTCCAATTACCCTCTCACTCTCCAGGAACTCTTTCTCAGGCACAAACTGCTGTAACACTACCCTGCACCAGGATCTTACCACTTGGGAAAGTACTAACATCACAGGCAGTAGGGATGTGTGAACGGGGTTCGGATGTTCGGACTGAACTCAGTCTGTTTGGACATCCAAACCGAACATCCAAACTGAACTCGAAAATGGCCAAACAGTTCGGTCATGTTCAGGTGAGTTCGGATGAGTTCAGGGGTGGGAAAAACGTGACAGGAGGGGAAGGCAGCTGAGGAGCAGACTTCCTGGCACCATGGGTGGAGACCAGGGGTTGTTTCAGGGCCAAATGATACTGATACCAAAAAAGTTATTCAAATTCAGTATTGGTAGTGCTATTTTTGAATGTTCTGCCAACTCTGGCCGAACCGAACTCCGGCGACCCAAACAAACAAACCCGAACTTGGGTTTTGAACCGAATGGCATTCTGTTCGCACATCCCTAATGGTCGGCAAGGCATGCCCATATTCTCCACCATTTGTCAAAGGGTTCCGTTTATTGGCAGATAAGTGTGTGCAGGCTCAAGCCTCGGGAGAGTAGACACTCAAGGGTTAAACATCCAAAACTCAGTTTATTCACAACATATAGTCCATAGGCCAGGTCCCAGGCCTCTAGTCAATCACTAGCAAGCAGATAACTCAGTTACATTCAGATTAGCGTAGCCATGCACAGTCCCAGCCTAGGTAACATTAGCACACCTTATCTCCTTGTATCAGGCATTCTTCCCAATGCCCATCAAGTCAGCATCCTCCCAGAAGATGTGTCTTTTCTGCTGGTTAGGAACAGACTACCCTCAGCTGCCTGTGCTCTTTTCTTTTATACTGGTAGCCACACCCACACACTTCCAATTCCTCGTGGTGGCCATTTTAGGTGCTCTCTCCTCTAGGCACCATCTTGCTAGCCTTCTTAAAGGTATATCCCCTTATTGTGGCCCCACTCTGCCAGAAGGACAAGAAGACAGGGGCTGCTTGACCCTTGAGATGAGAGACAATGTATGCAAGGAATTGTAGAGACTGTGAGTAAATAAAAGACTTCTGAGAAGAATTCCCTGAGGAAAGTAGTTGATTGGGCCCTGATCCTGCATACACTCACACATGGAGGAGACCACCCTGTCACAGTGCTTATCCCTTAAAATTTGTGATCATGTAGACAGTTATCCTAGGATGACAATCCTGGGATGTCATCCTGGAATTACAACTAATATTGGGATAATTGTGTTTGTGTAGAAGCAGCCTCTGAGTCCTTTCAGTGACTATTAATCACTGTTCTCTGCAAAGCAGCACCTGTGCTTTCCTTAGTGCAAGCTGGGCATGGTCCTTTTACTGTTATTAGCACCTGCTTTGTTGCTGGTGATAATCATACTGTGACAGGGCAGAGTCCCTGCAGGCCACTAAGAGCTTTAAAGCAGCTAGTGCCAACAAAAGACTGGGGCTAACTGGACTTCAGGTACTGGGGCTTGAGCAGGGACTGCAACTAATTGACAGACAGCTGGGTTAGGTTGTGGCAGTAGCCAGCCCAGGGAGGGAGAGAGAATGAGCAAAGTCTCAGTGCAGGAGAAGCTGTGGAGGAAGCAAGATCTGCCAGAGACCGCTTCCTTAAGGAGGTAATGCATGGGGACTTATTCCCAAGTGGAAACTATTACTGGGAGTAATAGAGATTTCTGGAGAAGCAAGACTAGGGCTGGGAGGGAGCCTACTTAAGGCAAGTTCCAAGCAAATGAGGGTTGTTTGAACTGTGGATTCTATTGGGGTACAATGGGTGCTGTTTGCCCCTGAGAACCAATAACAGAGACACAGGGAACTGCTTAGAGTGGGGCATTGTCTACAGAGAGACTTAACTGGAGGAACCATGTCTATTTTATTACTTTGTAAAGTGCCAGGTACACTGCTGGTGCTATATAAATGTTTGTTAATAATTAATAATAATAATAACTTGGAGCTAATTTCCAAGGAGCCTGCGGTGCAATGCGCTCTAATCCTAAAATAACTTACAGTGCCCAAGCCTGACTCTGCTACACATACCCTGCTACAGTATCCATCACCCCCCAACTTCTGTAGACCCCCCTGGGTAGCCACAGCACCCACAGACAAAAGCAGAAGCCATTTGGCTTTCTCTGGCAAGCAACCCACAGGGCTGGTTTTCTATGGAGTTATGATCCTCCGTACTCATCACAAGCAAAAATTGCTACTTTCAAAAGATAAGAAAATATATGAGTTGCTTAACCAATGGTCAGCTTAGCTCCCACATATATTCCATGCACATTGATCTTCACTGCATTGGCCTTGCAGATCCCCCCAACTGCCTATTTCTTAACATTTGTGATACCACTCGAACCCAATTAAAAATTCCCATGCTTCCATGTGGTAACAGCTGTAATACTTTTACATGACTTAGCATGTGCACTGAAACACCTGTTACATGGATTAGCAGTGCTGGTGCAACACACAAACACACCGAGTTTCATAAAAACGTTTTCAGCCGTCTTAGCCAATAGCTGGGTATGCAGTCAGTCCTGTGCGGCGTGCAGCAAATCCTAGCTAAGCAGCTTCCCAGATCTTTAAACTTTTCAAAACATTTGGTGTGTGGTCTGCAGACTTCATTGACTCCTTTATCACAGCCATGAATGCCGAAAACTTCATGGTGTTCATTATCGTGCTTCAGGCCTTCTTGACCCCTGCTGAGCAGAACCTGTGAGTGATCCAGCAGATCCAATCCACCTGCTGTTGTTGGCTTGATGAGATTTCTAGGCATGGGAAGGCATTCACTAATACTGTGGTTGGGGTAGTGGGGTGAACTACAACACAGAGGCGGTTCCTGCTTCAGCACTGTGCACTTGCCTTTCTCGAGTGACAATGGACCATGCTGGGAAGGTTCGAAGCCCTGCAAGAGGAACTGATGCTGAGAGGTACCTGTCAGGAGACACGGCTTTAGTCACCAATGCCCTGTGCATGGCTGTACCCACCAAGAGGCTTGTCTGGGTGGAGGAGGAAGCACAGACTGGTGAAAGAATGTACTGTCCTCATGGGGAAATGCTGAGTGGATTTCCAACTTCAGGATGTCCTGTTATTTCATTCTGCAGATAGCTGAGATCCTCAGGCCACAGCTGGGGAAACAGAGCACGGTGATGCAGTTGCCCATCCCCATGGAGAAGCGCGTTGCCATCACCATCTGGAAGCTTGCCACTCCAGACTCTTGTCACTCTGTTGTCCAGAAATTTGGCATTGGAATCTCCATGGTGGGTACCATCCTTGTTGAGGTTTGCACTGCAATTGTTTAAGTGCTTCTGAATTGGGTGGTGCAGTTGGCTGACCCTGTGGAGGTAATGAAGGGCTTTCAGAGGGTTCCTGAAATGCATTGGGTCAATCAATGGGAGCCACATCACCACCATCTACCCACCTCATAGTAAGGACGACTACCTGAACCATAAGGGATTCTTCTCCATGATTCTCCAGGCTGTAGTGGACCGCCATGACCATTTTGTGGATGTGCTGGCTGGGTTGTCTGGGAAGTACTATGATGCCTGCATCTTTTGTCAGTCTCCCTTCTTTGGCTGCATATACACCAGAGACTTTGGACCCTCCACTGAAACATGCATTGAGGAGGTGCTCATGAGATCTGTTGTGCTCAGGAACCCTGCCTACTCCCTGAAGTAGAGCTGAAACAGGTACTAAATTTAGTACCCATGGGTAATACCTGCATCGGGTATCCAAATACCTGGAAAATCAAGTCCTTCTGGGACCAATTTTTCAATTTACCAATTCCTAATCAGAGTTGAAAAACTGAAAAATGGGCATGAAAATAAGAAAAAAGTGACCAGAAGTAGTTTCACGGGACCGGAAGTTAACTTTCCAGGACAGGGAAGTTCATTTTCTGAGATGGTGTCATAAAGAGGTCCAGCTTGCCACTGTCATAAAGAGGTCCATAGAGAGATGTAGGGTTTCAACTAGTTCCTGTAAAAGGATGTCTCTTAAACCCTTTCCCCCTCCCAGTCCAGCTGTGACTTAGTTCCCAACTAATCACCTGTAACTTGGGTGAGTTTCTCTGTATGCAAAGAAAATACAATCTTGGTCAGGTTCACCCAGGTATCCAACCTTCCGCTCGTGAGTAACACTAGGTGTCACAGGGGGAAGGGTTTACGGGGAGGAAAAAGGGGGAATGCTCCGCTCCACACACCTCTTGGTGCTGTCAATGCCCTCGTTTAAGAGGGAAAAACAGACCCTCAGGATAGAGTATTGGCCACGGGATCCCAGAGGGATCAGGCCCTATCATAATTGGGCTCAGGGCTCTGAGGTGAGGCACTCCCTACTTCTCTGTTTTCACACAACCGCCAGCTGTAACCATAGGAGAATGGAAGGAGGGGATGAGGGGTAGGTGCAGTCACAAGTGAGAAGCACAGGAGAGTAGGGGTCCAGGATGTAGGATAGGAAATGGGACACGTTCACACTACACAGGTGGGGAGGATGTCCCAGGGAGGGGGAGGGGGAGGAACCCAGACACCCAACTGTAACTCATCTCATGCTCCTCTCACTAACACATTCACTCTAGGAACAGGGGAACAAGGAAAGGCACAAACAACAATTTCCCAACCTCAAACAACACTGTCAACAAGATTTAATTCAAAAGATACTTAGCTCTCAAGCAGGAAGGGGCCAGCCTCTCAGCACTGATTACCGGCACTAAGAGTGTGCTGATGTCTCTTTTAACCCCTAAGTCCTGCTCCTTCTGGCATGCAATTCCTGGATGCGTACTGAGCATTGGGGTTGCTCAGGCAACTCCCTAATGCTCCCCGGAGCCAGCTTTGCCCTTGCCAGAAGTAGTGCTGGCAGAGCTGCTACCTCAGTGCTGGTTGTCCTAGCAACCGAGCACTGTAGTGACAGGGCTGCAGCTGCTTTGCCGGCCTGCAAGTGCGCTAGTGCTCCTGCTCCCTGTGCAGGTCAGGACCTGCCTGCAGCTACTCCCAGCCCCTCAGGCCCCCTGTGCAGCCATTGAAGGCTGCGGAGCATGACCGTACCCCACCCCCGCTCAAATCTCTGTCCCCGAAAACCAGCGGGGCCCTGGTTTCCAAGGGTGTCACCTATGGAAGATGCGCACTAATAGGGGAGCATGGACTTCAGATGCCAGCTCCCAAGAACTTCCCTCGGGGCCGTAGCCCTTCCAGTCTAGAAAATAATACAGCCGACCAAAGGAGGGTCTGTTCCGGGGAGTAAGGCAATAGGACAGTCATAGGGTCTTTGGGGAGGCAATGCTGCAGCCTGATGTTTGCTGAAAATGTCTCTATAATCTGTATACATTGGAGGAACACTACCCGGCACATCCTTGTCTGCAGCACAAAGTGTCTGGCATGCTGGCAGTCTTGGCCTAAGTGTCTTGCAATGTCGCACACAATAGGTTGAGTTGAATTGTACATGCCCTGTGCTCCAAACAATCTGGGGGTCATGCTGTCGTAGCCATAACAACCTAAATACAACAGGAAACTGGGGGGGGGGGATACAGGCAATGTCAAACCCCACTCGTTCTTGGTGGTCTCCAATGCTGCCTTCTAGCTCCACAGTTTGTAAGGTCACTGGTCCTGATATTAATGGGGATCCATTTAATGTATAGGTTCTGGGTGTTTCTTTTTGATAGGTCAAGATGCCTTGTTGTTGTACAAAGGCCATGTTCATGAAGTTCCCTGAGGCTCCAGAATCAATGAGCGCTGGTACAACCAGAGTTTTGTTCTTAGCAATTGTAAGGGTTATTGTGATCTACACATGTGCCCACGTCGCCCACGGACAGCAGTTCAATAGAACACAGGGATGTTGTCTACCTACCGGGAGTTCCCCTGCCCATCCCGGGGCTAATAGTTTTCTGGCTCTCGTCGCTGTGGGGATGACGCTGGGAATTCATGGACAAAATGAGTGGGTTCCTCACAGTAGAAGCAGGAGCAGGATCTGCTTCATTTCTCTCTCTCTTCCGTTGATATGGGGCCACACGAGGCACCTAGTTGCACTGATTTAGTTTCTTCTGGGCGGGTTCCCTCACTTCGGGGCATTGGCCCTGGGAATGGTCTGGGGCCATGCCCCCATGTCTCCTGATGTCACTCATGTCATCGTTTGTCTAGTCTATCATCAATTTGAAACACGATTGTAGCCAGCTCTTCCCATGTCTCCGTACATGTGGTATAGGCCAATTGGTCTTTTAGTTCCTCCTGTAACCCTTTCCAGAATATTACTCAAAGAACATTATTAGACCACTGTAGTTCTACAGCTAATTGCTGAAAATGTATTACATACTCTAGCAGAGACCCTTTGCCATGTTTCAGTGTCATTATGGCGATCTCAGCATTTTAAATTCTCTTTCAAAATCAGCATAGTTTGCCAGCAAAGAGCTACTCCCTGTAAGTAGAGTAGTAGCCCATGCTAGTGCTGTTCCCCCTAAATTGCCAATAATGAAGGCCACCTTGAGCTCATCAGAGGCATAGGTAGTGGGCTCCATAGCAAAGTTTAATTTACAGAGAACTAAGAAGCTCTGGAACTGTCTTCTGTCCCCCATAAATTCTCTATCCTGGGATCCTTGGGTTCTCATGGGGCCATGGCCCCCATGAGTGGCAGAGCATGTAGGATGGGGCAGCGGGTTCTGCGGGAGGAGCCGCTGCTTCTGGGACAGCATTCACAGCTGTAGCAGAGGCCAGTTGATTGTGCTTCTCCTGCAAATCCTTTACCTCCATGGCCAATGCTTGTACAGCCCTTGCTAGCTCCCCAATTTCCTTTGCTACATCCATCCCTGTCAATACTAAGACTCTAAGGGAATAGGGATTATTGGTGCCAGTAATACCATCACGGGGGAAGGGTATACGGGGAGGAAAAAGGGGGAAACACTCATCTCCACATGCCTCTTGGCACTCTCGGTGCCCTCGTTTAAGGGGGGAAAACAGCCCCTCAGGATAGAGTATTGGCCACTGGATCCCAGAGGGATCAGGCCTCTATCATCATTGGACTCAGGGCTCAATTGGGCTCAGGGTGAGGTACTCCCTACTTCTCTGTTTTCACACACACACACACACACACACACACACACACCAGCTGTAAACACAGGAGAATGGAAGAAGGGGATGACGGGTAAGTGGAGTCTCAAGCGAGGGGCACAGGGGAGTAGGGGTCCAGGAAATGGGACACGTTCACACTACACAGGTGGGGAGAATGCCCCAGGGAGGGGGGAGGGGAACACAACCATCCAGATACCCAACTGTAACTCATCCCATGCTTCTCTCACAAACACACTCACTCACACTAGGAACAGGGGAACAAGGAAAGGCACAAACAACAATTTCCCAACCTCAAACAACACTGTCAACAAGTGTAAGGAAAGGAGGGTGCAAGAAGGGAAAGGGAATGTGGAACACAGGCACACTCTTATCAAGTTCAATTCCAGCACTCTGCTTCCTCAGGATCTTGTGTGGCCCTAGTACTCCCATACGAGAGAAGGCCAAATCATCATCACAGGGATGGTGATCAAGGGAGGGCTGTTTGCAGGCTGCTCAACCTTTCTGTGCACTCCCCGCATCCCTTCCAATGTGTACCCACACCCACTAACACGACCTGAGAAGGAATCTAGTGTAGGACGTGTGGGAACTCGGGTGTAAGTTCCAGGGAAGGGAGTGCAAGGAGGGGGAACACACTTTCACTCTCACAAGGGTTATAGTGGTAAGGTGGGATCCAATTACAGAGAAGGTAAGATAGGACTTCATTCACTCCTACCTAACACCCACACCCACACTCTCTCTTGCAATACCATGGACACTCCAGATACTTTACCAACACTGCCACTCTCCTCAACAACCTCACTATCTCAGGGGTCAGTTTATCACAGCTGTGCTGATCACCGGCAGCATTTCCTGCTGCAGGCTTTCTTTTATGCTGCTCTATCCTGTACTGCAGCAGTGTGCAGGTGTGCTAAGCGCCAAAGTTCCACCAGTGGCCTCGCCCTGCTGTGCTCACCCTGTGTGCCTGAAGGGTCCCCCCCTCTGCTATTAGTGATGCACAGGCCCTGCCAGCCCCGCCCCACCGCTGTCAGTCTTGGGATCCTGGGTTGCCTTCCTGTCTCGGTTGCGACGCAGCATCGGCCTTGGCCCCACCCCCATGGACGTTTGCAGTTCCTGACAGCAAAATTCAATTCAAAAGGCTGTGTCAGAGGTGGTGTTGTGGTCCCCAAAGATTATAGTTCTGGGGGACCTCAACATTCACGCTGACGCAGTTCTCGGGAGAACCGAGCATGAGTTCATGGCTGCCATGGCAACCATGGGCCTGTCCCAGAGGGTCATCGGCCTGACACATCTTGGAGGACATACCTTGGACCTCATGTTTTGCACTGGCCTTGAGGCAGGTGCTCCATTAATGGGGGAGATATCAGCAGTGCCCTTGCCATGGACAGATCATTACCTTCTGCAGACCTCCCTTCTAGTACATGTCTGCCCCTGGAAAGGTGTGGAACCTATTAGGATGGTCTGCCCCCGGAGGCTGTTGGACCCAGTGTGGTTTCTAGGCGCTCAGGGGGAACTATCATCTGATCTTGACGACCGTCTCATCGATGACCTCGTCAAGCTATGGAACACCTTGTTGACGGAGGCCATTGATCAAACGGCTCCCAGGCATCCATTGCTCAGGTGGAGGCTCCTCAGACCTCCTTGATTCTCTGTGGAGTTACAGATGCTGAAGCAAGACGGGTGACGGTTGGAGTGACAGTGGCATCATTCTCATGCTGAAGCCGACAGATTGCGACATAGAGCTAGTTTACGAACCTATGCTGTGGCTATGCGGGCAGCAAAGAGGGAGTTCTTTGCTGCCCTCATAGCGTCTGCAAAATCCCGTCCGGCGGAGCTGTTCTGGGTTGTGCAGGGGTTGGTCAGTCCGGCCTCCCTCAACCCTGGGGTTGAGTCATCATCTGCCCACTGTGACCTTTTTGCGGATTACTTTGCGGAGAAAATTGCTCATATTCACCAAGACCTTGATGCTGCATTTAATATAGTGGAGGATGTAGAGGTCGTAGAAATCCCGGCTTGTCCGATTTTGTGGTATTACTTTCAGTCGGTGACACCCACTGACGTGGTGGATGTGCTTGGGGTGGTTCGAGTCACTTCTTGTGAATTAGATCCGTGCCTGTCCTGGCTGGTTAAGAACTGCCAGGAGACAATGGGGCCGTTGCTGGCCGGGGTGGTCATCGCCTCCCTGTGGGAGGGCAGAGTGCCAAGCTGCCACAAGGAGGTGGTGGTGCGGCCTCTGCTCAAGAAACCATTGCTTGACGCTGACTCCCCTGCCAGCTATCGGCCTGTATCTAACCCTCCCTTTTTAGGGAAGGTTATTGAATGGGTTGTGGCTCAGCAGCTCCAGGGGCATCTTGACCGCGTCGGTTATCTTGATCCTTCTCAGTCTGGCTTTCATCCAGGTCAACTCATGACACTGAGACAGCACTTGTAGCTTTGGTAGATGATCTCGGCCGTGAAAAGGACCGGGTCGTTCGACCCTATTGGTCCTGTTAGATCTTTCAACTGCATTTGATACCGTTGACCATGAGATGTTGGTGACGCACCTCCGGGACAGTGCAGGCGTGGGCGGGATCATTCTTGAATGGTTCTGCTCATTCCTGACCAGGAGAACTCAGTGGGTGGTACTCGGTGACTGTTTTTCATCATACCGAGACCTCCCATGTGGGGTTCCGCAGGGTTCTGTCTTGTCTCCTCTTCTGTTCAATGTGTATATGCAGCTGCTCGGTGAGGTGATCAGGGGGTACGGGGTGAGGTGTCATCTGTATGCGGATGACACCCACCTGTACCTCTCATTTTCAACTGATCCAGGCCTGGTTGCCTCAGTGCTTACCCGGTGTTTGGCAGCTGTGGGGGACTGGATGAGAGCTAATCGACTGTGACTGAATCCTGACAAGACGGAGGTGATGTTAGTGGGCAAGTCGGTGGATGTGATGGCTCCCTCGATTGATGGGGTCTGTCCTCCACTGACTTCCCAGGTGCGGAACCTGGGGGTGCTCCTCAATGCGCAGCTCCACCTGGATCCCCAGGTGGAGGCTGTGGTAAGGAGTGCCTTTCACCAGTTACATCTAGTGAGGCGGCTTCGGCCGCTGATTTCGGTTCCGGACCTGGCTATGATCATCCATGCTTTTATTATCTCTCAGTTAGACTACTGTAACACGCTCCACGTGGGGCTACCTATGGTGACGACTCAGAAGCTGCATCTGGTGCAGACTGCGGCGGCCTGGCTCTTGGTGGGGCTGGGTCACCGGGAGCACATTACACCAGTGTTCTGATCTCTGCACTGGCTGCCAATAGTCTTCCGGGCCCGATTCAAAGTGTTGGTTTTGACCTATAAAGCCCTACACAGCCTGGGCCCTGCCTACTTGTGAGATCACCTCACTCCCCAGGTTCTAGACCGGCCCCTGAGGTTGTCCGTGTTGGAGGTCCCTCGGGTTTCCCAGGGGCCCACGCAGGATAAGGTGTTCTCGGTGGCTGTGCCGCACCTCTGGAATTCCCTCCTAGTGGGGGCTTGTCTTGCCCCAAACCTCCTGACCTTTCATAGGAATTGTAAGACCTGGCTGTTCCGTCAGGCATTTGGTGAGGGAGAGGGGTGATGGGTTGGATGGGGGAGGGTGGAGTGGGTTTTTGTTTTTGTTTTTCCCCCCTTTGTTTTATTATTGTTATTCAATTGGGGGATATATTTTAGTTGTTCTATTGTATTTTTTATATATCATTGTTGTTAGCTGCCCCAGGCTGCCTGTGGCAGGAGGGGCAGGATACAAAATTTGTAAAAAAATAATAATAATTTTTT
>QEPC01007291.1:871396-883053 GCA_003113815.1 Sphenodon punctatus
GCTTGACGCTGACTCCCCTGCCAGCTATCGGCCTGTATCTAACCCTCCCTTTTTAGGGAAGGTTATTGAATGGGTTGTGGCTCAGCAGCTCCAGGGGCATCTTGACCGCGTCGGTTATCTTGATCCTTCTCAGTCTGGCTTTCATCCAGGTCAACTCATGACACTGAGACAGCACTTGTAGCTTTGGTAGATGATCTCGGCCGTGAAAAGGACCGGGTCGTTCGACCCTATTGGTCCTGTTAGATCTTTCAACTGCATTTGATACCGTTGACCATGAGATGTTGGTGACGCACCTCCGGGACAGTGCAGGCGTGGGCGGGATCATTCTTGAATGGTTCTGCTCATTCCTGACCAGGAGAACTCAGTGGGTGGTACTCGGTGACTGTTTTTCATCATACCGAGACCTCCCATGTGGGGTTCCGCAGGGTTCTGTCTTGTCTCCTCTTCTGTTCAATGTGTATATGCAGCTGCTCGGTGAGGTGATCAGGGGGTACGGGGTGAGGTGTCATCTGTATGCGGATGACACCCACCTGTACCTCTCATTTTCAACTGATCCAGGCCTGGTTGCCTCAGTGCTTACCCGGTGTTTGGCAGCTGTGGGGGACTGGATGAGAGCTAATCGACTGTGACTGAATCCTGACAAGACGGAGGTGATGTTAGTGGGCAAGTCGGTGGATGTGATGGCTCCCTCGATTGATGGGGTCTGTCCTCCACTGACTTCCCAGGTGCGGAACCTGGGGGTGCTCCTCAATGCGCAGCTCCACCTGGATCCCCAGGTGGAGGCTGTGGTAAGGAGTGCCTTTCACCAGTTACATCTAGTGAGGCGGCTTCGGCCGCTGATTTCGGTTCCGGACCTGGCTATGATCATCCATGCTTTTATTATCTCTCAGTTAGACTACTGTAACACGCTCCACGTGGGGCTACCTATGGTGACGACTCAGAAGCTGCATCTGGTGCAGACTGCGGCGGCCTGGCTCTTGGTGGGGCTGGGTCACCGGGAGCACATTACACCAGTGTTCTGATCTCTGCACTGGCTGCCAATAGTCTTCCGGGCCCGATTCAAAGTGTTGGTTTTGACCTATAAAGCCCTACACAGCCTGGGCCCTGCCTACTTGTGAGATCACCTCACTCCCCAGGTTCTAGACCGGCCCCTGAGGTTGTCCGTGTTGGAGGTCCCTCGGGTTTCCCAGGGGCCCACGCAGGATAAGGTGTTCTCGGTGGCTGTGCCGCACCTCTGGAATTCCCTCCTAGTGGGGGCTTGTCTTGCCCCAAACCTCCTGACCTTTCATAGGAATTGTAAGACCTGGCTGTTCCGTCAGGCATTTGGTGAGGGAGAGGGGTGATGGGTTGGATGGGGGAGGGTGGAGTGGGTTTTTGTTTTTGTTTTTCCCCCCTTTGTTTTATTATTGTTATTCAATTGGGGGATATATTTTAGTTGTTCTATTGTATTTTTTATATATCATTGTTGTTAGCTGCCCCAGGCTGCCTGTGGCAGGAGGGGCAGGATACAAAATTTGTAAAAAAATAATAATAATTTTTTTTAAAAAACAAAAGATACTTAGCTCTCAAGCAGGAAGGGGCCAGCCTCTCAGCACTGATTACTGGCACTGGATGAGAGAAGGGGAGGACTTAAATTTGGAGAACTTTAGGGTAATTAAACTCGGGGAAAAGGGACGGGTGTCAGGTGGCCTGGCAACCATGATTGCTGATCGCTGGGCTCACCTGTACCTCCCTAAACCTGCTAATCAAGTTGAATACCAGGTAGGGGTCCTGCAATTTTCTAGCTGGGATCTATTTATTTTGATCAATGTTTATATCCCACCCTCGTCCTCTTCATACTATAAGGAGGATGTTTGGTCTGCTGTGGAGACCTTATTGTACTAGAGGAACAGTTCCCTTGAGCTTGTGTCATTCTTGCAGGAGATTGGAATGCCCGGATAGGGGAATTAAATGAGGAGGTAGATTTCCCCGAGTCTTTTGGCTGCTTCCTAGAGCTCCTGAGGAAATCCTCTAGAGACAAGGAAATTAACGACCTAGGCCGACGTTTAGCCTCCTTAATTCATAAGATGAGCCGTATAGTGCTAAATGGAAGAGTCCAAGGGGACCTAGGGGGTGAATACTCCCTTGTGGGCCCACAGGGAAACTGTGGACTATTTTCTTGCTGTCCAACACTGTTGGTATTGGAAGTGAGGCCTGAAAGTGACCACGCCTTAATGGAAATACAGATTAAGGTATATAACTACTCTGCAAATAGAGTAAATACTAAGGCAGAATTCAGAAACCCATATAAATTAAGGAAGTGGTCTGGCTCCCAGATGTTGTCTAAAGTATATGACCTGTGTAATACTCAAATTGCTAAAAATTTGAGTACATCTTTATTGGAGGGCCAAACTACGGATATAGTTTTCCGGAAATATGTAGAAATTACACTTTATTTCCAAGAAAATCTCCTTAGGTCCCCGGAGCAGTCGCAGTCAGAGGGGCAGAAGGGTTGGTTTGACCGTGAATNGTTTGTTGGACCCAGCTGAGGATGGCACCCCCATGTGGGACTTATTCCCATTAAACATCAGGCCGAAGGGGCCCAAAGCAAATTAGAAGTAAGGAAGGATGGATTCCCAAAGAACGGTAAAGCAGGTACAAATGTTGCTGCCTCAGCCTTTTGGAGGTAGGACAGGCCTCAGACTGACATGAGGTTTATATAGCTTGCCCCCCTGGGCCACAACCTGGCACTCAATCAGGGGGTGGGGTTCAGCTAGAGTCTAATGGTCAGCTGGTCAGGGAGAGGGCTAATGATTTGATTTATGCAGCTTCTTGGAATATTGCAGGGCTGAAATCTAAATTGGTTGACAAGGAGTGGGTAGAGCTCTTGGGTAAATTTGACATAATCTGCGTGCAGGAGACTTGGATGAGAGAAGGGGAGGACTTAAGTTTGGAGAACTTTAGGGTAATTACACAAGGGGGCCAGAAACTCGGGGAAAAGGGACGGGTGTCAGGTGGCCTGGCAACCATGATTGCTGATCGCTGGGCTCACCTGTACCTCCCTAAACCCGCTGATCGAGTTGAATACCAGATAGGGGTCCTGCAATTTTCTAGCTGGGATCTATTTATTTTGATCAACGTTTATATCCCACCCTCGTCCTCTTCATATTATAAGGAGGATGTTTGGTCTGCTCTGGGAAGAGACCTTATTGCACTAGAGGAACAATTCCCTCGAGCTTGTCTCATTCTTGCAGGAGATTGGAACGCCCGGATAGGGAAATTAAATGAGGTAGATTTCCCTGAGTCTTTTGGTGGCTTCCTTGAGCTCCCGAGGAGATCCTCTAGAGACAAGGAAATTAATGAGCTAGGCGGAGGTTTAGCCTCCTTAATTCATAAGACGAGCCTTATAGTACTAAATGGAAGAGTCCAAGGGGACCTAGGGGGTGAATACTCCTTTGTGGGCCCACAGGGAAACAGCACTGTGGACTATTTTCTTGCTGCCCAACGCTGTTGGGACAGGTTCACTAACCTGGTATTGGAAGTGAGGCCTGAAAGTGACCACGCCTTAATGGAAATACAGATTAAGGTATATAACTACCCTGCAAAAACTAAGGCAGAATTCAGAAACCCATATAAATTAAGGAAGGGGTCTGACTCCCAGATGTTGTCTAAAGTATACGACCTGTGTAATACTCAAATTGCTAAAAGTTTGAGTACATCTTTATTGGAGGGCCAAACTACGGATATAGTTTTCTGGAAATATGTAGACATTACACTTTATTTCCAAGAAAATCTCCTTAGGTCTCCGGAGCAGTCGCAGTCAGGGGGGCAGAAGGGTTGGTTTGACCGTGAATGCAGAGAAGTTAAGGGACAGCTAGTTAGATTAAAGAGCGCTTGGGCAAAGGAGCAAACCCATCCTCGACAGGAGCAATATCTGGCCTTGAGGAAGTACTTTAAGTCGCTGTTGGTAACTAAAAGATCTTCCTATTATAACTTATTGTGGGCAAACATGAGTGTGGCCCTAAAGACAGGGAATGAGAGCCATTTTTGGAGGCTCCTGAATTGTATAATAAGACCAACCCCAAGTGGTGTAAAAGCTTTGATTCCGAATTCTGCTTGGGAAGAATTCTTTGGATTGTTGTACAAAGACCCCCTGTCGGAGGGGTCAGAAGCGGTTTTGGTGACTGGCAGGCAGGGAACTTTGACCAAAGTAGAGCTGGAATTCTCTGTAAAAGAAATAGAGGAGCTAATAACTGCTCTGAAACCAAATAAAGTGCCAGGTCTAGACCATATTACTGCTGAAGTTCTTCAGGCTGCCCCCAGCTGGTGGTCCTCCATCTTGCATAAACTGTTCAGTGTAATCAATGTCGTCTGTGAGGTGCCAGAATCTTGGCGAACGACTGCTTGGTCCCAATTTTTAAGAAAGAGGACAGTATGAACCCGGCCTGTTATAGGCAAATCAGTTTCCTCTCCATTGTTGGTAAACTTTATGCCAAGTTGCTCCTTCAAAGAACACAGAAATGGGCAGATGAGAAGGAGTTAATCCCTAGGGAACAATTTGGCTTCAGAAGTGGATGTTCAACAATGGATTGTTGTGACATTCTCCAACATGTAATTTACAAATACACAAAGATCAGGAAGGGGAGACTGTTTTTGGCTTTTGTGGACTTCACAAAGGCTTTCGACTCTGTGCCACGTGGGAACCTATGGATGAAATGGAAATCCATGGGTATTGATGAAAAGCTCCTGGCAACACTGGTACAGTTGTACTCCAACAACACAACTAGAGTTAGATCTGGTGGAGCAAATAATCTGAGTGCCCCAATACCCATTTCAAGAGGAGTCCACCAGGGGTGCGTCCTGGCCCCCCCTACTATTTAATTTGTATGTTTCAAATCTTGTGGATTCCATCAAAAAGGAAGATTCTAATGCCCCAAGGATTCGGTCTTACCCGATCTATGCTTTACAATATGCGAATGACGTAGTCCTGTTCTCCCAAACCGAAAAGGGCTTGAGAGGGCTTATAGAAAATCTGATGGCGTTCTGTGAGACTAATGGGCTGGAGATTAACATGGGGAAGTCCAATATTATGGCCTTGGGTAGGAAACACCTTAAGCCAAGTTGGACGATTAATGGCAAGACCATGGCAGTAGTCAAGTCCTTCTTGTATCTGAGAGTTGTATACTCTGATAGAGGCATGTGGTGTAAGCATATTAACCACAGAGCCAGTAAGGCATCAAGGGCCGCATGTGGTATTCAGAAGGCCGTGAATCTATCATGAAATGTCTCTATGTCCACATTCATACAAATTTTCCAACTTAAGGTGCATCCTTCAGCGTCATTTGGATTAGTGATTATCCCATTTCCCAATGTTGCTGAGTTGGAAATGGTACAAAACCGATTCCTCCGACGTTTACTCAGGGTTGGGAACAATATACCGGGAGCAGTCGTTCGAGCCGAAACAGGTCTTTTATCTGTGGTAGGGATGGGCGAACGTGGTTCGGAAGTTTGGAGTTTGGATAGAACTCGGTCTGTTTGGTCGACCGAACCGAACTTCCGAACCGAACTCGAATTTCAAACCGAAACGAACTGAATTTCCGAACTCTGTTCTGTTCGTCCATCCCTAGTGGCAACACACACCAAAAAACCTAGTTTTGAATGACAGAACTTGGTTCGGAAGTTCAGAATTTGACCAAACTTGGTCTGTTTGGTCGACCGAACTTGGTCTGTTTGGTCGACCGAACCGAACTTCTGAACCAAACTCGAATTTCAAACCGAACCGAACCAAATTTCCGAACTTGAATTTCAAACCGAACTGAATTTCCTAACTCTGTTATGTTCGCCCATCCCTAATTGTGGAGTCCCTTGGTAAGATGGCCTTCATCAGGTATTGGCTCAGACTGCTTTCCTGAGCTGAAAACACATTGTCCACCCAGTGTTTAATGGAGGAATTGGAGTATGGGGGCGGGGGGTTGGGACTTACTCCTGAGTTAGATATCTAGCACTTCTCCTGAAAAATATGGGTTTCTCTCTTGTGTACTTCTATGGGAAACCCATGGCTACAATTAAAAGGGAGATTATCTGCAGATTGAAAGATATAGCTAAACAGGAGGACCTTGCATTGTACATAACTGGAGAGTAGCCCCATGGCTAAGGGTGATCAAGAACACCGTTGCTTTAGAACCGTATTTGGATCAGCTGTTAAATAGGGCCTATACTTTATTAAAGTTCCAGCTTATTCAAATGGCAGTAGTCAAAGGAAGATATGCTTGTACTGAGTATGAGCACCGTCGCTGCACTTGCAGCTTGGACGAAATTGAAACAACAGAACATTTTGTACTGAGATGCCCATATTTTCAAAGTTTGAGGGCCACTTGGGTCCATCCCCTTTTTGGGAAACAGACAAATCTTGGATGTTCAGATGCCTTCAGACTGTTATTGACCCTGACATCTAGGGAAGAAATTTTTGCAATGGTTACGTTTGTTTGGCTTGCAGGTAAGAGGAGGCAAAAAATAAGAGCAGGCCTGCATGAGTTTGCTAATGTAGAAAGTTCTGAGGCTCCCTTGATTGCCAATTGTTGATGGAGGCACTTTAGATCCTGTTCTTTGTTTGGGTCGATTTTATTCTGTTATATTTAATTCAATTTTGTTCACTTTATTTACTTATTCTTTATTCTTGTTTATTGTTCATGTGCTTGGCTAAGATGAGAGCGAGCCTATTATATAATAAATATATAATTATATAATAAAAATTACAATTAGACTGTAGTTAACGGCTATAAGGTTTGGCTGCTCTCTATAAGTGCCTTGTGCATCTGGAAAGACTGTTAATAATTTCAATTCACAAATTGTTTATAACTTTCTTTGATTGAAATTTAACTTAAATGTTTGTTTATCTGCTGATTTATTATGTATTATTTGTTTACTTAGACCATGGTGAAAGCTAGACTCACAATAAATAATAATAATAATAATATATATTCATTAAAGAAATTTCTGATAAAGAAATGTCTGATTACCGGCACTGAGAGCGTGCTGGCATCTCTCTTTTAACCTCTAAGTCCCGCCCCTTCTGGTGTGCAATTCCTGGATGCATGCTGAGTGTTGGGGTTGCCCAGGCAACTCCCCGATGCTCCCCGGAGCCAGCTCCGCCCTTGTCATCAGTAATGCTGGTGGAGCTGCTACCTCAGTGCTGGTTGTCCTAGCAACTGAGCACTGAAGCAGCAGGTCTGCAACCACTTCGTTGGCCTGCAAGCTCGTCAGCGCGCCTGTTCTCTGTGCAGGTTGGGGCCTGTCTGTGGCTACTCCCAGCCCCTTAGGCCCCCCCGTGGAGCCGCTGACAGCCCCAGAGCCTGACACTAGGTAGAAAACACAGAGGCACACAATGATTATTCATAAGAATATGTATTGCAAATCAGGTTAAGCATAAAGTGAGACTGATTCAAGAGAGTGTACATCAAATAAAATATAAGCATAGCGTAATCTAATTGGACTATGATTTTCCTAAATATTCTCTTATCCAGGGGTGGCTGGTGGGTTTGGAGGCTGGTGGAGCAATGGGTGGGTTGAACCTGCGGGCCTAGGGGTGGAGTCAGGGCAACGGTAGGCAGAGCCAGGACATAAACCAGCATCAAGGAGTTCCCAGGGTTAACATTGGATGGACGTTACATTAGTTAACACTGGGAACGCTGCTGTGTAAAGCACTGTCACTGGGGGATAGAGAGCCTCTTACTGGGGTCCCGTCCACTCTCTCTTTCCCACTGGGTCCAAATTAACCATAGTAGGTTAAACAAATAGATCATGTTGCCATCGCCTACCTTTATCCTGAATCTTTGAATCCTCAATTTTCATGACATCCTTGGCCACCTATAGTTTTATGAAGGTGTAGGCTTTGGGACAAGCCTTCCTTCTGACTTGGAGAACTGGGAGGACTGAGTTATCTCCCTGTCCTGCAACAAGCCAAATCAAAGAGAATGAAAGGGAAGAGAAGCACAGGACGGAGGGAAAGGGTTTGGTTTTGGTGCATGAGAAGAGGAAGGGGAAAAGATAGATTCAGTGGGGGACAGGGGAAAGGGGTCACCTTGTTGTGTGCAGTCTTCTCTTCTGCCATGCTCCTACCTACTTTCTCTTCTGTTCACAACTTTCTCCTACGCTGTACCTACACTGTATCCCCAGCAGCCAAAAGCCTGTCCAAACAAACAGGCCTTTTTAAAAAATGTGGCCAGTTTCAGGGCTGCATTGTCACCAAACCAGCCCCATCCAGACCAGCATCCCTAGTAGCTGCACCCTATCACCAGCAACCAAGTGCCTGTCCAAGCACAAAGGCCTTTTAAAAAAAATTGGCCAGTTTTGGGGCTGCATTGCCACCAAACCAGGCACATCCAGACCAGCATCCCTAGTAGCTACACCCTATCCCCAGCAGTCAAATGCCTGTCCAAGCACACAGGCCTTTTAAAAAAAGTTTGCCTGTTGCGGGCCTGCATTGCAAGCAAACTACTTTCCAGCAGCAGTCAAATCAAATCAAATTTTATTGTTAATAATAATAATAACAATAACCGAGCATAGCTAAAGGCCATAGCCCATAAATACATGTACAAAAAGCAAATGTATGCACTAAGCAGTAATTCCAAAACTCCCTTTTTGAAGAACTAGATAACAAAATTAAAAAAACGTTCACGAATTATAATTGAGTTTAACAGAAATATAGCTACAGCCTGAGAAACTTCAGGGAATTGATCGGCCAATAAAATTATTGTCAATTCTGAGATGGATCTTCCTGGATATCTAAGCAGCATGGTATTCAGATATTGCCTTCTGATCCCACAATAAAGCTGACGTTCTAATAGAATGTGGGTAACAGTTTCAACCTGCTGATAGTCAAAAGGGCACAGCTGTTCTACAAAAGGTATCCCCGCACGTCTTCCTTCAAAATTTTGGAAGGGAATACATTCAGCCGGGCACAGAGGAATTTCCCCCCCAATGTAGGGTACAATTTATTTTGTAGCAGTGAAACAGCGAAGGGAGGGACCATTTTAAAAAAGAGTAGCCACAACCAGTAGACCCACAAATTCATAAAATGGCCTCTCTGCTAGAGAGGCGGAGACCATTTTGCCTCTACTCACAACATCCCACCAAACTGCAAAGGGTGGGGCCATTTCAAAATGCAAGGAACATTCCAGCAAAGATTGGATTGGAAACCCTTTCTCCATCCAAGCCCCTAGGTACTCCACCCAGAAAACAGAAAGCAGACAATTTACATGTAAAACAGGAAAGGGACCAATTTTAACCAAGAGTAGCCATGGCCAGTGGGGCCCCAGAAAATAGCCACGGCCTTTGCACATGCCTGGGAGAGGAGGGGGAAAACCAACAGTGCACCGGCAAACACACAATAAGCAAAAGCAAACCACTGAAACTATTTCTTAAGCCAACCATATTATCCTCAACACACCACAAAAGCAGCAGCGAGGAGTTCCACTTGTCCCCTAGAACATGGTTCACTTCACATTTGTTGCACCCCTTCCCCCATGTGTCTCCCAGTCTACCCCCAGCCCCATTGCCCAGCCAGACTCCCTGAGTTCCCCCTACTCCACTCCCCCTCCCCTATTGCCCAGCCAGACTTCCTGAGTCCCTCTCCCCTCCCCCTTCCCCCATGTCTCCCAGTTCACCCAACTCCATACCACCCCTCCCCCATGTCTCCCAGTGCACCCCTACCCCATTACCCAGCCAGACTCCCCAATTCCCCCCTCCTCAGCCCCATGTCTCCCAGTGCACCCCACTCCCCCCACCCNTCACGCCTAGTAGCTACATCATCAAAATGCCCACCCAGGCACACAGGCCCCTCCAGTCCACCCCCACAAGACTCCCCACCTCTCCCCCCTACTCCCCTCCCCATGTCTCCCAGTGAAACCCCCTCCCCTGCCCCCCAAGCAATTTACTCACCACAACTCAAAGTAGCACGAGTCTCAGCAGTCTCGGCAGCATGAGCACAAGAGAGAGACTGAGTCTAGACACAAACAGCCAGGACACAATCTTTCTCCAAAGTGGCGCAGCTCAGCAGTGTGCATGAAGAAAGCCTTCATGCTCACTGACTGAGTGTGCATCCCAGAGTGCCTCCTCCCCTCCAAGGGGAGGAGGCAGGAGGGGGCACTCTGCAATACCCTCCTCTCCACTGCAAATCTTGCCTGGGTGCCTATGCGGGCACTCAGGTACCATCTAAAAAGTGAGCCTGTAGGTCTCTATCATAGAGCCCTATGGACTCACTGAGCTCCTGGCCCACCGGTGGCTAAAATGGGAAACTACAGTTTCCCATTCTATGCGCTTGGACGGTTTCCTCCAGTTGCCCAAGGGCATTCCACACTGGTTTGTCCCTTATGGGACTCCTTACCCAGTGCTGCTTCTCCTCCCTCACAGCGGGGTCCCCTCCTCACTGAAAATAAGCAGTGGCTGCTGCTGGGGGCCCCTGAAGAGTTCTTCTGAGCAGCATAGAGGCAGTGCTGGACCAGGGAGCTTGGGGTAATTTACTAGCTAATAATGCCCTGTTCCTGTGCCCCCCTGCAGAGCAGCAGGATTCAGGGGGGCACAGGAGCAGGGCAGGAGGGCACAGGAGGGGCATTGCCCCTGATGCTCTCGGGTGCGCACCGCACCTGCTCGTATCCTAACTGAAGTCCAAAGAATATCTCAGTCCATTCTCAGCTATGGATGATGGTAAAACTGGGCAAAAATCTTGGAAGTTTCAACAAACCAAGTTCCTTATGCCATGCCATCTGGTCCCAGATGTCTCTGGTTGCTTGTTCCTCTTCACAGTTTGAAGATGGCAAGAAAATGTCTCTTTCTCCTTGCTGTCCCACTCTTTAAATACTTTCTAATAGTTATTTGTCTGGTTGTCTGCGTTACCTCTCAGGTGGACTTTGTGAGTTGGGTCATTTCCATCATGGTGTGAGTGTGAATCTACAAATCAATGGCTGTTTATCAGTGCCTCAGGCAGGTGTCAGACAATGTTTCCTGATTTCACAATTTCATTCATGTAATGACTTCTCAGTTTACACTGCATACGTGTTTCATTAACAATTTCCATTACATACATGTTACAGATGTATTTTACTTGTATCCCATGACAGATGAAAAACCCACAAGGAGGCTGTTAGGACAAGCCTTAGGAGGCTCTTCTCTGAAGGGAGCAGCAACAGACAGTGTGGAATTACAAATTTGGGTTGCCAGACGAATGAGAATATGAGGATTTACAATTAACCGGCCGGTTATCTTCAGCTGAACTTGGAAAGTATGACTATACCAGAGTAGAAACTTGTGCGCAGTATCGTCTACAAGATTGTTAGGCATGGGCGAACAGATTGCGGTTCGTGTTCGGCCGTTCGGTTCGGCCGCGTTCGGTTTGTGTGTTTGTGTTCGGCCGGTCAGCCGTATCGCGCGTTCATGTTCGGCCGTTCGGTTCAGCAGCGTTCGGTTCGCGTGTTCGTGTTCGGTCGTTCGGGCAGGTCACGCGTTTGTGTTTGGACGTTCGGTTCGTTCGTGATCGGGTTGTGCGTTCATGTTCGGTCGTTCATTGTTCGGGTGGATCGCGCGTTCGCGTTCGGCCGTTAGGTCAGAAATATCGCGAGATTGCGGGAAGCCATAAATCGCGCCAGAAACAGGAAATTCGTGTGCGTGGTGTGCGAGTGAGG
>QEPC01007291.1:883153-942971 GCA_003113815.1 Sphenodon punctatus
TGGAAGTCTGCTCCTAGCTGAGTCAAATGACTTCCCCCTCCCTGCTACATTTGGCCTTCCAGTGACCTGACAGAAGACCACGTTTTAGTCACCCGAACACAACCGAACGCGATTCGAACTGAATGAACTGTTCGGTCAGTTCGTCGTTCGGTGTTTGGATATGTTCGGTATGTTTGCCATTTCGCCGTTCGGTGTTCGGTAACGTTTGGTGTGTTCGTGTTCACATTCGGTTGTCCGAACAGGCTGAGTTCGGGCCGAACACCGAACTACCGAGCCGCGTTCGCCCATCCCTAAAGATTGTCAGTCAATACAGCCGAGTGTGAAATGGCAGGACTTGAAACTTAAGAAAATCTGACAATTGATCCAAGCAAAGTGTGAATTGTTGATGGAGTAAAGCCCCATCGTGGGATCGATTGACTTTCAAGGTGAAAATGGCCCCCCGATGGTCACAGCCTCCTGCGTCTTGCACAACATTTGAGAGACAGATGGTGCCATTTTGGAGTACCCCCTCCTGTTGCTCACCATGAGCCAGTGCCCCTGTACAGGGAGCAGACTGATCACACTGAAAGTTATCATCCCAGGGATTCCATCCCCATAGGGCCTCACCTAGCTGCTGCCACCGCCGCCGCCATTGCTACAGCTTCCACCACCGCCACTGTGAAGGGGCTTTGCCCCCTGACAGGACCCGAGCTGCCCGTCCCAGGTGACATCCGCTACCTCCCCCTGTTGGGGGGGGGGCAACGTTCAGCTCGGCGACAGACTTCTGGCCCGGCAGGGCCAACAGCCACCTGCTACCCAGTCTGGGAAGTGGATTCCATCCCCCCAGGGCCTCACCTCACTGTTACTGCTGCCACTGCCATTGCTGCAGCCTCCACCGCCGCCACCAAGAAGGGGCTTTGGCCCCCGACATAACCCGAGCTGCCTGGCCCAGGTGACATCCATCCCCTCCCCCTATTGGATGAGGGGGGTGGGGCTGTCACTCAGCTCAGCAATGGACTTCAGACCCGGCAGGGCCAAAAGCTGCCTGCTGCCCAGCCTGGGGAGCAGATTCCATCCCCGCAGGGCCTCACCTCACTGTCGCTGCTGCCGCAGCCATTGCTACACCTTCCACTGCCACCACCAAGAAGGGGCTTTGGCCCCCGACAGGACCCTAGCTGCCTGGCCCAGGTGACATACACCCCCTCCCCCATTGGAAGAGGGGGGTGGGGCTGGCGCTCGGCTCAGTGATGGACTTCCGGCCCGGCAGGGCCAAAAGCTACCTGCTGCCTAGCCTGGGGAGTGGATTCCATCCCCCCAGGGCCTCACCTCACTGCTGCACTGCAGCCACCATTGCTCCAGCTTCCACTGTGGTCACGGCTGCCACTAAGAAGGGGCTTTGGCCTCTGACAGGACCCGCGCTGCCCAGCCCAGGTGACATCTGCCCCCTCCCCCTGTTTGGCTCAGTGACGAACGTCCGGTCCGACGGGGTCCAAAGCCGCCTGCTACCTGGCCTGGGGAGTGGATTCCATCCCCCCAGTGTTAGGACATGGACCCACTTCCACAAGTGAATATTGGCGGCCGGTACCCCAATATTCAAATGACTCTTGAATTTTGGGGGAATTAGTCAAATTGATTTAAAAGGGTCCGCACGTGTCCACTGGGTTCAGTCTGAGGAAGTGATGCACTGCCAGCTGGCTGGAATCACCCTCCCACACCCTGACACAAAAAGGGGATACAAATAAGGGAGGTTTATTGACACAAGATTAGATATTACATACAAATAAGTTCTATACCCTCCCACCCAAACACAATCGACAATCCATACACACACACAGTATTTCACAAACAAAACCCTCCGGTCTGGTTACTCTGGTGAAAGGGAATGTGGCAAAAGGGAGAGAGAGGGAAAAAAGGGAAAATAAGCAATATTACCTCTCCAATCCTGTTTAAAAGGGACAGGTAACCCTGTAGATCCAGTGGCGTTCGGAGAGAAGGCAGGAGGGGGGAGAGAGGCTTGGACAGACCAAAAGGGAGTAATGGTCTGGGAGAGATCCTTGAGGCAATCACACACAGAGTAACTTGCTTGCGTTCAAAAATGACCCAATTTGCTCATGGGGGCCAAGGCAGTTACAGGGTTTTACAAGATGGGGAAAGGGGTCTCAGAGGTGCACCAAAGGTGGGCTAGGGCTGACAAAGAAATCTTTACATGATGTGTTGGGGGAAACAATGTCTTGGAGGATATCAATGGGGGGCATGGCAGGATGAACCAGAGGGAACAAAGCTTTGGAGGATTTCACTGGAGGGCATGGCAAGATGAATACGAGAAGGATAGTATGTTTATTGTTTAGGCAATGCCCTTTAACAAATACAGGAAACACATAAATAACAATTTACAAATAGAAATATCACGAGGCAGAAAATAAAAAATATAAATATAAAATATAAATATAGAATATAAGATATGAAATCTAAAATCTGCCCCCCAACAAACACGCACGGCCCTTCGAAAATGACAACATAATATCAAAACCTTCCAATTCCCTGGCTACATGTGGGAAATCAAAGTTTCAGAACCTCAAAATGCCCTGGTCTGAGCTGCTGCTAGGCTAAGCCACCAAACTGAAGAATGAACGTCGAATTCTATAGGCGGCTAGACCAAATTTGGCTAAAAGCCTGGACTGGTCGGCGTTGGCTGATTGGAGGAAGTTCTGCAGATTGTTGGATCTCAGATTTAGTAGCATAGAAGTTCTCCCCAGATGTTTATCCCTAAGCCCTTCCAATGCGGGGCAATGGAGGAGGACATGGGCCAAAGTATCCACCTGACCGAGGTGGCATAAGGGACAGAGACGCAGTGCCCAAGGGATCCCTTTGAGCCGCCCCTCCATTTCCATGGATGGGAAGGTATTAGTTCTCATTCTAAGGAGAATCTTACGTTCCTCCACTTCCATCCAATCAAATAGGTAGTAATGGGAAGTTGTCAGCTGGAGGTTCGGGATTAAATAAAGGGGGGCAACTTTTTGTGCTGCTATAAGGGACCCCTCACCTTGAAGGGTTTGATCATGAATGCGTCTGAATAGCAATCTCTTAGATGCTTGGTATCCCAGGTTAGCGAAACTCTCGGGGGAAAACCCCAAGAGGGCAACTTCCCGTTCGACCGTTCGCAACCATCCTGCCCCTAGCCCGCTATTAAGGGACAACCATAGGAGCGAATCCTTTCGGGGGGGGAAAAGAGCAATCTTAGCCCAGAAGGCAACCACAGCCTTCAGGGCTATTGCTTTAATCGGCAAACAGCCCACCTCAGCCCTTAGGATTGCTTGAGGTGTTCCCTTGTGGGCCCCCGTAATCATGCGGAGGAACCTATTCTGAACTGGTTCAAAGGTGGTAAGATAGGAAAGGCCCCAAATGGGGAGGGCATACAATAGTTGCCCTAGGACTTTAGCCCTAAATACTCGCAGTGCTGGTAATACCAATCTTCCCCCACGACCGCAAAAGAATCTCCATATAGCCGCGATGGTTTTCTTAACTAATTGCAGGACAGCTGAGCGATGGGTTGCCCAGCTGCCATTTGAGGCAAAAATCACCCCCAAATATTTATAAGATTGAACTTGCTCGATTCTATTGGGGCCTAAGGCCCAACGCCGAGATCTTTGACGACCTCCTCTCCCCAGAACCAGGACCTTGGTCTTTGAAGCGCTGATGGTCAGCAATTCACCCTTGCAAAACTCCCCAAAAGCTTGCATAGCACGCCGCAATCCGATAGGGGTCTGAGAAATCAAGACCGCATCATCGGCATACAGCAGGAGGGGAGTCCTGCGATCACCTATTTTGGGAGCATGTGTATCAACTCGCCTCAAGGCCGAGACTGAATCATTCAAATAAAGGTTTAAAAGTGCTGGAGCCAGAAGGTAGCCTTGCCGGACGCCCGCTTGAACCCTTACCGGTTGGGACAAAGCCCCATTCTGATTGTATCGAACACGTAAGGTGTTACGGTCATGCAACTTAACAAGTAGAAACAGAAGTCTCGGGTCTACAGAGAGAGACCTAAGTTTGATCCACAGGCGTTCTCTGCAGACCGAGTCAAATGCCTTTGCCAGATCTACAAAGCAGAGATAAAGGTTCTTACGGTGGGTAGTATATTTAGATATAAGGGTAGCAAGGACCAGAATATGGTCCGAGGTGGCCATCCCTTCCCGAAACCCTGCTTGTTCTGGTTCAATAATGGAGTTGTCGTCTAACCATTTTTGCAACTTATGCAGTAGCAACCTAGCGTAGAGTTTGGCTATGACACTCAACAAGCTTATCGGGCGAAAATTCGCAGGCAGTTTCGGATCCCCCTTTTTGTAAATGGGAATAACTATACTCGTCAACCAGGCAGAGGGAAGGGTCCCAGTGTTATTAATGTGTGTAAAGAGCAGGGCCAAAATTTTGGCCCACCAATCCGGATTGCTCTTTAACACCTCTGGGGTCACGTAGTCCGTCCCCGGGGCCTTTCCTGATTTAAGACCTACTATAAGCTCCATTACTACTTCTGGAGAGACTGGTGGCCATTCCTGGAAGTCAGCTATAGGAGGAATCTCTACCATAATTGGGACCACCTTAGCCTTGGCAAATAAGGTCTGATAGAAAGTTTCCCAAATGTGGGGGTGGATACTAGTTCTCCTAGGCCCTACAACTCTAAATTGGGCTGTTCGAATAATATTCCAAAACTTCCTGGTGTCCCTATCTTTAACTGCTAGCGCCAAGAGTTTCCATTGCTCCTTATGATATATTTCTAATTTACTCAGTTTCAACTTGCGATAAGCTTTACGTTGGGAACTCATTTGGGCCCTTACGGCGGGATCAGGGTTGGTCTTTAAATTCCTTGCCAACCGCCGGAGGGCCATCCTCTCCCTTTGGCATTCGTGATCAAACCATACTAGGGAAGGGTCCCTGGATTGAGCTCTATGACGGGAGCATCCTGATGTAACTGTAATAAGGGGTATTAGTCCAGTCATCATGGTCTCAAACCATCCTATGATGTCAAAATCCAGACCCCCCTCCCCCCCAGCAGTCGGCCCCTGGGTCGGGCATCGAGGCGAAAAATTCACCTACTATGCCTGCCCTCTTCTCTGACCATTTTGCTTTTTTAAGGGGGGGGTCCATCTCCACTGAATAGAACTCTGCCGCAGAATTAAAGGGCCCCTGATCCTCAGGGGTAGTATCAATATGTAGGACAATAGGGAAATGATTTGATATCAGAGAGGGAACAACCTCCAAACCGGAAACTAGAGGAAACATGCTTGGAGGGATCAGAAACAGATCCAAAACACTTGAGCCTTGGGGGGAGTGAAAGGTAAAGTTCCCAGCTTTGTCTCCTCTCACTCTCCCATTTAGTATAATTAGGTCTAGCTCTGCCATCAACTCCTCCAGCTGGATCTTCCTAGCACTCGTCACAAAATCCATAGATTGGCGGCAAGGAATATTCAGGAGATCAGCAGAGTCCTCTAGTCTAACCGGGGTAGGGGCCATCGCAGGATTTCCCATCCTAGCATTGAAGTCACCCCCAAAAATAAACAGAGTCTTGGGATACCTATCTAAAGCAGCATGGATTAAGTCCCTAACGTGACTCCAGATGTCAGGGTTGTAATATGGGGAATACATAGGGGGGACGTATGCATTGGCCACTAAGATAGCTGTCCCGTCGGGGAGATTACAACATATTAGTAAAAAGCATCCTTTAATAGAACCCAAACATTCGACAGTCGCTGACAAGGCGGTAGCAACAAGTAAAGCCAACCCCCCACTAGGCCTACCATAGGTACTAGGTTCATGAGCGTCCACCCAGATGGACTCGAATCCTCTCCAGTAACCATCAGTTGGAGGATTCGGGAGCCATGTTTCTTGGAGAAGCACGATGTCTTTCCCCTCCAGGGATTGCCAGAAGTCAGGATCTTGGTAGTGACCCCTCCATCCCGAGATGTTCCAAGACAGGAGGGAGCCCACACCATGCGGGCCCCTCCCTAGTCATTTAGTTCCCGTCCCGGGGGGCTTAAATCGTGATCTTAGCACTCTTCCTCCCCCGTTAGGTGATTTTCGGGCAGCTAATTCCTGGAGTCCCTCGGAGGGACCCAAATGAGCTCCCTCCAATGGGTCCTCCAGCAGTAAGGAAGGGCCAGCAAGAAGTTGCTCCCCCTGAGAAACCACTGGGGAAGCACTACCATGCCCTCCCCTGAGACCAGCCGTTCCCTGCCAGTCAGTGCATGGCGGCCCCTGATCGAATTGGGGCATCAAAGTCTCCGATAGGGTAACCTTTGCTGTACCCCTCGGGGTCAACAAGCACTCCTCTTCCAATTCTGATCTAATATCCATAGCTGTCCTCTGGTGGGGAAGCCAGGTGGAGGAATGGATAACTGATGATCTAGCGATCCTAATATCTGGGCTACTCTGGGTTTTGGGAATGGCCATAGGAGAGGTTTTTGGGGAAGCCCCCCGACGGTCCCCTATCTGACCTAGCTGGATGGGCCTCCTTTTAATGTTTTCCAACTGTGTATATAGGACCTCCAGCCGGTGCAAAAAACGGAGCTGGGGAGGCTGGGGGGCCGACACAAGATCGGCCCCCCCCCCTAGATAAGGAGGGCGCACTTCTTCCCGCCCTAGGGGAGCTGGGGCTCTCTCTCTAGTATCGAACCGTAAGTGGGAGGCCCTCCTCTCTACTGCTACAGCTGGACGGGCTTGAGCCCTCTTACGTCGAGGCACAGAGGGACAAGCCGCTTCCAGAGCCACTCCAGCCCCAAATATCTCTTGCGGAGGGAGTGAGACTGAGGGCAAAAGCACAATTGGCTCACCCCCAGCTTCTTGGGGCTGGTCTTGCACAGTCCTAGCCAAACCCCTTCCCGGTCTAGGAGCAGCGTGGAAAACCCTACTAATGCCTATGGCCCGATCTCCAAGATAAGATTTATGAGCTAAAAAAAGCTCTGGGAGTCTGGCAGATGAAAAGGTAACCAAAAGCACCTGCTTATTCTCTGAATGCATCAAATAATCAACTGAAACGATATCTTTACTAGTGATAACGTCCTCTAAAAATAAAGGTCTAAGGTGTTCGGCCATGTCACGTGGGGAGGCCCACGAAGGAACTCGCCGCCCTCTAAGAGGGATAAGAGTAAAAATTAAGGAGAATGGGAGCAACCCGTAGGATTCCGCTGTCTCTGAGAAAACCTCCCTAGGAACCCCTAGAGGGTAGGCGTTAGCCGAGACCGGATTAATAGCCCCCAGGTTAGGCCCCAACTGGGGCGCCTCCAAGGGGTTCCTTAGTTCTGCCACACCTGTGCCCCGGGGCCCACTAAAAATATGGCCCCCCCCCGGAGTTACCAGAAACTGATAATAAATCTGTAATCCTGTCCAGCCTATCTTGTACAGCAGACAACTTAACAAACATAAATTCCAGAGTTTCAGCCGTGAGGATGACATGGTCGGTCAAGATGAATACGAGAGCCAAAGGAAGTTTCTATAAACAGGGGAATAAGGTTATTTTTAGACGGGTGTGGAGTGATCAGCCTAATGATCGATCTACTGCTTTCCCAGAGTTTCAGGGGGCCGTGGAGTGATCATCTCAAAAGAGGGAGGCCACCTGTTTTTGACTGCTCCATTGTTTATCTGGGAGCCTCCCTTGTTTCATTCTTATTCCTTCTGACTAGACCGGTTTTGCATGGGGCATTTTCTTTCTTTTTCCTTTTTCTCCCCTTCTGTTCCCCTGCACCCTTTCACTTGTGTCTCGTGGGGTGCTGCCAAGGGGGGGGGAGGGTGTCTATGGTTTTTTGGGGGGAAATGGTGTCATGCCTAACAATTCCCCCCATTAGGGGTGTGGCTATTTTCATGGCCACTGCCTCCACACATTCAATGTCTCCGGTGTCCTTTATCAACACTGAGCCTTGCCATCTTTTGCTTGACCCAACATACGAGCCCTATCATGCAAAACACGAGTCCAGTCTGAAAGATAATGATCAACACGATCGGGTGGAGCATCAGATTGAACACACCCATCGCCTGTGAGCTCCAGCCAAGCAATGTCTCGTACCAGGCATGTTGGCCTTTTGCCTTAATATCTGCCGTGATTTTGGAGATGGCCTGATTATTATGTTGTATTACAAGGGAGGTGGTTTTCCCAGAAGCTTGCATTTTCTGTCATTCCAGTTGCAAGGAGGAGTGAGAGAGTAAGGGCTTAAGGAGGGAGAGTCCCATACCTAAGGGGACCGGGTAAATGGATTGGTAGAGGGAGGGGAAAAGCCTCCTATGCTGTATGGTCCAGGCCAGAGTTACATATTTAAAATCACAGCCAATTATTCTAAAAACACTAGAAAAACATCTGTTAAGAAGGGGAACCATAGGGTGAATATTCTTATCATTAATAATCACATAATCACATTTAGTTCTAACACACACACATCATTTGCCTATGTAAACTATCACTGTTTCTCTTTCATTTCTAATGTTAAATGTACACACAAAATCATTATCAAAAACAGGGAAAAAACAAGAATAATGTATTTCTAAATTATTACCAAAACAAATATATCCTAAGTTTTCTCTGTACTCTATACTCACACCCAGGCAAATCGGTTGGTTTCCCAGGAATACAAAACCATAGCATGGCCAATCTGCCATCCCAGTGGGACAACTGGGTACACCCACAGGGCTTCCGTAGCTGCAACTGTCACAATAAATCATTTCTGTTGGTTTTGGGTGGAGTCATAACTCATATTTACTAACTTCCACCAATTCTGAAGCTCAATTTCTCCTTTAGTCACTTTAGCTCGAATCAAGTTCACTAATTCAATGGGGATATGTCCCTCTTTTGCTAGCCAAATCATCCCCAATGTGTTGGAAATACATTCCTTTGGTTGCATCCCCCCTATGCACCTCATCCTGTTTGTTTGCTAGAAACACCAGGAGTAGACAGCCAGGTCAGGGAACCCTTCCCCCATCCTATCTGTCCTACTCCTGCCAGGACCTGATTGGTCAATCTCCTCCCCCAGGAGGTTTCTCATCTCTTTGTGTCTCAGAGAGCTTCCTTCCTCCCTCCTGAACACACCTAGTCTTAGGACTTAGTATAGATGTAGGCCTTTCCTATCCTACATGTTTTTCCTAATAAAGCTACTTAAGCTTAAGTATGCTTCCTGCCTGCTTATTGATGATTAGCTACTCACACTCCTCTGTAAACTCTGCATTGGGCAAATGGATGCAATGATCTCACAGTCCTTGCATTTCCAACAGGGTTATGGGCCCAGACACCCAAAAGGCAGCGCAGAGTGAGTAAAATTGAGTGCTAGCATTAATCTTAAAGGCAGAAAAGAAAAGAAAGATTTTAGTCTCTGTGACCATGGATTCTATGCTGAAGGTCTCCATTCCAGAGAGGCTCACTGGAGCAACAAACTATGAAGCTTGGAGTCATAATGCAAGGATGGCACTGGGAGGACAAGGCCTAAGGAAAATGCTGGAGTCCAACAGACCTACAGATGCAGGGGCAGCACAAGAACTCTGGGATGAGAAAAATGACAAAGCTATGGCAATCATCTCAATGTCGGTGAGTCAGCGTTTACATGTGCACATACGTGACAAGTTAACTGCAAAAGATATGTGGGAAATTTTACAGAGACTGTATCAAGGGAAGTCAAATATATCAAAGATACAAATGCTTAAAAGACTTTGTAATATGAGAATGGATGAGAGTGAAGATTTTTCAGCTCATGTTAATGGCCTGCTTGAACTAGTCAGGAGACTGGAAAATCAAAAGCTGAATTTACCAGATGAATTGATAGTGGCATTTCTGCTGAACTCTTTACCACCAACTTTTCAAACAGTCTGTCAGATAATAGAAATGCAGGATAACCTATCTTTGGATGTTGTTATTCAGAAACTTGAGGAATTTAATATGGCTCAAACTAATGAACAGCCAAACTTTTCCTCACAGCTTGCCTGCAAGGCAGCTGAGAACAAGAAGCCTTTTGCAAATTCAAAAGGATCTGCAAGAGTTAAGCGTTGCTTCAATTGCGGGGAAACCACGCATCTCGCATATCAATGCACCAAGCAAGAAGTTCCCAGCTTCTCTGCAAAGAACAAAGGGAGCCATGATAGGGCTTTCAGCCTGGTTGAGGAAAAAGCATCTCAACTTAAAAATGTGGAAGGAATAGAATGTGAGACTGCTTCACATGATTTCTTTGTTGATTCTGGAGCAACTAAAAATCTTATAAAGGACAAAGACAGATTTATTGATCTGGATAGGACTTATAGAACTCCTATAAGATTGGCTAATGGAGAGAAAGTTTATTGTCAAGGAAGAGGCAGGGCTAAACTCATATGTCATCTGGGAAATGGTGAGGAAATGAAAGTTACCATTGAAGAAGCTCTATATGTCCCAGAATTGGATCATAATTTTATAAGTGTCAAGTATGCTGTACAGAAAGGTTTTGCAGTGCATTTTGAAGGGAAATATTGCAGAATTTCAAAGGAAAAGGAGCTTTTTATGCGAGGAATGCTGGATTCAAATGGCCTATTCAAGGTAGATTGCTTGCAACAGGATCAGTATGCAAATGCTGCAAAAGATTGCAGACATAAGAACTGTGAAAGCAAATGGCACAGAAGGATGGGCCATAGAAATGCAGATGTGTTGCATGCACTTCCAGACCTAGTTAAACATTTTAAAATGAACTCATGTGCAACTAAAGATGAGAGATGTGTTTGCTGTGTAAAAGGAAAGGGAACTAGGCCCTCCTTTCATCAGAGCAAGGAGGAAGCCACACAGCACCCCCTACAGCTCATTCATAGTGATATCTGTGGTCCTATGAAGACAAAAACAATTGCAGGAAACCAGTATGCATTGACTTTCATAGATGATTTTTCCAAGTTCACGTTCACTTACTTGATTAAAGAGAAAAGTCAGGTGCTGGAGAAATTTAAGGAATATGTTGCAAGAGCCAGCAATAAGTTTGGAAGATCACCTCAGATCCTAAGGTCAGATAATGGAGGTGAATATGTTTCAAAACAGATGAAAGAATTTTTGAAGCAAAAAGGAATTGAACACCAGACAACCATCCCGCATACACCAGAACAAAATGGAGTAGCAGAAAGAAAAAATCGCTCTCTCATAGAGATGGCGAGATGTATGCTTTTGGATGCGAATCTGCCAAACAAATACTGGGGGGAAGCAGTAATGACTGCCACATACCTGCAGAACAGGCTCCCAACCAAAGGTGCAAAAGCAACACCTTATGAACTATGGCATGGGAACAAGCCCAGTGTGGGGCACATTAGAGTGTTTGGCTCTAAAGCCTATGCTTATATCCCAAAGGCCAAAAGGACCAAACTTAACACCAGATGTGAAGAAGGGATACTTGTTGGCTATGCACAAGGATGCAAGGGATACAGAGTAATGGACACTGACACTGGAAATGTGAAGATAAGCAGTGTGGTCTATTTTGATGAAAATGAAAAGGGAAGCACTGATCAAATGCCAGACCTAATGAGGCCAAGTTCATCAAGACAGAAAAAGACTGCAGAACTGCAGATAAAAGAGGAAGCTGAAGTTTCATTTGATTTGACCATGTTCAATCAACCTGAACCAGAAGGGGGCACTGACACCAACACTGATGCTGATGCTGAAACTGAAGCAGAACCAGAACTGGAACCAGAAGATAACACTGATGCTGATACTGAAACTGAAGCCGAAGCAGAACCAGAACCAGAAGTGAGACGTTCTGAAAGACACAACAAAGGAGTGCCAGCAGCGAGATTCTCCTATGCGGCAAAAGTGGAGGAACCACAGGAGCCCTCAACATGGCAAGACATTCAAAAAATGCAAACCAGTGAGGCGCGCAAATGGAGAGATGCTGCCAAGGAAGAAATTGAGTCTCTTAATGAAAATAAAACATGGACACTCACAAAGCTACCTGAAAACAAAAAGGCCATTGGATGCAAATGGGTCTTCAAGACCAAGCATAATGCAGAAGGGGAAATCACGCGCCACAAAGCGAGATTAGTGGCCAAGGGATATTCCCAAAAATACGGCGAAGACTACGACGAAACCTTTGCTCCAGTAGTAAGGCACACCACAATAAGAACACTCCTCAGCATAGCAGCTGCAAGAAAAATGGAAGTGCAGCACTTAGACGTGAAGACTGCATTCCTACATGGTGATATCAAAGAGGATATCTACATGCAGCAGCCGCCGGGATTTAAAGAACCTGGGAAGGAGGAACTTGTGTGCAAACTTCAAAAGAGTATCTATGGTTTAAAGCAAGCAGCGAAAGCCTGGAACGAAAAATTGAATCAATTGCTCCTTAAGGAGGGGTTCATACAGGGAGAAGCTGACCCCTGCCTATACTCAAGGTTCAGAAATAAAAGGAGGACATACATTCTAACTTATGTGGATGATCTGATTGTATGCCATGAAAACAAACGAGATTGTGATGAAATCGTCAGGAATCTGAACAAAGAAATAGAGGTGAAAGACTTGGGAGGTATCACTTACTATCTTGGAATACAAATAGAACGAGAAAAAGATGGAAGTTTCCTTCTCAATCAAAAACAAAAGATAAAGGACATTTTAGAATGCCTAGGCATGACAGAGGCTAATGAAGTGGGGACACCTATGGAAACAAATTTCCTAAGCCAGGAAGGCAACGACGAGCCCCTACCACAGGACAACCAGTACAGAACTGCAATTGGCAAAATGTTGTATGTAGCCACCGTCACAAGGCCAGACATTGCCGCTGCTGTAGGAATACTAAGCAGAAAAGTAAGTGCACCAACCCAAAGGGACTGGATAGCAGTCAAGAGAATAGCACGGTACCTGAAGGGCACAATGCATTTAAACTTAAAACTACCAGCAAGCGAGAACCCCAGATTGATGGGATATATGGATGCGGACTGGGCCGGAGACAAGACTGACTGCAAATCTGTGAGTGGAAATGTATTTCTGTATGGAGGCGGAGCAATCAGTTGGACTAGCCAGAAGCAGTCATTAATTGCCCTTTCATCCACAGAAGCAGAATTTATTTCAGCCACTCAAGCATGTCAAGAGGTAGTATGGCTACACAGACTACTAAAGGACTTTGGAATAGACGAACCAAAGCCAACTGAGATGTATGAGGACAATCAAAGCTGCATTCAGCTTACGAAAATGGAAAAGATAAAGCCAAGGTCGAAGCACATCAACACCAAGCGTCACTATGTGAGAGAAGCGCAAGAAAAAGGACTTGTTGAACTGATTTATTGTCCTACAGAGGAAATGATAGCGGATGTGCTGACCAAACCGCTACCCAGAGACAATTTCCAGAGGCTACGAGAAGCATTGGGAATTGTCAGCAGTGCACATAAATGATTCGGTGCACGGGACGATGAGAAGGGGTGTTGGAAATACATTCCTTTGGTTGCATCCCCCCTAAGCACCTCATCCTGTTTGTTTGCTAGAAACACCAGGAGTAGACAGACAGATCAGGGAACCCTTCCCCCATCCTATCTGTCCTACTCCTGTCAGGACCTGATTGGTCAATCTCCTCCCCCAGGAGATTTCTCATCTCTTTGTGTCTCAGAGAGCTTCCTTCCTCCCTCTTGAACACACCTAGTCTTAGGACTTAGCATAGATGTAGGCCTTTCCTATCCTACATGTATTTCCTAATAAAGCTACTTAAGCTTAAGTATGCTTCCTGCCTGCTTATTGATGATTAGCTACTCACACTCCTCTGTAAACTCTGCATTGGGCAAATGGATGCAATGATCTCACAGTCCTTGCATTTCCAACACCATGTTGCACTTTGGACAAAACTTTGGGCTTGCACACAAGCTAAGGCCAATGAAACAACGTTATTCTGGAGAGACTGTATTCCAGAGACTAGGAGCAATTCCTCCTTCTCAAGGGTCATTTCCCAAGTGGGCAAAATTCTGCTAATGGCTGTCTGCCCCTCCACTAGCTTGGCAAATTATCCTGTAATGGGGACATCCAGTTTTCCCATGTCCTTGGTGGCATAGGACACCTTGTTCATAAGCACCTCAATATTTGCTGCGTCTATGAACGAGGCGCCTGCCCCTATAGTTCCCAACCAGTCAGTTAACCCATGCCTTGCCCTGGTTTCGGTGGTCAAGTGCTGCCACATAGAGACCCCTTTGAACTACCCTGTTTGGCTAATTTGAAGAAAAGGGCACACCTGGGAACTGCTTGTGATATATTCAGCCCAGCTAGATCCACCTGGACTTTCTTCAGGGAAACCTGAGGGTTCAAAAGTATTTTCACAGGTTGGTCTAGTTTGAGCATATGTGAGCCCACGACCAGGGCTGTTAATTTCTGAAGAGATTCTGCATGCTCAATCAAGGGGTGAATCTCCACAGTGTTTTGGATTCCTGTTCTGAATTCTAATTTATAAGCCCCCACCAACGCTTTGTCTTGCTCAAAGGATATGTGGCCATAAAAATTAAATTGAATTACTGGTTTGAACATGTCACAGTGAGTTCCTTTCAGCTGGAAGACCCAGTCAGGTGGCACTTGTTTGTGCAGCTCATTCCCCTTAATATCCCACTCATGCGCTCCCAATTAACTATTACTTTAAAAGTCCTTCTCCCATCAGGGGAGACCAAGGTAACAACAAGTTCATCTCCTGAGGCTCTGGGGCTTTCAGTACCTGCTACCACTGCTAAGTCGAGTGGAGTTCCCAGTGCCCAGGAAGCAGCAGTAACCTTTACAGCATCGCAAGTTCCTGAGTCTCTGTCTCTGAGGATGCTGGGGTCTGTGGCTCCAATGTGAGGCTTCCACCATATTGGGAGGCCAGAGTCTTTCGCCGTGGAACTGCCTATTATGGGGAGCAGGTAGCAAAACTGGTTTCTCTCCACGGAGCCTCTGTGTGTGCAGTTCGCATTGTCCCTCCAGGTGCAGCTGGTCTTGTCGGAGAGCGCATAGAAGACATAATCGGGCTTGAACACCTTGGGGTTGCCTGGTGTCATGTGGAGGCCATGCATCTTGCACAGGAATTTGATGGTTGGATCTACTTTTCAGGGAACACAGCTCCAAGTACTTAAGGGGATGATCGAGCCTGCTGCCTCTTCTTGCGCCTCGATAGGCACGCCGTTTGTGATGACAATCCAAAGGCACCACCTGACCAGCCATACCTGCAGCATCTGGATGTTTTGGGGAAACTGGGAGAAAAGAGAGGGCTGCCTTCCTTTAAGGCGATGGGGCCACAGTGGGGCATGGTCCCAGGATGGAACCTGTCTCCCCCCATTGTGTCCCAGTTGACCACGGTTGCTGAGGAACTGATAAAGAGAAAGAGGTGAAAGAGGAAAGGGTGAGGGGAGTTTGTCTCCCCCCGTTGTGTCCCAAATGGCTGCAGCTTCTCAATGGGCACCTTGCAATGGAAATCATGACGAGTTCTGAAGGTGTCCAGCAATAACCAGGAAGCACTCTAGCTGGAGCTCCTCATGACAAGCAGTCCAGGAACACCTTAAAGCACACTAAAAGAAAACAGCGTTCCCACACTGCACCAGGTTAGCACAGGGATGTCAAGTATTGCAAAAAGGTCCCAGGGAGCCTCTAAGCATCCCAAATTATACTTCGGAACTGGTTATGGCATTGGATCACAGGGCTACTGCCTCTATACACATAAGCAACCATATACATTTGTTTTTTTAGAAATCCAAGGGCGAGCACCTTCTCTACTACACAAAGGGCACTGGCAACAAAACTCAGGAGTGTATAAAGGGGGGGGGGGTCCTAGTTCAAAGAGCCAATTGTGTATTTTACTTCTACTCCCCCCTGTCACAGGTTGGAGGTCCGCACCCTCACTTTACCAGGTTTGAGTGACTCAGTTTCCCTCACGTACAGCCAACTTGAATCAGTTTTTCTCTCTGGCCGATTCAAGCCTGCCGCAGGGACAACCCCTTTGTCACCCAAGGGCCCGATCCTTCCCGTTTACAGACTTTAATCTCTGGGTTCGCAAGAGCTTGAAAGCCCTTGTTGCTCACTTGTATTCCAATGTTAGACACAGACACTTCTTCATAAAGATAAGAAGTCAGTTTATTGATTACATAAGCAAGATTGTTGATACAGAGTGGTTACTAGAAATCAAAGGTAAATATAATGCATTCCTAACCTATACTGGTTGAGTTCCTAAATAAGCATCTTACCCTACAAAGGTCCATAAGTTCTTCTCAGTCCTTGATGTAAGCAACTGGGTCTTCAGTCTTAGAGTTGCTAGAAAGCAAAATCCTCTCTCTCAGTTCATGGTTCGGCTCAGCCCTCCTGGCTGCAAGATGTTGAGTGAGTTCCCGATAGTCCCTCTCCCCTCTGGGGTACAACTCGTTATATCCCCAGGAGGAAACCCCTCATATCTTCTTGAGGCTTCTAGAATTCCTTTTGTTCTCTCTATCAGCTTTCTGTGTCTCTTGCACGTAAGCAATGGCTGCCTGCATTAGCATTTTAAATGTCTCTGGCCATCCGTCTGGGCCAGACCAGACAAACTGTCTTTCCATTTTCTGGAGCTTTGCATTAATTGGGTTTTACAGGCCTCAATTGTAACATTACATACATGTTGAACCTTTTGCTTTACACATTTACTAGACTTGTAGCCTACATGTAGGCCAGTATCACATATGTGTGACCCTATGTTCCTGTGTGACACCCTCCCCCCAATTCCTTCTTCTTTTAGGGGGCAAAAAATAGAAGCTTATGTCAGCCAATCTCAAGCCGACATCACACACATACCATCAGGGCCTCTCCAGGGCTACAGCAGCAACATCAAAAGTCAGACTTCAGCAACTCTGCCCATCCTCAAACCATCAAGCAAGAATCCTCAAACACACACACACCTCTGCAGTCCCACAGGCACACCCACAGGGAGTTCCACACACACGCAAGCCTCATACAAAACATCCATCACACCTGCACATGCGCTCACACATGTTGGAAAACAGCTCCAGATGGCATCGACCTTTTGCACCAACAAACCCTAATGACCATTAGGGGCATTGGGAGTAGAGATAGTGAGTTAGTGTGAGTGTCACTTTAAACTTTCCTGATCTCTGCTTCTAAGCCCCCTCCCAGGTGGGATGTGCCCAGGAAGCTCCTACTGGACTTCCTCCTTCTTCCTGACCTTTTGCCATTCCTATCTTCTCTCTCTGACCTTCAACATGACCGGCCACCATGCTGGTGGCACCTAGCTAGTAAGACCTAGGGATAGGTCTTTCCTATCACAATGTACTTCTCAATAAAGTAGATTATTTTAATCTAGAAACAATCTCCAAGGTATTGATTACTACTAAGCTGTTGCTACTAAGAATTCAAGCTGCTTTTGGTTTTTTGGTTTTTTGACCACTAATAAAATTCCAACAGACATCACACACATACCATCAGGGCCTCTCCAGGGCTACAGCAGCAACTTCAAAAGTCAGACTTCAGCAACTCTGCCCATCCTCAAACCATCAAGCAAGAATCCTCAAACACACACACCCCTCTGCAGTCCCACAGGCACACCCACAGGGAGTTCTGCACACACGCAAGCCTCATACAAAACATCCATCACACCTGCACATGCGCTCACACAATTCCATCATACAGAGGAGTGCACCCCCCTGTATTCACATAAAGCAGGTATACATCCTCCATTTCCTGCAGACATACTCAGTATTAAGCTTGCACACATAAATGCATATACCAACACATCGTCAACGGGGAAGATAAGCTCTCTTCAGGGTCGTCAACACCCTGAAAAGTCCTTTTTATTTAACCTAAAAAGGACCTCCCTGCTAGGGAACTTCACTGCGAGCTGATAAGCTTAACTACTTTACAAAGAAACCTCTTGCTGTAAGAAACAAACACCATCTCTCTTTTACAAAATCTTAGAGCCAGAGAGAGAGCGCTACCATCTCATGAATTCTTGCAGAGCTCAGAATTTATCAAAGCTGAACACCTCAGGGCACTATGGCCACTGCTAGCCATACTCACATATCCCATACAGGGGTTCTTCTCAAGAGGTCATTCCTAAAAATTAACTTTGCACAGTTCCCTGTGCTACCCTGCTTAGTAACACCAAGATCCCTTCAAGAAGTCCCCAAACTGTCAACTGCAGGTTTAAGACACAATACTACAACTTCCAAAACACAAGATTCATGAAAAATCAGGAGGCTGCCAAAAGCAATCCCAAGATCCAAAGTATTCAAAAAGCCCCAAGGCTGCCAATGCAGTCTCTAGACACAAACTTCATGAAAAATCCCGAGATTGTCAAATACAATCCAAGATCCAAACTACTTTATACAAATATACATGCACCCCCTACTCACACATCCCACTGTTGCGAGAGGTGCAGAATGCACCCCAAAAAGGACAGCCCTCCCCCATGGTTGGAAAGGACATGAGGGACATGAGTCATCGGACATCGGAAAAGCCTGAGCGAAGCCATGGTTGAGACACAAGGTAGCCTAAGGGAAAGGTTCTTTCATGCAAAAACCAGCCCGCCCTTGGAAAAGGTGATGGAGGAGGCTCTAAGTAAATATTGGGGCAATTAAAATAAGGCCTCCTTCCTGTTTAAAGAAATCACTGGTGAATGGAATCTAGATTAGCAACGACTCCAAAGGCATGGACAATTAGAAGCACCCAATGTTTTAGCACCCCCACACCTGATCAGTGGGAATTGCCCACCAGCACCAGACTCTCCTCATGATTCTCTTCCCCAGACTGATTAGAAATCTCCCCGTTTATGCTCTGATGTGTCCTTTGTCTCCGCAGCCCCAGTTTGTTTACCCTTTGCCTCTTCCCTTTTGTGTAACTAGACACACTGGCACCTCTTTCCTGTCACACCTATTGGCATTCTTGGCCCTTCCGCCCCTGTGTGCATGTTCCTTTTCTCAGACCTAAACCCACCCAGGAAATCTCTCACATCTTCACATTTCACCTATTGTAGTATACTTAAGCTGATCCCAAATTTTTTGTCCCCAAACTTATAACCACTCTTGGCTCCCCCTCTGAAACTGAGAAAACTTTGGAAGCAAACACGTGCAGGTCTCTCCGTGCATGTCTGGATCTTAAGGGGTCTGCCAGACTTTGGTCTGTCCCTCCCCTGCATCCCCAAACTTTGCTGGATCCGTGGGGTTGCCTGTCCCCCCTGCAACAGGCAAAGAGAGGTAGCCACTGGTCCTGGTTCCCTTTCTCCAACCTCCTTTCGCTTTTAGCCTTCTCTCTCTCTCTCCCCCATATTACTTTCATTTTCCCAGCTGCGACTTGTGTTTCCCTCTGAAAACCACCAGCCAGACCGGAAACTGTGTTAGCCAATTGTGTTTTGTTTTTTTGATACCTCCCATTCCTGTTAAATAAATATTCCCTTTTATTAAGCATTTTGTCTCCCTCTTTTTCCTTTTACTATTCTTTTGGGGCGGGTACATAACCTGACTGTAGCGCGCATCTGACCTCAGACGGATCCAGGAAACACATGGGGACCCCTAGTCCAAGCAATTCTGCTAATTCCCCTAAATTTAAGAGTCAGGTGGGTATTGGGGCACCAACCCCCCAATATTCACGAGTGGGAGTGGGGTCTCCTGTTAACACCACATAGTAAAGCACACACACAAATTACGCACATCAGCACTGAAGCATGATCTCTATCATTCAAGAACCATCCTTAATGTATTACTCTCTTCAACAAAACAAAAAACCAAGCAAACAAAATGGTTTTTTTTCTTCAGGCTAGACTATGTTTGCAGGGGTCAGGGATCACTGCTGCTGGTTAGGACAGAGTGGGGGAGCCACATGGAGAGGTGGGTGAAATGCATTCCCCAAAACAAGTTGCTGAATGTCAGTATCTCACTCCAATCCCTGTCCTGGAAACCTGGACATGGAGGGGGGGCTCCTAGGGAACCCTACCGGACCCTGGACATTCCAGAGGAAGGGATAAAAGTCCCTGGGCTGGCCAGAGGAACTCTCCTCTCCTGGGTGACCTTGATGCCAGGCATTTCTCTCTGGCCTGGGTTGCCAGTGCTCCTTAAGGGAGGTATTGTCTTCTGTGGGCTCCGGGTTAGCAACCACAGTGGCCACTTTCATACAGGGGGGTGCCTCTGGAGGCTTGCTGGGCCCCTCCAGCAGTCCTTCTATGTCCCACATGAATTTAGGGGGAATTAGCCAAATTGGTTAAAAAGGGTCCGTACGTGTCCACTGGGATCAGTCTGAGGATGTGATGCACTGCCAGCTGGCTGGAATCTCCCACCCACAACCTGACACAAAAAGGGGATACTCTGATACAAATAAAGGAGGTTTATTGACACAAGACTAGGTATTACATACAAATAAGTTCTATACCCTCCCACCCAAACACAATTGACATATACACACACAGTATTTCACAAGAAAAACCCTCCGGTCTGGTTACTCTGGTGAAAGGGGATGTGGCAAACGGGATAGAGGGGGAAAAGTAAGCAATATTACCTCTCCAATCCTGTTTAAAAGGGACAGGTAACCCTGTAGATCCAGTGGCGTTTTGAGAGAGGGGGTGGGGTGGGGAAGAGGCTTGGACAGACCAAAAGGGAGTAATGGTCTGGGAGAGATCCTTGAGGCAATCACACACAGAGTAACCTGCTTGTGTTGCGTTCAAGAATGACCTAATTTGCTCATAGGGGCCAGGGCAGTTACAGGGTTTTGCGAGGTGGGAAGAGGGGTCTCAGAGGTGCACCAAAGGTGGGCTAGGGCTGACAAAGAAATCTTTACATGATGTGTTGGGGGAAACAAAGCCTTGGAGGATTTCAATGGGGGGCTTGGCAGGATGAACCAGAGGGAACAAAGCCTTGGAGGATTTCAATGGGAGGCATGGCAAGATGAATATGAGAACGAAAGAAAGTTTCTATAAACAGGGGAATAAGGTTATTTTTAGACGGGCGTGGAGTGATCAGCCTAATGATCGATCTATTGCTTGCCCAGAGTTTCAGGCGGCCGTGGAGCGATCATCTCAAAAGAGGGAGGCCACCTGTTTTTGACTGCTCCATTTTTTACCCGGGAGTCCCTTGTTTCATTCTTATTCCTTCCGNATTAGCAACGACTCCAAAGGCATGGACAATTAGAAGCACCCAATGTTTTAGCACCCCCACACCTGATCAGTGGGAATTGCCCACCAGCACCAGACTCTCCTCATGATTCTCTTCCCCAGACTGATTAGAAATCTCCCCGTTTATGCTCTGATGTGTCCTTTGTCTCCGCAGCCCCAGTTTGTTTACCCTTTGCCTCTTCCCTTTTGTGTAACTAGACACACTGGCACCTCTTTCCTGTCACACCTATTGGCATTCTTGGCCCTTCCGCCCCTGTGTGCATGTTCCTTTTCTCAGACCTAAACCCACCCAGGAAATCTCTCACATCTTCACATTTCACCTATTGTAGTATACTTAAGCTGATCCCAAATTTTTTGTCCCCAAACTTATAACCACTCTTGGCTCCCCCTCTGAAACTGAGAAAACTTTGGAAGCAAACACGTGCAGGTCTCTCCGTGCATGTCTGGATCTTAAGGGGTCTGCCAGACTTTGGTCTGTCCCTCCCCTGCATCCCCAAACTTTGCTGGATCCGTGGGGTTGCCTGTCCCCCCTGCAACAGGCAAAGAGAGGTAGCCACTGGTCCTGGTTCCCTTTCTCCAACCTCCTTTCGCTTTTAGCCTTCTCTCTCTCTCTCCCCCATATTACTTTCATTTTCCCAGCTGCGACTTGTGTTTCCCTCTGAAAACCACCAGCCAGACCGGAAACTGTGTTAGCCAATTGTGTTTTGTTTTTTTGATACCTCCCATTCCTGTTAAATAAATATTCCCTTTTATTAAGCATTTTGTCTCCCTCTTTTTCCTTTTACTATTCTTTTGGGGCGGGTACATAACCTGACTGTAGCGCGCATCTGACCTCAGACGGATCCAGGAAACACATGGGGACCCCTAGTCCAAGCAATTCTGCTAATTCCCCTAAATTTAAGAGTCAGGTGGGTATTGGGGCACCAACCCCCCAATATTCACGAGTGGGAGTGGGGTCTCCTGTTAACACCACATAGTAAAGCACACACACAAATTACGCACATCAGCACTGAAGCATGATCTCTATCATTCAAGAACCATCCTTAATGTATTACTCTCTTCAACAAAACAAAAAACCAAGCAAACAAAATGGTTTTTTTTCTTCAGGCTAGACTATGTTTGCAGGGGTCAGGGATCACTGCTGCTGGTTAGGACAGAGTGGGGGAGCCACATGGAGAGGTGGGTGAAATGCATTCCCCAAAACAAGTTGCTGAATGTCAGTATCTCACTCCAATCCCTGTCCTGGAAACCTGGACATGGAGGGGGGGCTCCTAGGGAACCCTACCGGACCCTGGACATTCCAGAGGAAGGGATAAAAGTCCCTGGGCTGGCCAGAGGAACTCTCCTCTCCTGGGTGACCTTGATGCCAGGCATTTCTCTCTGGCCTGGGTTGCCAGTGCTCCTTAAGGGAGGTATTGTCTTCTGTGGGCTCCGGGTTAGCAACCACAGTGGCCACTTTCATACAGGGGGGTGCCTCTGGAGGCTTGCTGGGCCCCTCCAGCAGTCCTTCTATGTCCCACATGAATTTAGGGGGAATTAGCCAAATTGGTTAAAAAGGGTCCGTACGTGTCCACTGGGATCAGTCTGAGGATGTGATGCACTGCCAGCTGGCTGGAATCTCCCACCCACAACCTGACACAAAAAGGGGATACTCTGATACAAATAAAGGAGGTTTATTGACACAAGACTAGGTATTACATACAAATAAGTTCTATACCCTCCCACCCAAACACAATTGACATATACACACACAGTATTTCACAAGAAAAACCCTCCGGTCTGGTTACTCTGGTGAAAGGGGATGTGGCAAACGGGATAGAGGGGGAAAAGTAAGCAATATTACCTCTCCAATCCTGTTTAAAAGGGACAGGTAACCCTGTAGATCCAGTGGCGTTTTGAGAGAGGGGGTGGGGTGGGGAAGAGGCTTGGACAGACCAAAAGGGAGTAATGGTCTGGGAGAGATCCTTGAGGCAATCACACACAGAGTAACCTGCTTGTGTTGCGTTCAAGAATGACCTAATTTGCTCATAGGGGCCAGGGCAGTTACAGGGTTTTGCGAGGTGGGAAGAGGGGTCTCAGAGGTGCACCAAAGGTGGGCTAGGGCTGACAAAGAAATCTTTACATGATGTGTTGGGGGAAACAAAGCCTTGGAGGATTTCAATGGGGGGCTTGGCAGGATGAACCAGAGGGAACAAAGCCTTGGAGGATTTCAATGGGAGGCATGGCAAGATGAATATGAGAACGAAAGAAAGTTTCTATAAACAGGGGAATAAGGTTATTTTTAGACGGGCGTGGAGTGATCAGCCTAATGATCGATCTATTGCTTGCCCAGAGTTTCAGGCGGCCGTGGAGCGATCATCTCAAAAGAGGGAGGCCACCTGTTTTTGACTGCTCCATTTTTTACCCGGGAGTCCCTTGTTTCATTCTTATTCCTTCCGACTAGACCGGTTTTGCATGGGGCATTTTCTTTCTTTTTCCTTTCTCTCCCCTCTGTTCCCCTGCACACTTTCACTTGTGTCTCATGGGGTGCTGCCAAGGGGGGGGGTGTATGGTTTTTTTTTGGGGGAAATGGTGTCGTTCCTAACACCAGGGCCTCACCTCACTGCTGTTGCTACGGCTTCCACTGCTGCCACCGTCACCACCGAGAAAGGGCTTTGGCCCCCAACAGGATCCGAGCTGCCCAGCCCAGGTGACATCCGCTGCCTCCCCCTGTTGGAGGAGGGGGGCAGGGCCGGTGCTCGACTTGGTGACAGACTTCCGGCCCGGTGGGCCCAAAAGCCGCCTGCTACCCGGCCGTGCTGCACTAAAGGGCCCTTAGGCATGGCCCTTAGTGGGGCCCGGGTGGGCAAGGGCGGAGGTGTTGTGTTTTTACATTTGTTATAAGTTGGAGTGGGACAGAGGCATAAGAGGGATGGAATATTTGTTTGATGGGGGAGAGGGGCAAGGGGACTGGTTAGGGGGACAAGGATGGACCCCCTCAGTGAGAGAGAGGGGTGCAGTCCTTGGGGAAGGGGGGGATTGCCCCTCTGTGGCAGAGAGGGGTAGGGGGTGTGAGAGTGGGGGTGTGGTCTCCCCTGCTGTCAGGGTGGAGCAGCTGGAGGGGATCAGGGCTGGGGGATCACGTCTGGGGGGAACGTTATCAGCCATGATATGGGTCTAAACAGGGTAGTATAAGATCAGTGAAGCGGGACAGGTGCCTCCTGCAGGTCCCGCTCACTCACCCCTTAGCATCTGGACAGAGGAATCAAGATCAGAGGACCCCTGACCCTCCACTGCTGCTGTTGAGTGCGAGATCAGCGGCTAACAAAGCAACAACTATCCAGGAATTGGTCCTGGACTGTGCTGCCGATTTCGTGGGCATTACGGAAACCTGGTTGGACCTTGAGTCAGGGCCTGTCTTGGCTGACCTTGTTCTGGCCAGGTATTCCATCCAGCATCAGCCATGGTCGGAGGGATGGGGCGGCAGGGGCAGTGTAGCTATGATTTTTAGAGAGCAGTGGTCGGCTAGGAGATATCCGGTGCAAATCATGGTAGGGATTGAGGTTCTTCACCTGGTGTTCGATTTGGTGGGGGACAGTTTGGGGGTGCTGCTCGTATACCGTGCACCTACCTGTACGACAGTGTCTTTACATCAAATCAAATTCTTTATTGTTCCCAGCATTTTTGCTATTACAACATATCAAGTTAAACACAGGAATAAAAATATAACAAGCATATAAAATATTAAAAATAACAAGAATAATAAAACTGCAGTTAGTACAGTTAAAATTAGGCTTTAGACTAATCCAGCATATAAACTCAGTCCACCACCATGGAGAAAAACCTTTCAGTTAGACATCACGTAGTAACATGGAAAGGTCAGAAAGCCGTACATACAGTCATAAACTCCAGGTATCAATATGTCATAGCAGCTTCTCTACATGCTCTGGCGGAGGTGGTGGCGGGAGTGGTGTTGTAGTCCCCAAAGGCATTAGTCTGGGGGGATCTCAACAGTCATGCCGATGCCAGTCTCGGGGGGTGGAGGGGAGGGCGGAGCATGAGTTCATGGGTCTGTCCCAGATGGTCAGCGGTCCGACACACCAGGGGGGACATACTCTCGATCTCATGTTTTGTACCAGCCTTGAGGCGGGTGCTCTGCTATTGGGGAAGATATCAACAGTGCCCTTGTCATGGTTGGATCATTATCTCCTACAGACCTCTCTCTTAGCGCATGTCTGCCCCTGGAAGGGTGTGAAGCCAATTCGAGGTTCACCCTCAGAGGCTAATGGAACTGGAATGGTTCCGGCGTGCCCTCAGGGAGTTACCCTCTGACCTCAATGACTGTCTCATCGATGACCTCGTCGCATTATGGAACACTCTGCTGACTGAGGCCATTGATCGGACAGCTCCTAGATGTCCGCTGCTCAGGTGACAGCACCACAGGCCTCTGTGGTTTTCGGAGGAGCTGCGAGTGCTGAAGCGAGAAGGGCGGCGGTTGGAGCGACGGTGGTGTCGTTATCATACTGAAGTCGACAGATTGCGGCATAGAGTCAGTTTACGAGCATATGCTGAGGCCAGCGAAAAAAGCTTTTTTCGCTGTTCTAATAGCATCCGCAAAATCACGCCCAGTGGAGCTATTCTGGGTGGTGCAGGGGCTGGTCAGTCTGGCCTCCCTCCACCCTGGAGTGGAATCATCTACAGCACACTGTGATAGGTTTGTGAATTATTTTGTGGATAAAATCACTCAGATTCACTATGATTTTGATGCTGCACTTATTACACTAGGAGAACCAGAGGTAATGGAAGTCATGCCTTGTCCAGTTTTATGGGATCAATTTCAGTTGGTGACACCCGCTGATGCGGCCGAGACCCTTGGGGCAGTTAGGGCCACCTCTTGTGAATTAGATCCGTGTCCGTCTTGGCTAATTAAATCTTACTGGAAGACAATGGGGTCATTGCTGGCAAGGGTGGTAAATGCCTCCCTTCGGGAGGGCAGAGTGCCAGGCTGTCTCAAAGAGGCATTGGTGCAGCCTCTGCTCAAGAAACCATTGCTTGACGTTGACTCCCTTGCCAGCTATTGACCTGTCTCTAACCTTCCCTTTTTAGGGAAGGTTATTGAGCGGGTGGTGGCTCAGCAGTTGCAGGGGCATCTCGATCGCGTCGGGTTTTTTGATCCCTCACAGTCGGGATTTCATCCAGGTCATGGCATGGAGACTGCGCTTGTGACCTTGGTGGATGATCTGCACCGAGAAATGGACTGGGGCCGCTCGACCCTGTTGGTCCTATTAGATCTATCAGATGCTTTTGATACGGTGGATCACGAGTTGTTGGTGGGATGCCTTTGGGAATGTGCAGGGGTGGGCGGGACTGTTCTTGAATGGTTCGGCTCGTTCCTGACCGAGAGAACCCAACGAGTGGTACTCGGGGAGTGTTTTTCATCATACCGAGACCTCACGTGTGGGGTCCCGCAGGGTTTGGTGTTGTCCCCCCTCTTGTTCAACATATACATGCAGCCTCTTGGCAAGGTGATCAGGAGGTTTGGTGTACGGTGTCACCAATATGCTGACGACACTTGGCTATACCTCTCTTTTTTAACCGACCCAGACCCCGCAGTCTCTGTGCTTACTCGATGTCTGATGGCTGTGGGGGATTGGATGAGGGCTAATTGACTGAAGTTGAATCCTGACAAGATGGAGGTGATGCTCATGGGGAAAGCGATGGAGTTAACGACCCCCATAATTGATGGGGTCTGTCTTCCATTGGTTCCCTGGTACGGAGTCTGGGGGTAGTCCTCGATGCGCGGCTCCGCTTGGATGCCCAGGTGGAGGCTGTGTCAAGGGGTGCCTTTAGCCAACTACATCTGGTACATCGGCTTAGGCCGTACATGTCAAACTCCGACCTAGCCACCATCATTCATGCTTTCATCACCTCTAGACTAGACTATGGTAACGCACTCTATGTGGGGCTACCCATGGTGATGGCCCGGAAGCTGCAGCTGGTGAGAATGCGGCAGCCCGTCTCCTGGTGGGACTGGGCTGCCGGGAGCACATTACATCATTGCTCCATTCTCTGCACTGGCTGTCGATAGTCTTCCGAGTCAGATTCAAGGTGTTGATTTTAACCTATAAAGCCCTAAACAGTCTGGGCCCTGCCTATCTGCAAGACCGCCTCACCCCCCGGGTACTGGACTGGCCCATGTGGTCATTGGGGTATGCCCTCCTTGTGGTTCCCTGAGTCTTCCGTGGGGATACATAGGGGAGGGCATTCTCGCTGGCCGCACCGAGGCTGTGGAACTCCCTTACGGTGGGGGTGCATCTGGCCCCGGACCTCCCCTCCTTTCGTAAAAGCTGCATGACCTGGCTGTTCCGCAAGCCATTTGGCAGGGGAGATGGGTAGGGGGTGGAGGAGAGGGATGAGGGTGTAATAGTATATTTTATAGTTTTATGATTTTAATTGCTGATGTACACTGTTGTGAGCCGCCCCGAGCTGCCTGTGGTAGGAGGGGCGGAATACTAAATGCTTTTAATAAATAAATAAATATAAAGAAAAATATTGAAATTGGTACCAGAAGTCGACATTCCGGAGCTGGAAGTTGACGTTTTGGGACATCAGATACCTGATCGGGTTGTAATTGGGTACCGCATGTACTTGATTGTTACTGGCTTGATTCGGGTACTGGAAATTCGACAGGTTATCCATTTTTGTGGGTACCTTCTTTCCGCTGACTCTGAAGTCCTGGCTCATGAAGGAAGACAGACTTGCTCACATCCTGGAGCAAAAGTACATAAACAGGCAGTTCAGCACTACTACCTGTTGTGCTGTGGAAAGGGCTTTGAGGCTTTCGAAGCAGTGCTGGAGACCAATTGTGGCCAGGATTAATTTCCAACTGGAGACCGCTCCCTGCTAATCACTGCCACCTGGGTTTTCCAAAACATCTGTGAGACCGACGGGACCGCTTTGGAGAACCTCCTGCAAGTTAGCTCTGGCAAGCCAGTATCCCTGTTCCAGGACCAGCTGAACAGAGTGGAGCAGTGCATAGCCAGAGAGATCCAGGATGTCTTGTGCTGGCACATCAACTGCAATGCTAATACAAACACCCAGCCTTAAATGACAATTTACTGATCATAAATAAAGCCATTTAAAATGTTCAATAAAGCCTTTAAAACTGTTTCCTCTGTGTCACTGTTTTTTCTCCTCTGGTCCATCCAGTCCCATTCCCTTCCATGCTATTTCTTTTCCTTTCCTTTCCCTGTGTGTTCCCTATTGACATTTGCAGGCAAGCTGGATGCAGGTCTGAACCTCTGCATTTTCCTATTGGCATTCACAGGCTAGTGGGTCTGGAAATGGCAATAGGAAGTGCAGAGGCACAGGTGTGCCGCCGCCTAATAGGAGCCCCCCCCCCCTTCTCAATGCAAATGCTTCCAAACCCCAGCTCCAAAAGCAGCCTATTGCTATGCTATACTGCCATTCTCCACAGCCCCCTCCCCATTTGTCCCTCCCACCCTCACGTGCAAGTGCATGGCCAGAGGACTCTGCACCCCGTTTTCAGGGCACCCCTTCCCTTCCCACCCCCAGCTCCCAAAGCAGCTTACTGCTATGCCATACCACCATTCTGCACTGCCCCCACCCCCCAACCTCCACCTTTCCCACAATAAGCATGGAAACTATGGATTGGGGAAAATAATAACAATTTTATTTAACAATATAAACTTTAACTTTATCTAGTGAACTTTTCCTCCTTCTCCTCCTGTAAATCCAGCCATGGAGGTTGTGGGGGAATGTTAGCTGGAGGTGTGCTGCTTGTGGCAGGACTGGCAGTGGGAGAGGCGTGTCTGGCCCACGTGGTGTTCAGTGGCGTAAGCACAGGGCAGAGAGAGCTCAGGTGCCCTGCCTGGGTGGTTGACTGCTGGGGAAACCAGGGTGGATGGGCATGATCTAGATGTAGGAGCATGAATTGCTGATGGGGGTTGGCATAAGCCGCCTGCCCCTGAGCAACAATGCTCATGGTTGCAGCAGCTAAATGCTTGAGCAGCAAGGCCTGGGTATGGGGGGACTGGGACAGACTGTTTTGAGTCTGTACCAACAGATCTGCCATAGCCTTGCTTGCCTTCTTGAGCATGCTGTCTGGCAGCTCGAACTGCTGCCAGAGACAGACTTAGAGCATGTCCTCCCACCATTGGTCCAGGAGGGCCTCAGCTGCAAAAGCCTTATGTTCTGCGGCATTCTATTCAGAAGCTGCCTGTGTTTCCTGGCCATGCCCTGAATCGTATCCTGGATCTCATCTGCCCACTGCGTGGTCTTACCAAGGAGCTCCTTCATAAAATCCTCCCTGCACTGCTGGTTGCAAACTCACAGGTCCTGGTTGTGCTGGGTCTTGTGGCTGGGGGGTTCCATCTGCGCCCATTATGGTGGCAGACCTGTAGCAAGGCAACAAGGAAAGCCATTAGTTTGGACCACCCCACCCAGTCAGGGCCAGCCTTACTGGTGGACTGGGGTGGCTGCCTGGGGCCCTGCTCCCAGGGGGCCCCGGGCTGCAGACAGAAAGCACCTGATCACTGGCCTGCCTACCCAAGCCCCTGCCCTCAGCAGCAGCCTGGGTGGAGGGAGGTGAAGGGGGAGGAACTATTACCATCCCTGCCACCTGCCCGACGCTCGCTCACCTGCCAGGGTGCCTATGCCTGCTGCAGTGCCACCTGTCCATGCCACCCACCCGTGATGTTGTTGCTGCTGTCGCCTGGCCACCAAGCTACCACAGCAAATGTCCTGCTTCGCTAGCCATTTCCTAAATTTGGCATGCTGGGAAATGTAGTCCCAACATGTCAGATTCAGGAAATGGCTGGCCCTGGCATGTGCACGTGTACAGAGGTGCACAAGCAGGGGTTGCCTCTTGTTTGATCAGATTTTCAGTGCTATGGTGCTTGACATCCCCAAATCCAGTAATTAGAAAGGGGTTACACAAAATCTTGCTGAGGACTGCATTTGACCTCTGGGCCTGAGGTTCGGTTCCTCACCCTTGTTTTCATTGGGGGTGCTGTGGCCGTGTGGGGGTTGTTTGATCTATGTTTGAGCAGCTGGATCTATGTTTGAACTGTGTTGGGAGTGTAATAGGAATATGCTCAAGAGAAGGAGGTTCAGGCCATGGATCTCTTCCTATCCTTTATCATGCAGCTGTGCAAATACAAGCCCCCAAGATGCATTCACTTACCAGTCTCCTCCGCCTCTCGATAAAGGTGTACTCCAGATCCTCTGTACCCTCCTCCACTAAGTACCTCCAGTGGCTCCTCAGATAAGGGCTGACTCTCCAGCTCGAGGGGGTGAACCATGAGAGTCACGGTGTCCATGTCTGCATCAATAAGTGCTGGCTCTGTGGTGAGTAATATGGAGGGATTGCTGGCAGTGGGAACAGGCAGTGGGGGACCTGTATCTACCTGTGTCTTGTTCCTGGCGAAGGTGCAGGTGTAGAAGTGGGATGCCACTATGGTGCCTTTGACGCACAGGAACTAGTCCAGCAGCTTGGAGTATGGTGATGTTTACCTCCTGCAGCCAGAAGCAAATTTGTTGTCCTGGATCTCCTTGTAGCCTCTGTGCAAGTTCTTGGCCTGTTGCTGGCAGTGGTTCATGTTCCTGTTGCATCCATGGAGTGCCATTTGTGCCAAGATTTCTTGGAACACTGCCTCATTCCTGTAACACTTGACCAGTTGATATTGGACCTTCTGCTCCCCCATAGAGTGATGAAGGCCTTGGTCTCTTCCTCAGTCCAGGGAATACACCTTTGGTGGGTGGATTGGTAGGCAGAGAGTGCCTGCAATGGAACTAGTGGTGTTGGCTGTTGTTCTGATCATGGCCACAGCAATGTAAAGTCTGTGGAAGTTGCTCTGGAGAAGGCAATGGCTTTGAAAGAGAGAGCGATGGGCACATGCTGCAAACCAGGTCGTTTAGGGTGGATGTTATATGTGCGCCAGTGAGAGAGTGAGCGGAGAGATGGCAGGAAGTGGTCACTCCCCGGAACGCTCTAGGCTTTTCACCTGCGCCTCTATTGTGCTGGCAGACCTGTACGCGCATGAGACTGCACACAACCTAATTGACAGGACACGGACACAGACACGTGGGCGCATATTAGCTTGTGGGCTCCGCATGCTCCAGAACCCAGCTGTGAGTGGGGGCTGCATGTCTGGTGGGGGTAAACACGTAATAAAAGGGCAGATGGACACCCACTGCGTGGGGGCTATTGTCTTTGTTAAAACCCTATAACACACATATCTGTCATGGGGCAGAAATACACAATATATTATCATTTGAATATTGTTTATTTGACATGATTCATAAAGCAAATGTGCTTTTGTTTGTTTCATGTGTTTTCTACTCTTGAAACTAATTCATGAAAACAATTAAAATGATCTCACAAGTTTCCTCAATCAGTGTTAGTTATTCTGGAATAATTAGCATTCTGGAATAATTAGCATTTTGAATTGGAGAGAAGAAAAGGCCAGAGCTAATTCACACAGCAGACACTTCCAAGTCCCTGCAATCAGAAGTGGCATGGGTGTGTGGAGAAGAGCAAGCTTCAGGGTCAGTCCCTGTCTACGCAACCTGTCAAGGACAGCGCTACACCACAGCCCATATCCGGGTGTTAAAAGGCAGCCCCCATCTGTGAAAGTCTGTGGGGCAGCCTTTCCATCCTCAGGTTCCACCCGCCCACGTTCTCCTCAGTCTGACAGGGGCAACCCCACCTCACAGCCTCCACCCCAATGTGGAGCCCACTGAAGGACAGACCCTCTTTCCCTCCCCGGGGTCCACCCACCTCAGCCTCCTTATCCCCTTCACTCTGACAAGGGCAAATCACCCCATAGCTTAATCTCTGCCACCCCAGTCAGCCCCACCTCTCCCCAAACTCTCAGGGCAACCCCTAATCTCCCACGCTCCTAGCAGTTCCCCCCTGAGTCTGCAGGGGGCACCCAGGCGCCCAGTTCTCTTCGTGGTCAGGCAAGGGGCAACCTCCCGGCCCACCCCCTTCTCCTGCTCCGCCTCCTCAGACGTCCCCGGCCGACCGGGTTGTTGCTTCCTCCGTCCCGGGGTTTCCAGCCGCTGCCGTCCACAACAGAGCGGGCCCCACCCGTCACCGGGATCCCAGCGCCTTGCTGCTCAGTACGGCCTTTGCCGCTGCCGCCCAGACTAGTCCCCTCTCGGCCGCGCCGCTACGCCAGCCCGGGGATTGGGAGCAGGCCGCGGTCCCAGGACCAAGCCCGGCTGAGAAGGTTCCCTCCATCGGCCTGCAGGTAAGAAGGACCCTGCCATACCTCCTCTTCCCCTGAGCTCTCCTGCTGCCTGGGCGTTGGGGCTCCCGTGCCCGATCCCATTGCTGAGTGCCCTCCCTTGGGGGTATTTCCTCCTCAACACAGACTCTAGGGCTTCTCGGTTTCACTGTTGGGAGCCCCCTAGAATGCCCCCCCCCCCTGGAGACTCCCCTTCTCCTATTGCTCTTTTCGGTCCCATTTCTGAGAGCCCCATGTATATCCCTTTCTCCCCCACCCCGCTCTCCGGCGGCTTCCCCATTACTGGGAACCCCTATGGTGTTCTCCTTCTCCTCCCCCCCACTTTGGGGGCTTCCCCCATTGCTTTCTCTGGTCCAGTTCTCGAGAGTCTCCTCAGAATGCCCTTTTCCCTACAAGCTCCACTCCCCCTATTGCGCCACTTGTTCTCATTACTGGGAAGTGCCCTGGGCATATTCCTTTCTCTCATTTTTCCTTTGGTCCCAGGAGCCCCATAGTGTCTCCCCTGTCTGTCTCATTGCTGGGAGCCCTCCAGGGTGCTCTCTTCCTGCACACTGTCTCTCCTAGTCTCATTGCTGGGGATTTGTCTTGGGGGGTGTTCCCTTCTCTTCCACTCTGGGGACTTTCACCACTGGTCAGGTCCTTGCCCTGATGCCCTTTCCCTCCTTGTGCAAACTGGGGCTTTCTTTTTTCACGTCCATTCAAAGGTGCTTCCTGCCTCCCTCTTTCCCCACAAACTCAGGGACTAATTAACATTGAGAGCGTGTGCATATGAGGAACATACCTAGGAGCATCTTTACCCTGAGCTAGAGGCTGTATTCATATGGATCAAAGATTCATCCTATAGACAGGGACCCATTTTCATTACATTTTTCCCATTCGTGGCAATGGGAGGAAATGCAGTGAACACAGATCCCCGCCTATAGAGTTGTATCATCTACCCCTAGATTCCAGACTTACCCATATGGAAAGCTGTGTTACTAAAAGATCATGTGCACACTCCCTGGTTCCTCCCTGCAAAGAGCAGTTGCCTTGGTGTAAGTTCCTCATATCTGACTACTCTATTAGTTCTAATACATTTTCCCTGTTTATTATCTCCTTTCTCTTACAGACAGCTCACTCCAGCCAGCGATCTCCCCAGTTTATCACAGAGTGTAGCAGAGGAGGGTTTTTTACTCATAAGTTAACAAATTCATATATTTCGTCTGCAAGTTGTATTTCCTGCTGTCGCTATCTCACTTTAAAGTCCAGGGCTGTGCTGCTTGATGTAAGGGCAGGCCGCCTTGTCTGTGTGTTTTTAGAATGGCTTATTACAGAGAAGTCACCCCCCCCTCCCCCACTCCAAGAGTATGCTTGTACTCTCCCTCTTCTTTAACTGATTCATAGGCTGCCCTTAGTTATGTGCTTCGTTCTGTTTGTGGTTGCTATTCTCTTGATTCCACCAGAGTATAAACTTCCCTAGCTTATCTCAAGAGCTTTTGTGTTTGCAATTATGCTTGGGGGAGTTTGCTACTGTAGATTGTACAGCCAAGAGATTTCTTTGTGAGGGGCAGGTGCTTTGGAGAATGTCCCTTTTTAAAAATCTAGCTATAGCATTCCATGATAAACATATGACTAACTTGTTGTTAACTTGTTTATTGTTAAATATGTTTAACCTTAAGGCTACGCTGCACACAAACAAAGGCCGAGAAAGTCATGCCAGAGGAATGCTTGAGGTGGAGCAAACCATAGAGACTAGAACACGAGTCCTTTCCTGCAACTGCTTCTGTGCCTCCTTGCTGCTGTGAATTTATTTGGATTGGGATCAGAGCCCTCCTCTTGCACCTGGCCTTGGTGCTGGCCTACGCTATGAAGTCATTCTCCTCTTCGTGATGTTTTATTCAGTTGCCACGTCAACAGCTTGGTGCTGTGACTACCTGACTTCCCTGAGAAACTGACCAGGAAGTGACACTGTGCTGAAGAAGGGAGACTCTGATTAGAACACAGGTTCATAACAAAAAGAGCGAGAAGAGAGATGAGCAGAAGGTTGACCAAACTCTGCTAAAGGTGCAGTCCTCTTTCCCAGGACTAAAGCACTCCTTTCATTGCCACACTGTTCTTTAAACTGTCATCCCCTTTCATCAAGGGTGAGTTAGAACCTTCAGTATATCTATTTGTTACATACCTGCTTTATTTGGGTGTTAGATAAGAATCTCCTTGCTGCATCTGACCAGTGGACCAGTAAGTCTGGAGCACGACTGTCTGACTTTCTGGCCACCACAAGTCGGATCATCTCACAGTAATTTGCTGGCGGGATGGATTGCACAAAAAAAGTTTCTCATTCTGCAGCCATTGTGTGTTCTTTCTATAGTGCAGAACTAGTCAATTTCTGGTCACACTGCGTGACTTAAACATGCACAGTTTGGAACTACAATTGCATGACCTCATTTGGGGAACTGATATTTTTTTAAAAATACTGATATTTAATAAACTTGAATTTTTAAGGCTATGGGCTGGATCTAGGCCATGGGTCATCCAACAAAGCCCATAATGAATGACCTGCCACAAGAGAAGCTTTTCTTTTCCCCTGGTTAGTAAATTCTGGAAACAGAAGTTATAGATCCCTTAAACCAGGAGTGAAGAACCACAGGCCTAGGGGTCAAATGCAGCCTGTGGCTAGTTTTTATTTGGCCCTCTTCCAATTCCTGGATCCTGACCCCTGGATCTGCTTCCTATCCCCAAGCTCTGAAAGACTGAGCTAAGGGTAAGTGAGCAGAGATTAGGGCATGCATGCAGCATAGGAGACAAATCCATGGCATTCCATGATCTGGGCCCTCCTCTTCCTGAGTGCACCCTTTAAGCACTTCCATCTCCAGCTTCTTGGAACCTGTACTAATTTTCAAAGTACAGGGAGGGAAAAGGGTCTCCACCGCAGCGTTAAATTTAGTCCAGCTAAGGTAACTGCAGATGTTGTTCCTCAGGCAAATATTTCTTAAGCTCTGAGCAGGGGTGGAAACCTGCCTCTAGAAAGAGTCCAGTGGAGCCACCACGATTATGAATTTTGGAGCCCTGTTTGAATATTGGACCATCAGGCACTGTGTTGCAAAAGCAAGCAAGTGGCCTGTCCTCTTGGGAACCAGTATTTGTGTGGAAGGCACAGGGCTTGAAAAACCCACTTTCCTATTTACTGTTGATATCAGTAAACTTTTACTCAGTGATCTGTTTAAAGAATAAGTCTTTCTAAATTCAGAACCTTATGACAACCAGTAACTGAAATGAAAGGCTTCTGTCCTGGGTGGGGGCCTGGGATAGCACCTTGGTAGGAATACCATTTCTGTCCTCCTTCCCAACAGTTGGGCAGTTTGTCACCGGAGTGGTGGTGGTGGTGGTGTGGCTAGACTGGCCGATATTTCTCTTTTATCTGTTCTGACTGGTAGGACTCTAATGAATTTATGTCCTGTATTATCCATCTGGAAAGATTAAAGTGCCTGTAGTCACCTTGTGTATAAAACAGATAAGATAGCTTTTGGGGGGCCAATACGTAAATTAATCCAAAGTGTTTAGGTTCCAGTGGCCACCTTTTCAGAAGTTCAAAAAAGCCTGTTTGCAACTAAAAAGCTGTATTGTATGCACCAATAAACATGTATTACCAAAGACACCCTAAGCACAGCATTCTGCATATATCCAGGGCACTGTTTTGAAAGGTTAATGTTGAGTGGCACAGTACGGTGCAACCTTGTTATAACACAGGTCTCTATAGCGTAAATTTGGGTAAACTGCAGTGTAGAGTTATGGCTCCCGATGTGTTACAGCACAAATAGATTTACATGTGCAAAGCGCCCTTGTTATAACATTGATTTGATTATAATACAGTACGAGATATAGCTTCCAGATACAGCATTATAATGAGGTTGCAGAGTATATACAGAGCAGTTCTCCTTCCTAGTCTCACCTGGAGTTGTAAAACGGAATCAATTCCAATAACACCAGTACAGACCCTTCTCCAAGAGAGAGATTTAGATACAATTCTGTGATCCCAGATGACTGGGATCCCAGATCCCAGGCTAGACTACTGTAACACACTCTATGTGGGACTACCCATGGTGACGGCTTGGAGACTGCAGCTGGTGCAGAATGCATCGGCCCGTCTCCTGGTGGGACTAGGCCGCCGGGAACATATTACACCAGTTCTCCAGTTGCTACACTGGCTGTCTATAGTCTTCTGGGCCTGATTCGAGGTGTTGGTGCTTGCTTATAAAGCCCTAAACGGCCTTGGCCGGAGCTATCTGTGGGACTGCCTCCCCCCCGCCCCCTGGAGTCCTGGATCGGCCCCTGCAGTCATTGGGGGGTGCCCTCCTCGAGGCCCCCCACCTATTTTTTTGGGTGGCCACGATGGGGAGGGCCTTCTTGGTGGCTGCGCAACTCCCTGCCATTAGAGGCCTGTTTGACCCCGGATCTCCCCTCCTTTCGACGCAGTTGTAAAACTTGGCTGTTCCGCCTGGCCTTTGATGGAGATGGGTAGGGTGAGTTGAGGAGGGATTGGGTTAGGGTGGTGAGGGTTATTTTAATCCTCCCTATTACGTTGTTTTATTTTGTTTTAATTGTACGCCGCCCAGAGTTGCCTGTGGCAAGATGGGTGGGCTAAAATTATTTTTAAATAAATACAAATAAATGACAATAAAGGCAAAGTTATAAAATACCAATGGGATAAAGACCCCATCTGAAGAAGGTGTGACTCCAGTATTCAACCAGACCTAACTGGGTCAGACTGGATTCCCTGTTGGTAATGTTACCTTTGTAATACTGGATTCGTTTTTTCAGTGCATATCCAGCCTCTTAGGTTGTGTGGCAGTGGGATCAGTTATTTGATAGACCTGCTGAATCCTCCATATCAGGTTGTATTTCTGTAACAGACTTAGATGTTTCTGCATTCAATTAGACTATGGACTCTGCATACCCCCCCCCCCGGAAGTTTAATGTGAAAAATGTTGGGTATAGCTGACAAACTGCTTCCTCCATCTCTTTCAGCCAAAGTGTTCTCATATCAAATGAATGCTTGCTTATTCAAAATTGAAGCCTTGTTTCAATTAATCCAGTTTACTCTGCCAGAATTTATAAGAAAGATGGTGATAGGCCAGCAGTGGGACTCAATCTGTGACTTACGTAAATAAAGTGATCTTGAATCTTTGGATATTCTGAAACAGCAACTAAAGTCAAGACTGTACCCCCCAGAACACAATGCGGTTGCATATGAAAGCACAGGGAGAATTTTGACAAAGTTGCCAATTTACTAGGGTTGAGGACTCCTGAGGTGATGCTGCAGTGGGGTGTCTTGTCAGGCCTTGTCACACTCTGCTAGAATCTTGTGCCCAAATGTGTCAGTAGATGCTCTCTTGAAGATATTGTCCCCTTCCTTTTGCTTAAGCTCGCTTTGAACGGACCAGGGATTGTCTGATTGTGTTCCTTCTTCTAACTCATAGGTCAATTAAAAAATAACGGTCTGTTTTGCCTGTGGGTCTGATGTGAGCTCTCTTTTTCCCTGCAGACTTGTCCCTGCACCTCTCGTGAACGTGAGTGTATGAAGTCAGTGTGGAGACGGGGCTCCTGTTGTCTCCAGGGCATTCCGGCTGCTGTCTTCTGTTTTGCAAGGAGCTCCGTCTGCCTGCCACTGAGCTCTAAGGCTGCGGTCTGGGTTTCCTGCCTCCAGATTTGGGACTGTCTGTTGGGAATTTGTATTTATTGAGTTGTTTCACCTTAAACGAGAAGCTGAAGCTGTCCCTGCAAAAACCCCGTTTCCTTTTCCCCAGCATGTCAGAAAGCTGGCAGCAGCCGCCCCCGCCGCAGCAGCCGCCCCCGCCGCAGCAGCCACCCCCGCCGCAGCAGCCGCCACACCATGCTGGGACAGCAACACTGCCAGAACACCCCATCCCTCCGAGCGCTGTCACAGAGAACCCCTTGGGTTGTGCCGTCTATGGCATCCTCCTCCAGCCAGACCCTGGAAGTCTGCAACACCACCCACCTATCCAAGTTGCAGGAGGGGAGCCTTCTCCCAAATGCGGGGTGTGCGGGCATGATCTGGCTCACCTGTCCAACCCACATGAACATCAGTGCCTGCCAGCAGGCCATGACCGCTCCTTCCAGTGTACTCAGTGCCTGAAAATCTTCCATCAGGCAACAGATCTGCTGGAGCACCAGTGCGTGCAGGTGGAGCAAAAGCCCTTTGTCTGCGGGGTCTGCAAGATGGGCTTTTCCCTGCTCACCTCACTGGCCCAGCACCACAATGTGCACAATGGCAGCGCTGCTGTAAAGTGCTCCATTTGTGAGAAGACCTACAAGGCTGCAGGGGCAGCAACACCTGAAGAACCAGCCCCACCATCCCAGCAGGTAACCCAGACAGCGTCGGAGAAACCCTACAGCTGCTCCATCTGCCAGAAGCCTTTCAAGCACCTGTCGGAGCTGTCTCGGCATGAACGTGTGCACACTGGGGAGAAGCCATACAAGTGCAATTTGTGTGAGAAGAGTTTCAGCCAATCATCACACCTGGTGCAACACAAGCGCACACATAGTGCTGAGCGCCCCTACAAGTGCGCAGTCTGTGAAAAGGCCTTCAAGCACCGCTCACACCTGGTACGCCACATGTACGCCCACTCTGGGGAAGAGCACCTCTTCCGTTGCAATGTCTGCGAGCTGCACTTCAAGGAGTCCTCTGAGCTGCTGCAGCATCCGTGCACACCCAGTGGGGAGCGCCCTTTCCGTTGTGGTGCCTGCCACAAGGCGTTCCGACGGCCCTCAGACCTACGGCAGCACGAGCGCACCCACAGCACTGAGCGCCCCTTCCAGTGTGACTTGTGCCAGATGAGCTTCAAGCAGCAATACGCGCTCATGCGTCATCGCCGCACACACAAGCCCTCCAACTCTGCTGCTCCTACTGAGCAGGAATCTGCGCCTTTCAAGTGCTCGCTGTGTGAGAAGGGCTTCATGCAGCCAGCTCATCTGCTCTACCACCAGCACGTGCATGGCATTGAGAACCTCTTCAAGTGCAATGCCTGCCAGAAGGGCTTCGGCCAGTCTTCAGAGCTGCTACGCCATCGCTGTGTGCAGAGTGCTGAGCGCCCCTTCAAGTGTGCTGCCTGCAGCAAGGCCTACAAGCGTGCCTCTGCCCTGCAGAAGCATCAACTGGCCTCGCACTGTGCTGAGAAGCCCCTGCGTTGCACGCTCTGTGAGCGTCGTTTCTTTTCCTCCTCAGAGTTCGTGCAGCACCGCTGCGACCCTGCTCGTGAGCGGCCCCTCAAGTGCCCTGACTGCCAGAAACGTTTCAAGTATGCTTCGGACCTTCAACGTCACCGCCGTGTCCATACTGGCGAGAAGCCCTACAAGTGCCCTGCCTGCGAGAAAGCCTTCAAGCAGCGTGAGCACCTTAATAAGCACCATGGTGTGCATGCTCGTGAGCAGCACTACAAGTGCATGTGGTGTGGGGAGCGCTTCCTGGACCTGGGCCTGCTGCAGGAGCACAGTGCGCAGCACACTGCCGCTGAGGGTGCTTATCAAGTGGCAGCCTGCCTGCCGTGAACCAGCTGGGCATGTTTCAGGAGAAAGGCTGGGTGTGTTGCAGGAGAAAAGCCGCTACGGGCACTTACCAAGTTGTGCCCAGCTGCCACAAGCCTCCCCATCGTGCTCAGTCAGGAGCACAGAACCATGTTGCTGTGAGCACCTGCTAGGCACCGGTCTGCCTGCTGGGAGCCTTCCTGCCATGTCGGATGAGGGTCAGGGCCTAGGTATGGCTGCAGGGTACAGCTGCTGGCCTGACTAGAGAGCTCCGATCTCCTGGGTTCTTTCACCCATATTGTTCAGTGTCTCGCTGCTCCTGTGTGTGAGGTGAGGGTGATGGAGGGGGCAAAAGCTAGAAGGAAATGTCCCCCCCCCCCCGGTACCCCTGTTTGAGTGGTTCAAGCTTGCAGGTTACACTTCAGTTACACTCTGTGGGCTGTGTCACCCGTGGCCATTACATGTCTCCCCCAGTAATCGGAAGTTGATAAGTTGCCTTTGGCAGTTTCTTTTTTGAGGAGAGGCTCAGAATTAGCCAGGGCCAGGCATGCTCCACTCTCACCAGGCATAGCTGCTCTTCTACAACGCAGAAGATTTCATTTTCAGGGCCCGTCTATTTTCATTTCAAATACAGCTAAGATCATGCTCCACCAACCACTTATTCTGGAGTAGTCCCATTTAAATTCACTGGGCTCCGGTGGGACCATTTGGGAATAAGTGGTTTGGTGGATCGTGGCGTAGGTCTGTTGTTCCAGGCCTTTTAGTGTTGGTTCAACAAACAATTTCAACTTTTGGGGATGTAACTATTCATGCTGCAAATTAATCCAAATCAGCACCACTGACTTCTTATAGAGGGCAAGATAGCTCGGAGTGAGAGAGCAATTTTTTCTCTCTGGTCCTCAGTAGAAATTGTGATGCTGTTTTGGATCCAAGATGTAGGTGCTACAGAAGCTTACTGTTCTGCATTCTTGTTGGTAAGGGCTTGCGCAGTCCAACCCCAGACCTTGCTGTTAGCAGGGTTTTGTGTAAATTGAGGGCACTCTAAGTAGGGTCTCAAACTGCCTACATGCTGGTCAAACGGGTAGGGGCCATTTAATAAGTATTCTCCACATTAACCCTGGTAATGATTGCGTTGGGCCTGTCTCTCCTGAGATGATAAATGGATGCAGAGGAAGAAAGGCTTTCTCCTGTATTGAATTCCCACTCCAGTGTCACTTTCTCGACTGTTAAGAGGACCAGAGCTGATCTCCATAAGGAGGCTGGAAAAATGGAATGAACGGGTCTTGCTGGTCTGGGCTTTCCTCATGTGCAGCTTTAAGGAATACTTTGTCCTCTGAGATCCCTCTCTCATAAAGAGGACATATATGAACAGACTGCTGTTTGTATTTCATGCCATGTCACCTCAAAGATGTAGAACTGACTCTTTACCAAATTTCCATCTGTTTTTTCTTTTTTTCTCCATTTTGCTTTTTTTAAAAAAGCTGTTTAATATTCATTTAAAAAAATCCTGTATAGTTTAATTTGATGTCATTTGAGTCTTTAAAAAAAAGTGTGATAACTTGCGTTTTAAAAGATTCAGTTTTAGATAGTCACTTTTGATGTTAATATATATTGAGTTCAGTGTATGCTTTAACTACAGGAGTAAAAATGAAACCCAAACAAAGAAAGTGAACTTTATTCAGATCTCTTTTCTGGGTGTGGTGGGGCTGGGAGGACAGGGAAAGCTTATGAATAATGGCGTGTCTTTGGGGAAGTGAGGCACCATGATTAGATATTAGATTCAGAACCCAATTGTTGCAGTACATTTGACAGGCAGCCCATCTGCCTGAAGAGAGGCATAACTTGGCTGTCTCTTTTGTAGAACTACTTAAGTTGTATTTGAGTATGTTTTAGGGGGGCGAGGGGAGAGTGTGAATGTGCACAAGCACAGCGAATAACTGAAGCTTGTAAGTGATCAAGTGCATACATGAAAGTAAGAATATCTCCCCTTGCCCCCTCTTTGTTCAATTGAGTAGCTGTCATTAATGATTGATTGAAATGTACAAGTAAACATTCTGCAGTAGACTTGATCACAGTAGGACAGTTTTTACTAGTAATCCACTTCTGCCTGCTTCTCCATTCTCTGTTGGCTAGAGGCTAGAAATTAGTAAAGTTCAACTATGCCTAACCAACAAACAATAGGTCCTCTTTTAGTGCCTCCTATTTGCTGCCTATTGCATGTCTCAAGATAGGCGGTGTTGCCCTTGGAGTAAACGTATAGCAGGCATGTACCTTCTACACTTCCAGGCTCTCAAGTTTGGAGACAAATTTTTGCTTGAGAAGACATTTCCTCCACCTTGAAAATCACAATATTAAAATATTGTTCTCCTCTTCTGGGTTTCTTCCCCATTCAAGAAAAACTGCAACTAGTTCAATTAAATACTAAATTCACTTCCTCCCTCTGTTTATGACTGACTTGGATGTACATGCATTCGACTGAGTGTCATCATGTTTTCTTCTGGCATCACTGCTTTCGTCCTCTGTTCAGTTGTCAGCAGCAGCCTGGGAAAGCCAGGAAATGGAATCCTGAGTGAGTTTGGGACTGTAGCAGATTGCTAGGTAGCTCAGTGCATAGTTGCTGTCGGCAGCACTGGTGCTGGAGTGGGCAGCTGAGCCTGTGATGAAAGGAGACCTCCGTTCTATTTGCCATACTACTGTGTTACTAGCGTGAGAGCCAATGTAGCTTAGTGGATAAGGTGTTGAACGTGGACCGTGGGGTGGGAGGGGGGAACCAGGGTTCAAATACTGTCTTGCTTATGAACTCATGGGTGGCCTTGGGCAAGTCACTCTCTCTTAAATCTCGGTTCCCCATCTGTAAAATGGGAATAATAATGACCTACCTCACAGTGTTGCTGTGAGAATAAACTAGGTAGGAATTGTACAGCACTATGAACACTAAAAACTATAACAAAAATAGATAATACAAAGGTGTTAGTGAGCTGGGAGCCGATGAAGGGGAGAGTGGATTTAAGCCAGCAAAGGATGCAAGCTTGTCACAGAGAAGTCCCTTTTTAGTGGAGGAGGCTGATTCACTGTAGTTACCAGACAGAATTCACATGCAACACTAGGTACTACTATACCACACATGCTGGTGTTACAGAATGCATCACTCCTTCCTTGCCATGTGCAGGATATTAGTCACTGGTCATTTGCTGTTCAAGTGATCCTCATTTAGTTCTGGTTTCTGGCTCTTTCAGGAACTTGAGCAATATTCCAGACTCGACCTCCAACTGCCTTTTGCTTTTCCAGGGGACCTGTCTTTATTCACAGATTCTGAAACCTGCAGAAGCAACTGACTTCACTGATATTTACAAGTTCTCAGTCCATCTGAGAATCAGGTTGCTCTTATTTAGACTTCTAAACATGGATGTAGCAGTCTAACTTGACTTCCAGGTTTAAAAGCAATGACCGCAATCTATTATTATTATTGATTTATATCCCACCCTATTCCTGAAGACTCAGGTTGGTTCACAACATATTAAAGACAAATACAAATAAGTGACATATGTAAACATCCTATTCCTTTCCCTTCTTTCATATTGCCAACCACCCCTCAGCCTTCCCTATCCACCACCTTCTTTACTTCCTGAAGCTCTCCCCATACCTGCCTTTGTATTCCTGTAGCTACCGTCATCCCTTCCAACAACCTCCAAACTCCATCCCTACCTTCTCTACCCCCCAATGCAAGTTAAAGAAAGCTCTTGTTCTGTATTTTGTTAGCTGCTGCTTCTGTGCACTTCCTATAGTCTATTTGGATGCTAAGGTAGATCTGGATGTGATTGGCTGCAGAACTACAGCTTATTCTTTTCCTTTGTTACCCTGTGATTGACTGAAAGGACAATTGATTGCTCGGACATGCTGTTCGCCTGTTCTAGCGGCCCGGGGCAAATTGTTAGATGGCCAATGTGTGTACATTTTAACCAGTGTTAAACTGTAGCGGTGACTAGCTGGATTAGAAATGCTACTATCAACCTGATTTATTTTTTATAAACTCAAGAGAACTATGTGGCTATAAGTTGTTCCTGTAAACTAATTTCGATTAGGCAATGAGTGAGTTAATTCCAATTGTTGTGCCCTCCAGAGTTTACTTTGGCTGCCTATTGGGACAAGGGAATGACTGAGAGAGTTCAGGATAGAAACTGGAGATGCAGGGACTCGCTTGAATCAGTTGCCTGGGAGTGTCATGCTCCAGTTATGATGGCTGCCTTCTGAGCTAGTTACAGTGGGGCTGATCCCAAGCCCTGTATATTCCTCATGTGCATGTGTGCAGTGTCTGCACAGCACTATGTGCTGGCAATGGCCGTACACATGGCTATGTGCAGGATCTGTGGGGCTTGGGATCAGCCCCAATGGCTCCATCCTATGGGGAAAAGGGACTTTTCCCCAAAATTCAGTTGGCCTCTTGACTTCAAAGAGCAAACCTGGCTAAAGCCTCCCTGGAGTAAAGTGTGTTAAACTCTGTATCTGTACTGCTGCTGCTTTGATTTTTAGAGATCCCCTCCTTCCCAATTTCTTGCAAAATACTGTACTCATGTCACCAGATTCCAGATACTCCTAAAAATCTATTAATGGCACCTAACCAATGCTGGAATGAATAGTAGGTTTTGTTTCCATGGATGTTGTTTGTGTTGTCTGATAGTCCTCCAAATATGCAAACGATATCTGCAACCAAAACAGAGATTCACAATCTGTCTCTCCCCCCCCCCCCAAGTTGTTTGTGTGTTTAGTTACTTCATTTTTGGCTACTGCACATACCCAAATAGCTGAAATGAAGTAGCTGAATATCTGAGTAACCGAAAAAATGATCTGAAATGGCTATCTGGTGAAGATAGACGCGAATGGTGGCTGTCTGTTTCAGCAGATACAGTTCAAATTGGGCAAAATCGACCGATCATGATATTCACCATGGATATTGGTTTCAGCACTGCATATAATCCATAAAAAAGAACATAAGTGCCATGCTGAGTAAGGCCAGTGGCCTATCCAGCCCACCTTCCTGTCTTCAACAGTAGCCAAGTTTGGTTGCTTCTGAGACGTGCACAACGGGTCATTTCTTCCTGTTCACTCCCAACTCAATTGCAGCGTTTGTGAAGTGCTGTTAAATTATGAGCTAAAAAACCCCAGACACTGAAAGTTGTGTTTGGGAATCCAGGTGCAATTGTGAGATGTGCGACATATCTGTATCTCAAGTGTAGGTGGCTCTTTCTTAAAGGCTTCAAGCTAGGAGCAAAGGGATGAAACTCTGGGAATCCATGTAGAGGTGGGAGGCTGGGGATGCTTCCTGGTGGCTGATTTACAATGGACAGTTCCATTTATGGGTCACTGTGACCAGCTTTTCACAGCTGAGGTGTCTTTCCCCCCGCAAGAAAGAAACAAGAGACGTTGATTCTTATCCCTCATGTATTTTTGCCGCCTCCTTTGCAGTTTCCTTCTGGGTCTGATTCTGCCATCAGAAAAGCATTTTGGTCTACAAGCCAAGTGGAGCAGTGTAGGATGCTACTCAATGTGTACATGACAGCATTGGGATCTCTATGGATACCAAACATCATTCCCACTTATTTTCTACCCTTGATCAGAAATAACCTCACATGGGGTCAATAATGCATATTTCTTTAATGGTCTGCCAGTTGTCAAGACAAGTGCCTGTAGTTTGATATAAGATTTTGTCATGTGCTCTTGTGTTTGGGCAGGTAGGGGGGAAAATGTGCATGGATCATCACAGCCTGGTCCTGTTGGGATGTTTGTTCAAACCTGTTACTTCAGGCTGAGCATGGGTGAATAGTCTGGCTGAATAACCCATGTGGCTTTGGTACTGCCCCTCCAATAGTTCAGTGGTACTCTGGCCATGTTTCAACAAACTGTGTAAACCGAAGTAATTACTTTGATTTAATTCAGTTGAAGTAACTACTCCCCTTCAGTAGCATTCAGACAAACCGTGTAAATCAAAATGGTATGGCATCAATTTGCCCTGAGCTGAGTTGGAATGATAATTGAACTGAGATCATTATCCTCACACTGGTAAATGTTCACATGAACATTTACTTTGAAATACAAACTGAAGGAGAGTATGTACTCCCTCAGATTTCTCCCCCCACCAAGGAGTACATACCTCTTCTTGCTCCTGAATAACTTCGGTTTAGCACTTTGTTCATGTGAATGCTTCAAGAGTAAAACAAGTCAGACCTCATCCAACTACATTGAATTAACTGTTTGCTGGAATTTGGCTACTGTGCCTAGCATTGTAGCTTCTGGGCCAAAGAAGAGGAAGCTTTGCTCTGACAGGACAGCAGAGTAGTATGAAAGCTCCCCCATTTCAGCCAGGAACTAGGGGGTATTTGCTGTGCTGGTAAGAAGCATGGAAGGTGCTGGAAGGGGGCATTTACATGGCGGGAATACAGCTCGTCTCATTAAGAGAATGCAGGGGTGGGGTGATGAGGGTGCAGCTGGATGTGGCAATGAATGTGAAATTGATTTTTTAAAATCGACATTTAACATATCTGCATCCAATGTACGCAGATGTTCCACCTTCACTAGACAGAAGGGGGGACTGGTTCCTAAGGCAAGGGCTACGTCTTGTGTATGGCAATCCCTCTGGAATTCAGTGGGTCTAATCCAGAGTAAGTGGTTTGTGGATTGCGGCCTGTGTAGCTGAAGGGCATACCCTAGTGTGGCCTCTCTGGCCATTACTATAGCAGGTGTCTATGAAAACTGTTTAAAAAACACTTTGTAGGCTGGTTGGGGAAAATGTTACATCAAAATTTCCCAGGGGAAAATGCTTCTTTGGGGAATAAAGTTATTGTTGTGGTTGAATTTTTCCATTGAAGAGCAAATCTGTCAAATGAAACAACCTCGATCGATCTATCTCCCTGCCTCATAATATAAAATGTTTGTTTCAGATACACTTGTACAATTCAAACTGGGAGCTGCTTGGGGCGGAGGCTGTTCTTCTGAGTTTGCACAGGGCCTGGCACAATGGGGCTGTGGGACACAATTAGGGCACTGCCCCAATAAATAGTGTGTCTAAAATGTGAAAATCTTGGCACACTGGCTTCCTGTCTTTGATTTGAAAGAAAAACCAAGGTGGTGCTTAGAATTACATCCCATGAAGTGTTTCAATTTCCTGCCAGCCCCTACATCTTCCTTTACTAGCTCAAGCTGATAAGCCTGTTGGGTTCTTTCCAGGAACACTTCCTGTCTGCCCTGAAGCTGTCACCAAGTGTCACAATGTTGGGAAGAGGGTCTGAAAATCTCACCTCTTCCCACCCAGCATCCCCTTTTATATTTAGGAGGTTTTATTTTCTGAGAAGTGTGGTGCAGATTTCTCCCCCTTGCTGGGGCTGCCATCAGATTTTATTTGTTCTGGACACTTCAGCTGCCAGAAGCCAAACAGATTCATCTTTCTCTTCACACCCTTTCCTGTTTCCTGCTGCTTAGCGCCAGGGCTTGAGGTAGTGACTTCGGCTGGGAAGGGGGGAAAAAAGTCAGTGTAAAATTAAAACTCATACAAAAGCTCTAAACACCCGTGCTCTGCATCCCAAGGTCATCCATAAGCAAAGGACATTTTGGCCTGAAGACAGCAGTGGGGAGAACTCTGCTGGCCTGGAGCCAGAGCGAGGAATCTCTTCCAAGTCAGTTCCTGAGTAGGATGTGTATTGAAAACCCTCTGAAACTGTATGCCCGTGTTAGCCCAGTTTCTTGATGTTCAGAGGACTGTCATGTGCTCCAAGCTTATTTCTTCTCCTTGTCTATTAGACATGAATGCAACATGTGTTGTGCTCATCCAAATGAGAAGGTCCCTACCTTGGAATCTTTCCAGCTAACTTCATTGCATTTCTACTGGAGCTCTGGTCTGTATCTGATCTGTTAAGTCTATTCTTGACTCTGTCATCTGGCCTGGTCTAAACCTAAGTGCAGGTTCTGCAAATCGTAGCAGGTGGCCACACCATGTCCCGCCTTCCTCACAAGTGACTCATGTTTTGCACATGAGCAGAAAACTAAACACATGGAGCTGAAATCTGTAGTGGAAAATGAAGGATGTGGCAGATGCTATGGGATTTAAGGTCCTGGATAATAGCTTGTTCTAATTGGCACAAAGGTGCTTATCAAGATGAATAACTGGTTGTAATTCACACCCCTCAGTTCTGCACATGTGAGTATGAGATAGTGTGCTCATTCTGGAAGAGTGACCTATTTTGATATCCAATAACATACTCATTTTGAGTAACTGTTCCAAAAGCTTTCCCTCTGTGTGTGTCAACTTTATGCACAGGCTCATAATAGGTTTTTTGTCTTCTGCAATAAATCCAGTAGTAGAATAAGATGACAGTGTGGTGTATTACATCATACCTTGCTCTCCACTTTTAGCACAGGTGGGTTGGATTGCTGCAGGGTTGGCTAATCCTGCCAAAAGCTGGACAGCTGTCTTCCATTCTCCTATTCCTCCCTCCCTCCAATTTTGTTTATGCATGTTTAATCTGGATTTTAGGGATGTGCACAGTAACTTTCATTTTTGTTACTCATTTCATTTTCATTATTAAAATGTCATTTGTTTTTGTTATATTTCGTTAGTCTTTGTTTCGTTTTCATTTTTACTTTTGTTTTTTATTTCCATTGGTTTCAATGAAAAACACATTTTTGGCTGTAACGTCTTGATTTGCCATCCGTCTTTTATGGAACTTGGCAGGCTTGTACCCCCAGCGGAAGGCATTGTGTGTGCCAAATTTCAGAATGAATGGTTAAAGGGATCAGATTCTATAAGCAGTTGAAATTTGTTATTTTACAAAGTTCTGTGTACACATTCCTGGATTTAATGTCTTTGTCTCCCATTCAATTTGGATGAAACTTGGCAAGGTTATACCCCTCCCTAACGGTACTACCTCTGCCAAGTATCAGAAGGAATGGATAAAGGGTACCAATGTATAAGCAATGTACTTTTAAAAATGCATTTCTGGCTGTAACATCTTTGTGTTCCGTCCAGTTTACATGGCCTTTGGTAGAATTGTGTCTTGGACCTTTACAAGCATCTCTGCTAAATATTAGAAAGATCTGATAAAGGGTACCAAAGTTATAAGCCTGCATAGCATCTGGAGAGTATGAGGCTTTGCCAGGAATTCTATTATGTTTGTCACTGTGGTACAAGATGTGTTTGTGATGCCAATTGGCCAGCAGAAATGTCACCCATATATCATTCTGTGCTGTGACCACCAGAGCCCCTCTCCCTCACTTGTTACTGGGAGGTTGGAAGCTTCTGCTTAGGAAAGAGCCAATAAGGGTTTCTCTTAGGTCCTGTGTCACAGTGCTGCAGGATGTGAATTGTGATGACAATTGGTCAAACTGGATGTGTGAACCATGTCTCCTGATTGCTGGGATGCTTCCCCTTGCCCTGCTGCCTGAAGTCCTAGTTATGTTCCTTCTATGCTCACCTCAGAGCCACCCACGATTGGTCCTGGAAAGCTGGAAGCATGCAGTAAGAGAGTCTCTGTCCCCGCCAGGGTGTCTTTGAAATGTCAAGCCAATTGGTCAGAGGATATATCTTTCATCTCTGCTGTTTGGCACAGGCTTCAGTCTGGGTGGGCACCCCAGGTGCGTGGGGTTGTCCGTCAACTTGCAGAGAGGGCAAGGGGATGTTGGGCAGCACCCCAGGTGTGTGGGGATTGGATTTATGTAACTTGCAGAACTCTTGCAGTGAGCTCTAGCATATGCACGCACACAAGGCCTGCTAGCAAAGCATGAGAAAATGCTCTGACCAAAGCCAAAACAAACCACAGACAAAAAGCAGGCCCAAAGAACAGTGATTTATATCTACTCTCTATGCCTGCCTTGAAGCCACCACTGATTGGTCCTCCTGTAAAGGTGGAAGCATGCAGTAATTGACCAGTGAATGTGTGTCAGTCTGTTGGGCTGCTCCTTCTACCGCCCCCTCTCCCCTGCCTGTCTCAGAATGGCACTGCATGTGTTATTTACACGAATAACAAAAGTCTTCAAGAGGAATAATTCAATTGTTTATAAAAATTTGGCAGAGATGGTACTGAAGGTCGGAGATGCAACCTTGCCAAATTTCATGTAAAGTGTATGAAATACAGCCAGAGATGCATTTACAAGTAAATTGCTTATACCATAAGGACCCTTTATTCAATCCTTCTGAAATTTGGTTGAGATAGTAAGCTAGGGGAGAGGTAAAATCTTGCCATGTTTCATCCACATTAGATGGGAGACAAAGATGTTATAGCCAGGAACGTGTACGCAGATGTTATGTAAAATAATGAATTTCAACCACTTAGCAAGTGGATCCCTTTATCCATTCTTTCTGAAATTTGGCACACACAATGCCCTTCGGTGGGGATACATTCCTGCCAAGTTTCATCAAAAGTGGATGAAAAATAAAAAAGTTAAAGCTGAAAATGTGTTAGGTTTTTCCTATTCATAATAAAAAATAATAATAATTGTTCTTTTGTTTTTGTTCAATACTGAAAATGAAAAGTCCCTATTTTTTTCTTATAACAAAAATGAAATGTACACCCCTACTGGATTTCCAATTGCAAATCAAGTGGCTGCATGCCCACTCTTTTTCCGATGCAGAACTGCTAGGTAAACGGCTAACAACATGCCCCATCTCCATCTAAAAGGGCAAGAGGCCTCTTGCTTCATCCTCTCTAAGATGAGGGGCAGTCTGTTATCTTAGCTCAGTCATCTCTTGCTGGATTAGGCCTTGCTGCTGGAATGGGCCACCTGTGAGGCTTCGCAAACCTATAGGCCGTTTACCTGTATGGTGATCCAAAGCTCCGAAATGTATTGCTGTAAAGAAAAGGGAGGAAACTCTTACTAATAGGAAAGCACAGGGGGCTACTGCAGTCTGTGTTGGATGGGTCTCAGTGGGGGATACTTACACGGTGTTGTAAGGGAGAGGCTTCTGTCCATATCGATCCAGGCTGGGGTTCTGATTGAGGCAGTACTGGAATGACATGCCAGAGCGAGAAGGGGTCAGAGATGCTCACCTTCAGTATCTAATACTACCTTTCATGTGCCCATCTGATGCATGGCCGTGGATCAGAATGCACAACTAGCAATGGAAGTGGCTTAAAATCTAGCTCGTAGCCGGTTCTTCCCTTACAGTAGACTCACACGATCTGACTTCACTTGAGTCGCTCCAGATTTACAGTGGAGGGTTTGAGACTAGGATGGTGGGTGTGAATGTATTCCCAAGGGTGGGGGTTGAAACTGCCTTTCCCCAAAATAATAAAGGTATGCACGGATCTCTCTTGCCCAGGGGAGACAACCTGTCATGTCGCTGAAACATTTTATAAGCTAAGGAAGATGAAGGCTGTTCATTTTCTGGATGGGAGAAATCTATAAAAACCCAGATGTCATAGACTGAGCTGGTATTAAGGTGGGGCAAACGGGGCAGCTGCCTTGGGACTCATGCTGCTGCTGCTGCCTTGGGGGGAGGCAACTGGGAGGATTGCAGAGTTCTCGTGATGGACGACAGTACTGTGAGCATTTAAAAACCTCTGACAGAGGCATTCCTTATCTGGTACTCCACGGCAAGGTGGTTGGAATTGCAAGGAGAGGGGTATACTGGGTCCATGGGGCAATGTACAGGGTCTACCTGAAGGGTTAGCAGGACTGAAGGAGCACTCTGTGGCTGGGCAGGGCAGGAGCTACTTGGGCCCAGCATATTCTGCCATCTCACTCGGTGCAATCTTCCGACATGAAAGTCCATGACAAAACTCCCATTGACTTGAATGTTAAAGGGTTGTCCTGACTAGGGCTGTAGCGGAATGTCGCAGCAGTAGCTATTTCTGCTGGAAACAACATTTCCGCAATTAGTGATACGGCGTGGCAGAGGCTTTCATTCTGCTAGTTTCATTCCGCTACTTCCGCAGTTCTGCTAATTTCATTACGCTACTTCCATAGGCTTTGCAAAATAGTGAAAACATGACTTTTTCGCTACTTCCGCCATTCCACCAGTGGCACAGAACAGCAGTTTTCTGACAGTTTCCACAATTTTTCTGTAATTCCACAATTTGCAGAATGCCGGCGGAATGTCCGCAGAAAAGACGCGGTGTGGTGCGGGCAATTCCGAAATGGCGGAATGGAATCGTGGTGTAGTAACAGCTGCTGCTGCATCAGCCCTAGTCCTGACCAGTAAGCCATGTCCATCCACCCCAGTTTCCCCACCCTAAGCCCTGCAAATTCCAACATCAGCCCTGGCTTTATGTTAGTGGTTCTGAAATGTTTTGTCTGTTTGATGCCAGTTTTGGATTTAAATGTAATCCTGTGACCCCATACAGCAGCAAAACCATGCAAAGACTATCTAGTACTAGTCAGGATCATGATTCCATCTTGACATGGCATAACCTTGAATTGTGTGTCAAGCTGCAACTTGGGAACCTTTGCTGTAGGATGTGCCATTGGTGTTTAAAATCAACACCCCTCTTCTCCTAGGCCATACAGAGCTAATGCCTCCGTAAGGATCATAGCTGCTCAATACACTAAACCCAAGTTCTGGCTGCTTGTAGCCACTACAGAACCCGTCGTGCTTCCCCCTCCTTGAAACAATGAAGAAAAAACCTTATTGTGAAGGTGCAGAAGGGCTGCAGTGTTCTGTCCCAGAGATAGTTGCATTTCATTGGAGAGTGAGTGCAACTTTAGCAGCCTTCTGGGCAAGAAACCCAATAGTGATGAAAGTGTTTTAAAATATAACAAGTGCCATACTGGGTCAGACCCATGGGCCATCAAGCCCAGCATCCTATCTTTGACAGTGACCAGCTACAATAGCTCAAGAGAAGTACAGGTCATAGAGGTGTGACCCATTTCCTGCTAACCACTCCCAACTACTGGTAGCCAGGGGTTTAAGCCGCAACTAGTAAGCATTTATGGCTCTTAAGAATTTATCTAGTTTCTGTTAGAAGCTAGTTATGCTGCTGGATTTCACTGGCTCCTCTGGCACCAAATTCCACAACTATTGTCTGCTGAGTGAAAAGTACTTTTTGTTTGTTTTAAATCTGCTGCTATTAAACTTCAGAGAGTGGCCCCTTGTTCTCTTCTTATGAGAAAAGTCAAACAACAGTTCCCTATTTACTTTTTCCACACCACTCATGATTTTATAAACTTCTGTCATAACCCCCTTTTACTTGCCTCTTCTTTAAGCTAAAAAGCCCTAACCTTTTGAGCTTCTCCTCATATGGAATTCAAACCCTCCCTTCTATCATCCTTGTTGACCTCTGAAACTCTTCCAATTCTATTATCTCTTTCTTGAGATGGGGCAACCAGAACTGCACAAAATATTCAAGATGGAGTCTTACCAAAGACTTATACAGTGGCATATTTTACTTTTTATTTTCTATTCATTTTGCAATAATACCTAGCATCCAGTTTGTTTTTGATTGCTGCCGCACACTGAGCCAGTGTCATCAAGGAACTATCCAAAATAACTCTTAAGATCCTTCCCCTGAGTGGTTTCACCCAGATCAGAATCTAGCATTGTGTATGTACAGTGAGGATTATTTTTCCCTATGTGCATCACCTGGTACTTATATAGAATTCCATTTGTTATTTTATTGTCCATTCACCTAGTCATTCAAGATCCCTCTGTAGTTCTTCACAGTCTGCCTGGGTATCCACTAGCTTGAACAATTTGGTGTCATTTGCAAATTTAGCCACCTCACTCTTTACCCCCTTTTCCAGATCATTATTTATTAAGTATTTATATTTATTAAGTATTTATATAGCACCAGCAATGTACCTGGCACTTTACAATTGTTGAAAGTAGGGTCCCTGCCCTGGGGGCTTACAATTTAAGAGACACAAGGGGTGAGGGCAGCAGGAAGACATGAGGATACATTCATGAAAGCATGAGGTTGCCGATACATGTGCTTAGTTTACATAGGGAAAGGTGGTGATGGGAAAATCAAGAAGGGGACGAGCAGCTAGGGAAGGCCTGACGGAAAAGGTAGGTTTTCAGGAGGGATTTGAATGTAGGGAGGGAAGAGGAGGAAATGTTTTGGAGAGAGAGTTCTGGGCATAGGGGGCAGCAAGGGAAAATGGGAAGCAGGGGAGTTAACAGGCAAGGGTGGTGTAAGAGGAGGATGGGAGCATAGCAAGAGATGAGTATAGAGAGATGGGGGGGGGGGGGGGGGGGGGGGGGNCACGAAAAGCCTTTTAGGTAAAGACAAGAAGCTTGTGCTGAATGCGTTCAGGTCCAGAGGGAGCCAGTGGAGAGAGGAGAGGAGAGGCTGCATGTGATCAAAGCAGCTAGCAAAGTGGATGATCTTGGCAGCAGAGTTTTGAGTAAATGAGAGGGAGGCAAGGTGAGAGTGGGGAAGGCTAGGGAGAAGAAGGTTGCAATATTCAAGGCGAGAGATAACCAGAGCACGAACTAGGGTTGTAGCAGTGGAGATTGCTAAGATCTGTCCTTCAACCTTTCTTCACTATGTTGTGCAGGGAGGGACGGCAGGATTTAGCAACAGATTCAATTCATGGTTTAAAGAGAGGGAGGAGTCAAAGATGAACCTCAGGCTATGTGCCTGAAGGACAGGCTAGATGGTGACCCTGTCAATGCAAATTGAGAAGGGAGAGGAAGGCTTCGGGGAGAAGAAAAGTTCAGTTTTGGCCATACCAAGTTTGAGTTGATGGTGAGACATCCAGGAAGAGATGTCAGACAGTTTGTGATACAAGACTGGAGAGAGATGGGGTGGAGAGAGAAAGTTGGGCATCATCAGAGGTAATATTGGAAGCTGTGCGATTCAATAAGTTTGCCCAGGGACAGAGTGTAGAGAGAGAAGAGAAGCAGGCCACAGACAGAGCCTTCAACTGAGAGGGGAAGCAATGTAGAGGAGGTACCAGCAAGAGATACACTGAAGAACCTAGGGATGGGAATTTCAGTTTCAGATAAAACCAAAAGTACCCAAAAATGGCCATTTCGGATTAATCTGAAATTTCAGTTCTTTTTTGGTTTTGGTACTATCGGATCTTTTGCATTGATTTTTGTATGGGATTTTTAACATTGGGGTTTGTCCCCTATTGAAAAAATGCAATGTTAAAAATCCGGCACAAAAATCAATGCAAAAGATCCGATAGTACCGAAACCGAAAAAGAACCAAAATTCCTGAGAACCAAAATTGACTGAAACCAAAGTTTTACCCAGAGTCCCATCCCTGGAAGGAGCGATTAGAGAGGTAGGAAGAGAACCAGTTAAGGACCGAGCCCTGGTAACGAAGGGAGAGGAACGAGTCGAGAAGGTATATATGGTCAACAGTGTCAAAGGCAGCAGAGAGATCAAGCAGGAGAAGAATGAAGAGGCAACTGGATTTAGCTAAGAGAAGGTCATTAGTGATTTTAGTGAACAGAGAGGATGGAAGCCAGATTAGAGAGGATCAAGGGAAGAGTTAGTGGAGGGGACGTCAAGACAGCGGGTTTAGACAGCATGCTCCAAGAGCTTGGAGGCGAAGTGGAGGAGAGAGATGGGGCGGTAATTGGAGGGGTGAGAGGGGAAAAGGGAAGGCTTCTTTAGGATAGGGGAGACAGTGGCATGTTTGAAGACAGAGGGTGAGGAGCTGGTAGGGAGGGAGAGATTGACATTGTGCAGCATAGATGGTGAGACAGTGGGGAGCAATGGAGGTCAGAAGTTGGGAGGGGACAGGTAGAGGGGTTGGATGTGGAGACCAGAGGTGATCTCAAGGTGATGAGAGGAACAGGGAGAGAGAAGAAGCAAAGTTCAGGGGGTTAATTGATTGAAAGTCATGAAACATGCAAGAGGTAGGGCTAGAGGAGGAGGGTGAGTGGGAGATCTGGAATGAGGCAAAATGGTGGTCGGAGGGGGAGGGCATCAAAAGAGAGGTAAGAGATGGAGTATATTCATATTAATTAATATGTTAAACAATAATACCCCTGAGGCACCCTGCTGTTTACCTCTCTCCAACTTGAAAGATGAACATTTATTCCTACCTTTTTATTTCCTGTCTTTTAACCAGCTACCAGCTACCAATCCATGACAGGACTCTTCTTCTTATCCCATGACTACTTAGTTTGCTCGAGAGTCCCTGGTGAGGGACTCTGACAAGAGCTTTTTGAAAATCCAAATATATCAACTGGATCACCCCATCCACATGTTTATTAACAATCTCATAAAATTCTGTTTAGTGAGGCATGACTTCTCTTTGCTAAAGCCATGCTGGTTTTTACCCATCAAATCATGCTTGTCAATATGCCTAGTAATTCTCTTTTTAACAATGGTCTCTACCAGTTGCCCAGTACTGATGTCAGGCATACTAGTCTATAGTTTCCAGGGTCACCTCTGGAGTCCTTCCATTTGCTAGCCTCCAATCCTCTGGCACAGAGGAGGATTTTAGTGATAAGTTACAAATTACCAATAGTAGTTCATCAATTTGAAAACTGAGTTCTTTCAGTACCCTTGGATGAATACCATCAGGCCTGTATTCAGTAAAATACAGAAATTTCTGGCTCCTCTGTTCTATTGTGACTAAGGCCATTTGCCCACGTTACACCAGCTGGCAATTCTCCCAGCAGGGAATCTCACTGGCTGGGAAATTTACACCGAGCTGTGCATGTGCGTGCGGGGCTAAAAGCATCATCAGGTGCGTCCAGCAGCTTTTTTCCCTTCAAATGTCAGGGCTCAAAACCCAGCCCTGACGTTCGGAGGAAAAAAGCCCCTGGACACGGTTGATGGCCCGTGCCCACATGCACAGATTGGCGTAAGTTTCCCAGCCGGGGAGATTCCCTGCTGGGAGAATCGCCAGCTGGTGTAATGTGGGCAAAGTGGTCTTAGTCAGAACTGGGCAGCAGTAGCTCTAGTTCCTGGAAGGACAGTCCTAGCTCTATTATTATCTCTCATATTGAGTGGGGCTTTTGGTACCAGCTGGAAGCTGCCCTTAGCCAGCCAGCAGCATTGTGCTGCACTGTGCCTGTGATGCCCAGGGTCTTGTGAGATTCTGGCTGTGTTCAAAACAGTCCTCTGGAGTTATTGGATTAGTCGTCTTGGGAGCTTGAGATGACCGAAGCACCCCTTCAATGCTTTTGGGATCAGAACATTCACCAAAGTTATGACAGGGATGGTTTGCATGCTTTCCAATTGATTCTTGTTTCATAGCCATATAATTATTATTGTCACTGAACAATCATTAATTTGGAGACAGGTGCCTGTCCCAGGGGGCTTACAATCTAAAATGGACAGTATAGGGGAGATGAGGGAGCAGGAGCTAGGCTATTCTTGTGGTTATTTCTATAAGGCTATATCTGTCAACACCTGCCTTCTCTGTGCCTGCTTTCTCCTCCCCTATTTGAATAGCCAAACAGGTTTTCTTTTGTGAAATGATGATCCAGTGGCTGGACCTGTACCCTGGGATACCCAAGGTATGATGCCAGGTGTAACTTTTTCACCTCTCTAGGGGAGGATCATTCTCCCCCTCACAGTGATACCGGGACGATAAATGTTTGTACTGAAGATTGTGTGATGTCCTTTCATGCTGAATCCAAGAAAGCTGGACCCTGTGAAAAATGGTGGTGTGGCCCACCTCCTAACTGGAATGTTTGACAAGTTCACACTGACATTCATTTGTAAAAAGGAAAATACCACCCACCACAATTCATATTTGATGTTCAATTAAGCATAACATCCTTTTCTGGAGCTGAGCACCCTGCACTGCAGACCCTGTGGGCCCATATGTTATGCATATGTTGTTTCTGGTTCATTCATGGGCCCCATGTGTTTGTACGAGGAGACACCTTTCCTGAATTGACCTGGGCCCTCCACATGTGTTTGAGGCTCTGTGGGCCCATATCTTACGCCAGTGCTTCTCGCAATGTAATTTCAGATTTATTCATGGGCCCCATGTATTGTGGGGAGAGACCTGCAGAGCTCCTCAACACATGGGGCTCTGTGTGGTTGCATAGTCTGAGCTTGGATGGATCTGACCCTATGCCCATGCTTAGAGTAACAGAAGCCACAGTGCATAGTTATAATGGGTGCAGCTGCACTGGGGTCCTTAAGGTGGGGGGGGGGTGCATGCTCCCTGGGGCAGCTACATCCCCTGCTGCTGAGGGAGAGGGACCATTCAAAGCTAGCTGCATTTCTGCCTCTCAATCAGCAAATGCCCCGTGGGGTGCGCCACTCAGAGCTTTTCCTTTGAGAAGTTGGATTCCATTTATGGTGTAGTTAATCCTGATGGCCTACAGATGTGTTTAGAGAAACCGCATTCTCTGTAGCAGAACAGCCCAGAGCTCGAGGCAGAGCCCTGGGCAGAAGGAAAAGGGTGAATATGATAGTCCTTGTGCAGATCTATGAATTGTAACAGGAAAGGGGCTTCCTTCTCGCGTGTGTCTGAGATTATAGCAGGAGTCTTCTGCCCTGTAAGCTAACATGCTTGCAGGGGCCATTACTGGATTTGGTGACCAAATTCTGCTAGGCTAGTAGTTCGGTTCTGGGGCCCTCCCACCAAACGGCCATCCCCCCCGGTCTCAGTCTGGCCAGGACATGCATCCTATTTATGAGAAAAACCCAATGGCCTTGTTTGGAGAGGGTCATGACTCCTAAGTTGAGAACCCATGTATGAAAGAGGAAGTGAATGCATGGGGTGGCTTTCAGGACACCAAACTGGAGGTGAGTGCCCTACATGCCAAGGGCAGAGAGAATTCCTTACCCTCCAGGTCTGTGACACGTCAGGCTTTAGGTATCTAACGGCGTAACAGCTGAACCCAAGAACTGTGGGAAGAGATGGGTACATGTGTTATCTCTGCTGATGTCAGATCCACCATGCTCTAACACTGATTTCAGGCTTAACTGACAGTTTCCTGTACACAAACTAAGTACCCAGGCTTCACAGCATGTTGAGTGACCCTATCTGTATGTGACTGGTTTATTGACATCAGACCCTTGGATTGGTCTGCCTAGGTAGGGAGAGGGCTCAAAAGGCCATCACTTTTACATAGGGTGTTGTTATGCAAGGTGCATATTTCATAAAAACCTACATGCCAAACTGGGTCAGGCCAATGGTCCATTGAGCTTAGCATACTGTCTCCAACAGTGACCACCCTCAGTAACTTCCCAGAAGTAAACAACAGGTCATAATCCATTCCCTGCTATTTACTTCCAGCTTCCACCATTCAGAGGTTATGTTCCCTGACCAACTTGACCAACAGCCATTTATGGACTTACTTTTATTTTTAAATTTTGTTATTTATTTAAAATTTATATCCCGCCCCTCCTGCCCTCAGGGCAGCCCGGGGTGGCAAACAACATTCAATAAAAACAATATAAATTTTTAAAAAACAATTTAAAATTACAATATGTGGGGAAAAATTAGGCAATCAGGCACCCTGCCCTCCCGAAGGGAGGCACTAACCACCCCAGCCAGCAACAGCCGTAGCGTCTCCTGGCTAGCTTTCACCAGTCAGGACAGGCATGGATCTTGCTCACAAGCAGTGGCATGAACATCCCAACAAGGACTACACATCGGCAGGCGACACCATCTGAAACTGATCCCACAAAACAGGACAGGACGGGGCATCCATAGCCCCAAGATGATCCCCTGCAATAACTGTGGTACCGAAATCGTGGCGGATGCAAGCAATCTTATCTACAAAGTACTTGATAAACCAGTCACAGCGGTCACTGGATTGCTCCAGATCCAGGTGGAGGCAGGCAGGACTGACCAAGCCTTTCACCACCCGGAAAAGCTCTGCTGGACGTGACTTTGCAGATGCAATAAGGGCAGCAAAGAACTGCTTCTTTGCTGCCTGCACTGCCACAACATAGGCCTTTAAACTGCTCTTATGCTGCGATCAATCATACTGGTAGCGAGTCCAGTGCCACCATCGCTCTAACCGCCTGCTCTCCCACTTCAAATGCCGCAGGCCCTCAGTAAACCAAGGAGACCTGTGGGAGACTCAGGAGGGCAGCGGACGCCTGGGAGCCACTCTGTCAATGGTCTCGGCCAACAAGGTGTTCCAGAAGGCTACGAGATCATC
>QEPC01007291.1:953329-984718 GCA_003113815.1 Sphenodon punctatus
AGCAGGGTATCAACTATATACAGTGGGTGTATCACCCAAGTCCTTATCCCCGCTGTGGGGTTCAGTCTCTGGGTCTCCGGTCGGACCCTCAGGCTCTGTCCTGCTGCGTAGGCCTTCCTACACAGCTAGCTCTGCAGGGGAGAAGGCAGGTGCGTCTGCCTCCTTGCTGATCTGGCGCCCCACTGCTATGCGCCTCGCGCGCGCTTTTCTGGCTCCGCCCACCAAGTCCCGTGTGGGGCTCTGCTGCGCAGGCGCCGCCACAGGGAGGGACAAGCACCATAATAATTGCCGGTGACTACGGCAGAACTAGCACTCATCAAAAACTGCACAATACCGCTAAAGTCACCTTGCTGTTTTGTTTATTGACTGTAAACTTGCACGAAAAACTGATTTTAGTGAGGCTATTCATGATTTCACAATGAAAAAGGCCAGAAAAATAAAGCTGTTAAGTGATATGGTCTATTTATGTCATTTCATATATAAAATGGGAATGTTTCTTTCATGCCTCATCTGATTGTGTGTATGGGATGGGATCATGACGGGGGCCTCATGTTACAAGTTGGTACCAGGCCAAGAAAAATGATGCTTGGGCCCTGTGGATGTACACATACAGCCTCTCCCCAAGAGAAAAATAATCATACATGTTACACTGAACAAAACACTGAGTAGCCTCCTCCCCCACCCTCCCAGCCCTGCTGCTAGGCTTCTACCTACATCCTGTACTTATGCTTTTTTGGCCGCTTTTAGACGAGCGGGTCGGTGTTGCACAACCCGCTCATGCAATATTTCAAAATTCCGCAACACAGGATGGCTGTAGGGGATCACGTGCATGAAAGGCGGTTGCGCATTATTTGCCGTCCGCAAATTAAATACCTTATAATTGAGGTATTTAATTTGCGGTTTAGACGACCCGCTCGTCTAAAAGCGGCCAAAGTTTCTCCTTTTATTTATGTTTAAGTTGAAGTATTAATTCAGGGGTGCTGTCTTATTTAATGATATGCCTAAGGGTGTGGTGCCCTTGTGTTTGTTGGAGTTTACCCCTTCAGCCTCGTCTGCATTGCAGGTCCCATGGGACTGTATGTTATGCATATGTTGTTATTTCTAGTTGGCCCATCTCCTGAGTTACCACAGGCCTCTATAGCCAAGGCTATCCTGCAGTTGAGACTCTGTGGGCCTATATTTTATATGAATGCTTCTCACACCCCTGTTCTCACTTCATCATGTGCTGCCACTCTCCTCCTCTGCACTTCTCCAGATCTGGCCCTGAGAGGAGATGTGCCCCCTTCCCACTGAGCATCTCCCAACCCCTGTTAAGAATCCAAGTTTGGGTGCTTGCTGTAGAGAATTTTTTTAAATGATACTCTTTACTTTAATTACTAGCAGCAGCTGTTAACAAGCCAATAAAATCACATGCAAACTAGAAACATACACAGGAACTTGCACTGGGACTTTCCAAATAGTAAATAACGGTGAATAACTCCAATTAATTCACCGATAGGCTTAGAGAGCTTCAGCTGGATGGTGGTATAAGGCTGCACAACATATGGCCCGAGGGCTGCACGTGGCCCACAAAGACCTTTCCTGTGGCCCACCAATGTCTCCTCTTGCTCTGGCAATCACCTTTCCTCCAGCCTCCGCACTGGTGCAAACCCCTCCTTCCTCTGTGCAGCAAGCCTCTTAAAGGTGCTGGGCAGATCCCTCCTTCCTCCTCCCTGGCTCCAGCTTCTTGCTGCTGCAGATGCCTTTACCTAAGCCCCTCGCTGCCGCTTCTGCCACCCAGATCTCCAGCCTCAGTTCCTTGCTGTCAGGGGGTGAGGTTATGCAAATTGGGGGCACGGCCACATGCGGCCCAGGGTTGGGTCCAAACCAAATTTTCCGGCCCTCGGCACGAATCAAGTTGAGCACCCCTGCCTTATTGGATTCTACAGCTTTATCCATTCCACAGTAGGAACTATCTGTGTTGGAGAGATTCTGGGCAAGCCATGAGTAGGGACTGCGGTTGCCCGGGAGTGAATGACTGAGCATGGGGTGAAAACCATGCATGTGTACTTTGTGCTCTGTGCTTTGGGCATTTGCTCTGGGGTAGCTGAAGTCCAGAATCTCTGAAATGTGGAGCAAGGGAGAGGGTTAATCAATGCCCTCTTGCCCCATTGAAGATGGGGGGCAGGGGTTCCTAGTGTGGCTAAAGCATGAACTCAGGTAACAGCATCAGTGTAAGCTTGCCTGCCTGCCTTACCCATCCTCAAGCACCACAGCTTGTCACATTGGAGCATGAAAGTCAGAGGAGATAACTCCTTGCTTGATAGCAATCACAAACTACTTGCTCTTATTTTGAAAGATTGAAGCTTAACAGAACTTGGTGTAAGAACCAGATCAGAGTCTGATAGGCAGCAAAAGGGCAAGGGATCCTGCTACCATTGTAAGCTTTAGAAATGATTCCTTCCTTGCTGCTACTAGCAGGTGACTGCGGAGAAATAGGGAGACCTGTGACCCAAAAGTGAATCTGAGCTGCCCTCCAGTGCCCAAATAGAGAACTTTTTGATTACTTGCGCACACACACAAAATTGTGGAGAGAAATTAGCAGAGAGCACAGCATAAAGAACCGACTCTATTTAACATTTCAATTAACTCTTGCATTCCCCTTCCCCTGCGCACAACATGTGGCCCCCTCCTTTAGCCCTCCTTAAAGCACAACTCAGGAAGCAAACCTATCCTCACTGAAGTCTATGGATCAGCTTCCAGGACTTTAATGGTGGAGTATTGCACCCTCAGTCTCAGTTCAATGCTGATAATTGGTGATATCGGATTAATCTGATAATACCAATAATTGGCATATCATTTTTTTTTTAACATTGCTGATTTTTTTGATCTTTAACATTGAGGCCATTTTTAAAATGGCCGCAATGTTAAAGATCCAAAAAATTGGCAATGTTAAAAAAAATGATATGCCGATAATGATAAATCCGATATCAGATTCATCGATACCGATAAAACCGGTAAGCGATAATTTGCCGATAGTCCCATCCCATCCCACCTTGGTCCAGAGGCTGCATCTCTTTATTTGTACAGGACTTAGTGTGCAGTTCAAGCTCATTCATAAATAATAATGGTGGCTGGGCTTTGCTCGGTGCTGACTGTAAAGACGATATGGAGAGGGGGCAACATAAGGGCAATGTTGTGGGGTAACTTCACATTAGAAGTGAAAGAGCTATTCAAAGAGAAGTTTGACCAGGTCTGTTCAAGAGATTTGAGGCCCGGGTACATCCTGGTACCCGAGGACCACTTGAGGCCATCCCTGGCCTTGGGCCCATACATATTTAGGGCCAGCCCTGATGCTGTCTCATCCTGTTAAGTTGCAGTGTAAGTCTGGAGCAAGTATACAATATTTTACCTTCATGTGACTGTTGGGGGACCGGGTTACTTTACTCAGAGATAACTTACACAGAGGGTAGATAAGAACGTTGGTATACTGGGTCAGACCAATGGTCCATCGAGCCCAGCACCAGAAATACCCAACAGCTTGCAATGGGGTGATCTGTTCTCCGCTCCCAACAGTAAGAGGTTATATTCCCCAAACCTACCTGGTTAATAGTTGCTGATGGACCGATTCTCCAGAAACTCGTCCAATCCTTTTTTAAACCAAGCTACACTACTGGCCTTGACCACATCTTCCGGCAACAAATTGCACAACTTAATTGTGCACTGAATGAAAAAATACTTTTATTTGTTTTAAATCTGCTACATGTGTTAGTTTCATGTGGTGTCCTCTAGTTCTAGTAGTATTTGAGAGAGTAAATAACAGTTCCCTATTTACTTGTTCCACACCACTCATGATTTTATAAACTTCTATGCTATCTCCTCGCAGTCGTCTCTTCTTCAGGCTGAAGAGCCTTAATCTATTTTGCCTCCCTTCATAGGGGAGCTGTTCCATGCCCTCTATCATTCTTGTTGTCTGTGTACCTTTTCTACATTAAACAACACCTGTCCCAGCACAGATCCCTGAGGCACTCCACTGTTTAGAAGGGATGTGCAAAAAAAGGTTGGGTTTTTTCATTTTTGTTATTAAAATTGCATTTATTTTTGTTAATTTTTCATTATTAATTTTTCTTTTTGTTATTTATTTTCATTTTCATTATTGTTATTTTTGGTAATTTCCAGTATTATTGGTATTTTTTTGTAATTTTAAGTATATCCATAATACTGAAAATTACCAGAAATTGCCCCAAATTGCTAAAAAAACAACTAATAAATAAATAAATAAAATGAAATGAAAAATTCCATTCTTTTTGTTATTTTCATTTTCATTATTACAACAACAAAATGAAAATGACATTTTCATGCTGGGGGTGGGCTGTAGCTCAGGTCATAGAGCACATGCTTTGCATGTAAAAGGTCCCAACTTCAGTTCCAAGCATCTCCAATTGAGCAACTCTGGTAGCACGCCTGGGTGAGGTCTCTGCCAGGGATCCTGGAGGGTCTCAGATAGCACGCCTGGGTGAAGCCTCTGCCGGAGACCCTGGAGAGCCAGATTTGAAATAATCCTGCTGCTATGTCAGGTTGTGACAATACTGGGCTAAGATGGACCATTGGTCTGACTCAGGCAGCTCCTTATATCCTTATTTTCATTTTTATTTTTGTAAGAATGAAAACAAAATGCACACCCCTCCTCCATTGTGAAAAATGACCATTTAGTCCTACTCTTTGTTTCCTATCCTTTAACCAGTTACTGATCCACAATAGGACACTGACTTTTTAATTTCCTCAAGTGTCTCTCATGAGGGACCTTATCAAAACGCTTTCTGAAAATCCAGATACACTATTTTGACTGGCTCACCCCATCCACAAACTTATTTATACCTTCATAAAAAATTCCAATATATTAATGAAACATGACTTCCTTTTGCTGAATTCATGTTGACTCTTTCCCATTAAGCCATGTTTATCAATATTTCTTTTTAATTTATTTTATTTTAACAAATTTTGTTACCCCACCCCTCCTGCTCCAGGCAGCTCAGGGCAGCTTATATATAAAACCAATAAAACAAAACACCACAATAAAAGAGATGGCAAAAAAAGTAGATCTCCCTCCTTCCTCCCTAACCTACAACACCCCCCCCCCCCAACAACCCCATCTCCCCTGCCAAACACCTGACAGAACAGGCAGGTCTTAGTCCATAAGCCAGAAGGAAGGGAGATCCGGGGCCATCTGGGCCTTCGCTGGTAGGAAATTCTACAGCCAAGGTGCAGCCACTGAGAACGCCCTCTCCATAGTGGCCCGCTGGGCCACAAGGGGTAACTCGAGGAGGGCGCTCCTCGCTCACTGCAGGGGTCACTCCAGAGCGTGGAGAGTGAGGCGATCCTGTAGGTAAGTTGGGCCAAGGCTGTATAGGGCTTTATAGGTCAACACCAACATCCTGAATCGGGCCCAGAAGACTATAGGCAGCCAGTGCGGAGCCCGGAACACCGTGTAATGTGCTCACAGTGGCCCGACCCCGTAAGGAGAAGGGCCGCTGCATTGTGCACCAGCTGCAGTCTCCAGACCATCACCAGGCCAGTAATTCTATTCTAATAATAGTTTCCACCATTTCCCCATACAAATGCAATGCATGTGTTTGTATGATAAAAAAAACACATGCACACAATTTTTTTCTGTGGACATGACCTTAACCAAGCTGGTTGGGTGCATACACTGACAATCAGAAGTTAGGAGCAAATGACAGCAAAGAGATCACACCATAAACACCCTGCTCTTGTCTGCTTTCTCTGAGGCAGCAGGAGCTGGCCACAGTCAAAGACAGGATACTGGGCTAGATGTTCCAATCTGGCAGGGACTCTGATCTTACGTTTGTCTCACACTGTCAGCCAACAGGTGCATGTTTTAAACATCAGTAGTAATGTAGTTTGGCAAAGATCACTCACAAAAGAGGGGAGGCGCATGTTGGGCACTCCGGACAGAGTGAACGAAGCATTTTCAAAATCCTCTATTGGGGAAACAGAAGTGAGAGAGAAATGATGGCCATGGATATCTCCTCTCTCTCCACCTCTCACCCCACCGCTGAAAATGGGCATGTCCAGCCCACTCTCCTCTCCAAGACAAGCTACACAGAATGAGCCTGCACTGCATTGTTATTATTCTTTTATTATTATCTCACTTTATTTCAAAGGCTCAGAGTAGCTCATAACAAGACAACATATATTCAAACAAGTATAAATAAATCACGTCTAAACCTCACCTCCCACGCCCAACCATCCACATCCCATAGCGCCTACTCCCATTCGCTCATCTTTCACTCCAGCTGGACTGGTCTCAGACACGGTTTCATTGGCTGGCGTAGAAATGGGGCCCAGCTAAATTTCCCTCCACAGAAACTATGTGTGATTCCAAACTGTGGCTAAAGTGAGGGTGTACCTGGGAGTGGGCGGGGGTGTGTGTGTCACAGATCCCCAAGGAAAATCACGTACCTATAGCCAGGGCCCCGAGGGATCCGCGGGTCTGCGAATCGCAGATTTCCCGCGGAATTCCCCTCCCCCCGCGGAATCTCCTGCCCCGCTTCCCCCAGCGCAGAATTTCCAGCCTGCGCTGCGGGGACGCGGGGCAGGAGATTCTACGGGGAAAGGGGAATGAACAAACCCTCGGGGCTTCCCCTCCCCAGCCTCCCCAGCAGCCCAGGGCCCTTTAATTTGCTTACCAGGGATGGCTGCAGCAGCTGCTCCGTCCAGCACGCTCTTTTCCTGCTCGCACTTCCTGGCCCCTCCCGACGGGGCTCTCAGGGCGACGCAGCCCGATGACGTCATCCGGCTGCGTCGCCCTGAGAGCCCCGTCGGGAGGGGCCAGGAAGTGCGAGCAGGAAAAGAGCACGCTGGACGGAGCAGCTGCTGCTGCCATCCCTGGTAAGCAAATCCTTTTGGGGTTTTTTTGGGGGGGTGGGGGGTGGGAGTCAAGCACGCCCCAGCAGCTGGGGAGGGCAAGCCCCGGCAGCTGGGGAGTGGAGGCCCTGAGGGTTTACCATGCGGGGGGAGGAGGAGGCAAACCAAGCCCCCCCCCCCCCTGGTAAATCGCGCCGAGGCGCAGAATTGGCCCCTGACTCCCGCGGAATTTTTAAAAAAATTCCGCGGAAGAATCGGGGCCCTGCCTATAGCCCATGCTCAGGGCTTAAACTGTGTCTAGCCAGGGCTTAGCCCCATCAGACACTGTCATAGCGGCCATTCTGCAAGCCCTCACCCATAACTGAATGCAGAAGCATCCAGCCCCAGTCTCTCCTCTGACAGGGTTGGGGCTCAACTACCCTGTGGATGAACAAGGAGAGGGCTACTACCCATCAGCTGTTTGGCTGGAAGAGGGTTTAGCCACCAAACAGCTGATCAGTGACAGCTCCCATCAAACCAAATCCAACCCCGAGGAAGGGCTGGTAAAGTACAGGCAGTAAGAGGGACTTGTGGAGTCATGGGGTCTGGTAGAGCCACTTCACCAGCTACTCTGAATATTCCCATGCTTTCTATTCTCAGTAGCTGTCCCACAGTTATGGAAATCTCTTCCCTGGAAGCTCATCTAAGTCCAAGGCTGCTTATCTTCTGGAGACGTTATTTTTTTTCTATTTGGACAGGCATTTGGCAGGTGGGGATAGGGTTTGGGAAGGTTCAGGATAATGGGAATTTAACTGGTTGTATTTTTGTCTATTTTTAGAATATAAAGACCATAAGAAGTGCCATACAAGGTCAAACCTGTGGTGCATCTAGAACAGCATCCTGTCTCTGACAGTGGCCAGCTCTGGTAGATCTCAAGAGAAGAACATGTACAGGTCATGAAAGTGTCACCCCTTTCCTGTTGACTGCTCCCAACTACCGGTAGCCAGGGGTTTAAGCCCCAACTAGTATGTGTTTATCCTCTAAAAATTTCTCTAATTTCCATTTGAAGCTAGTTATGCTGCTGGCTTTCACAGCCTCCTCTGGCAAGGAGTTTCACAACTGTATTGTCCACTGTGTGAAAAAGTACTTCCTTTTCGTAATTTTAAATCTGCTGCCATTTAACTTCAGAGAGTGTCCCCTCATTCTCTTATTGTCAGAAAGGGCCTAAAGGAAAGGGTGGGATACAAGTCGAAATAAATAAAAAATTACTTTCTCCATGCCACTCATGATTTTGTAAACTTCTATCACATCCCCTACAGCTTACTGGTCTGTAGTTTCCAGGGTCACTGCTGGAGCCCTTTTAAAAATTGGTGTTTGTAGCAGGGTGGCTGAGGCCAGCTCTGTTCCAGGTCTTGAGGAGCATGGCCCCTTTAAGAACTAGCCCCGAAAAGCCGCACATGAACAGGACAGCAGTGTATAAAGAGCAAACCTACAGGTGATGAGAGAGAGTTCACCTGGGGTCAAGAGAAGCCACAAGAAAGCAGCAGCTGAGAGAGAGAGAGAAAAGGAAAGGAACCAAGATGTAGCCTTGGAGAGTTGAGTGGGCTTAGGCTATGGGGTGGTAGGTGGGCCCAGGGAGCCAGCAGGGAGGCCAGCTCATAGCAAAGGGGAACAGTCGACAGCCATGGATGCACAGAGTGCAGCTGAGGATCACTGTGAAATTGACAACTTGGCTGGAGCAGCCGGTACAAGAGCAGAGGGGCTGTGCTGAGCTGGAACAGCCCCAGGATGGAGCCTGGCCAGCAAACTGGGAGATACTTGCCCGGATGGGGGCTCGAGTATAGCCGGGGCAGGAGCCCAGCTGGGCCCCAACACTATCTGAGTTTAGTAGGAGTCTTGGAAGTTCAGAGCTGGAGAATGGGGAGCGGAAACGCTGCAGCGACAAGGAGGCAGGAGGCAGGCTGAGGGCATACAGGTACTTGGGGACCCCAGCTTAGGGTTTAATTAAGGACTAGTGAGTCAGACAGCAGGACTGGGGAACGGCCCTTGTACAAAAGTGTTGGAGAATGAGGGCATCCCTGTGGGACCCCATCAATCATGCAGGTTCCCTGCTGACTGGCTGCCAAGAAAGAAATCCTTGCAGAGTAAAGCAGTTGTAAGGGAAATACCTCAGGCAGGGTGCAGGTGATAGAGTCGTCCCAGGGTGAAAAGAAAACTCCTGAGAGAAATTGTGAAAAAGGTTGGACATGAGCTTGAGACAGCCTTTTTAGACGTGCCCTGGGATCAGGCGCAGGAGCAGCGAAACAGTTGTGAAGCTGTTTTACACGAACCGAAAGCAGAAGTTGTGCACGTGATTGACGGCCGCGCATTCTTTTCCAGCCGCGTATGTCCCCCCAGAGAAATCAGGCCGGTTCGATCGCAGTCGGCAAAGAATGCGTGGCCGCCGAGTAAATAGATAGGCTCTCTTATGGCTCTGGGGGTTACAGGAAGTGAGGGTACCCCAGATTAGGGTCCCCTGCCCTTGGCTGAGACAGAGACAGACACAGACAGACCCACAGCTAAGGGGGGCAGGAGCTGTACAAGGGAATAGAGCTCAGGTAGTAGAGATCCAGACAGTAGTATATGCCAATGAAATGAAGGCCACAGACAGAGACCTCCAGGCCAGGCATATTGTGAGGTGGTGGATGAACTAAGAGAACAAAATAGAGTCTTGGCAGAGACCTTGATGACTCAAATACAATTTACTGCCTGGGTGCACAGAGAACTTTGGAGGTGGTGCGCCTTGGGGAATTTAATGACTTTTGGGGCCTGAGAAGGGACCAACAGTAGTAGGAGAGACTAAGTATAGTGACAGGGTGGAGGCGGAAGAGCTGGCCGCTAAGGGGATAGTGAATTGAACTGGCAGCCAATGCAGAGAACACAGGGCGGATGTAATATGATCATGGCTGCCCAAACGAGTAAGCAACCACGCTGCTGCTTTCTGAACAAGCTGCAAGCGATGGATAAGCACTGCCAGTAGTCCATAGAAGAGGGAATTACAAAAATCAAGGCTTTTAGTCACCTTGTAGTGAATTTAAATAAAAGGGCAGTGGTGATATGAGCTGGGAAGTCCAGAGGGTGTAATGGCAAGTCAGTGCCAAGAACACCAGGCAAGGGAGCTGGCAAGGCTACTTGCCCATTGTGAGTTTCTAAACTGCACTGTATCCATGTGGGGGTTTCTACCAGCATAAGTCAATTTAATTTGGAAGTGGTTCTGATTTAAAGCGATCACTTTTCCTGACAGATTTCAAAGGATGTAGAACAGGAGTGGGCAAACCTTGACTCTTGGGCAGTTCAAGAACAGCTGTCAGCCAGGTTTGGTCTTGGATTCCACGCTGCCTTAACGGCCCTGTGTCATATTTCATTCATTGCCTCTGAGGCCACTTGCCCATGTTACTGAGGCTGGCGAATCTCCCGGTGGGGAATCTCCCCGCCGGGAAATGTACACCGAGCTCTGCACGTGGGCATGGGTCATCAGCTGTGCCCAGAGGCTTTTTCCCCTCAAAATCCAGCCCTGACATTCAGAGGAAAAAAGCCGCTGGATGTGGCTGAAGATGCTTTTAACCAAGTGCCCATGTGCAGAGCATGCTGTAAGATTCCCAGCCGGGAACCACAGTAATGTGGGCAAGTGGCCTTTGTCTCAACATCTGAATTGCAGCTGCTCCTCAGATTCTTGGCAGTCAGGATTATAGAGCACCAGCTGTGCCAACCTAGCAAAGCAGAAGAGGCTTGTGTGTGCACATGTATCTGCATTAGTGTGTTTTATGGCTCTCAGACATAAGAGGAGTTTAGTACACAGCTCTTGAGGTTGAGATCTTTGGACAGACCAACATAGAATGAGAAATGCAGAACAAGTGAGCTTCCCAGTCAAAAGTCAGACTCATGCCCAAGACACAAATGGCACATGCTCCCACAAAGAGCAGACACTCCACACGCTCCCCTCCATGCTGCCTCACAGTGGGTGGCTCTTCACATTATCTTAACCACAGGGGAAATAACTCCATGGTACTCTATGTCATGATTATGTCACCTCAAGGTGGAGCAGAAAGAACTAACATTCATGCTGTTCTGTTCTGCACAGCCAGGGGATCCCATCAAGCAGCAGCATAAATAGATGAAGACTGGAGCTGCCTGCTGCAAGGCAAAACTCTCTGCTGACCAAGCATCCCCCCCCCTCCCTGGCATCCTCCCTGCTGGTGAAACTGACCAGGCAATTCTCACCACTGTAAGGTAAACCTTTCTGCTGGTAAAACAAACTGGCCAAAGCTCTCTGTGGAAAGCAAACCTCCCCACAGATGAAATTGACAAGCACAAAGCCCTTTGCTGAAACTGTGCCATTCCTAAAACTGACAAGCCCAGTGAACATAATTCTGTAGTGTGTTTTCAACTGCCCTGTGAGTTTGCAGAGGATTTGTTCTGGGGAACTAACTTCTGGAAACCCATGTTCCCTCCATAGCTAGCTCCCAGGTTTATGAGACCAAATGTTATGCTTAGGGTGGCCAGATATGCAAATTTTAGAGGACACATATAAGAAATACAGGTTGCAGGGCTGCACTGAAGCCTAGTTATGCCTGCCTCCATGTTAGACAGCTAGCATAGAGCAAATGTCATGTGTAGAGACACCTGCTGTGAGGCTCACATATGGCACGTTGTCACTGATGTCTGTGTACTTGTTTGTCATTCTTTGTACACAAACATGGTGGGGTCTGGTGTATGGGCAGATGCTACTGTGCTTAGAGGACCCTTACTCCTGAGCTGCTCCAGTGGACTAGCAGCAGCATTGGGTGTCTCTACACATTATGTTATCTGCTTTAGTATCTGCAATATCAGTTTCGCCAGTGGGGAGATTGCCTTGCTGGGGAGCTTTGGTCAGTTTCACCAGCAGAGAATTTTATCTTGCAGAGATCCAGACTTCACCTGTTTATGTTGCCACCTGTTGGGCAGAGTCTGTAGGATGGTAGCATAAATACAAAGCAGCATCCACCTTGGTATGACCTTGCAGTGTTAGCACAGGGGTTGATTCCCCCTACTCGTCTCCCCCTGTAACATGTAGAGCCACCCAGTGAATCTCACTGCAGGGCAGGCTCTAGCCTGCACTAGCACCACTCACTCTCCAGATTACCCTGAAGCAAAGTGCAGACTACAGTTGCCCAAAGCTAGGAGGTGGTGATTAGCATTTTAATCACCTTTATTCAAAAGGGAAAGTTTGCTCACAACAGTAGCAGGAAATGGCTGGCTTTCCACAACAGCCAAACAGCACCTCAGGAGGACACTTCTAATTGCCTGTTCCCAAACCCCCAGCAATCCAGAGAGAGAGTGTGTGTGGTTGCCTTTTTGGTCCCAAGTGACAGACTCCTTCTCAAGCCCTCAGCAAATGATTAAAAGAGCTCGTTGATATGCTAACTATGTCCAATTGCTAATTGGAAAGGAACTTCTCTTGGACTTGGGGAGTCGGGATCAAAAACTTAATTAACAGTGCTTTGCTGCTAATTGAGCAAGGTTACAAGATTGCTATTGCAATGAGGGATTTTGACATGTCAAGACAAAGAAGCTTTGCTTTATGAACACAGAGGAAGCAAGCCAAAGGGAGAAACCCACACTGAAGCGGAGGGGAGGATGCTGGAGCTGGGAGAAGCTAGCATGCCATTAGTATGAACCACAGAACATTGCACAAAGGCACAGAACAGAACATTGCAGAGACGCAAGACTCTGAGTGGCGGAGAGTAACTGAAGCAGCAGGTCCCAAGCCCTCAGCCTGTCCAAGGACATAGCTATAGTAGGGACTGGTGGTGCTGCTGCACCAGGGGTCTGGTACAGCTGCATCCCCTGCCACTTGGAGGGAGAAAAGGGGAGGGGAACCCATATTTCAACCTGGCTACAACTCCGTGTGCAACTTCACTTGGAGAGTTAAATATGATCCCAGACAAGCAAAGTTATGCAAAGGATATGAACTCTCAACTGGGATTGCAATCCCAGCCACAGATGGTGTGTCCCTACTTGGGGTGCTGACCCAAACCTCTGAGCAAACTACACCCAACTGACTGATCTATAATAGCTATCTTCTTTTAGGCCCAGTGGGTTTCGATGGGACTACTCTGGAGGAAGTGGCTGGTAGTTCATGGTCTTAGTCTAATCTAAATTAGATTTTTTTCCCTTCAACTTTCAGTCTGGTTTCCTATGGACAGAAAGCTTATGCAATTGCTCTCTCTGTGTGTGTGTGTGTGTGTGTGTGTGTGTGTGTGTGTGTGTGTGTATGCGTGTGTGTGTATGTGCGTGCTCACACACCTGCAGGGCTGGCCTTACTACAGGGTGACCTGGGGCAACTGGGGTTTTCACTAGGGCAGGTGTTTGGGCCCCTCTCCCTCCCAGAGGACCCCAAACACGACCTTCTTTCGGACCCTGCAGAGGGTTCCCCCAATTGGGGAGGGGCTACCACATTTTGTCTTTGCCCTGGGCCATGCAAATTCTAAGGCCAGCCCTGCATGCCTGCATCTGAACTACTTTGCCTCCCCTTAGTAATTTTTTATTTGATAGGCCAATTTCAACTGAGGGCTTCAATGGGACTACTTTGGAATAAGAGGTTTGTAGATTGAGTGGCCTAAATTTGGTAGCAGGAGGGGAAAGGCCCAAAGTTAAAAGCGGACCCAAGATTTCATAACAATAGATGCATCCGGAGAGAAGCTTGTTTAAACTCTGCGTTATGGTTGGATCAGTGGCATGGGCATGAACTCAATGCAGAAAGACTTTATTGGCATGATGTACTATATCAGTATTGCCAAAATGTATGAGAACAACCCCTTGGATATTGATCTAGGGCAAGAGTGGGGAACGTTGGGCCTGTGACTATTTTCTGTTTGGCCCCTTTCCAATTCCTGGAACTAACGGATGGATCCAGTCCCTGCCCTCAGGCTCTGAAAGAGTGAGCTCAAGGGAAGGAAGTGAAGACTGCTATAGAAATGATAAGTAGTATTCAGTGATCAGGCACTTCTTTTCTAGTTGCCGCCTAAGAAAAGCACTAGAGAGGCCAATGCGGAGACGACAGAATGACTAGAAACTAAGTGGAATGCAAGACAGGAGAGCTTCTCACTTGGAATGTTGGGAGGTGTGTGTGTAAGTGTGTGAGGGGGTGTAGCTTATTCACTGAGGGGAGGAGCTTATTAGCCAAGGCTTGTCCATCTTTGGCTGGTCAAAATGTTGGGAGCTATGGGACTCTATTATCCATAGGGTTACCATACCTCCCCTTTAAAAGAGGGCACTCATGAAAAATACACGGTGCAGGGCTGCATACCTCCCAACATTTTGAGCAGGCGACAGCAGACCTAACATCTCTACTGAGATTTCCCAGTAGTCTACAGGGTTCCATAGCCTTCTACCAGCTCATGGGGAAATCCCCATCAGTATACTGCTACGTTCTATTTCTTGATGCAAATATAAAATCAGCTGGGTGTTTCTGCTTGAGGGTGTTGGCAGATATGAAACAAAATAAAGGAGAATGTCAAAGCTCCGGTAGAATATGTGCTATCCTTCCCACAGACAACAGTACAATTGCTTTCCACTGAAAGATTTACAAATAGTGTGAGGCACAGAGTGAGGCATTACACCTCAACTGGTGTATAGAGCCCAGAATAGAATACAGATTCCTAAGCCCCACTCAAGTGCTCTTGCCACAGACTGCATGCGCTCTCTCTCTCTCTTAAAGACCCCGGATTACCTTTGGTACAGGCAGTGGCTGTCCTGGAGTGTTGATCAGAAAGCCTGTTGGCTGCTGTATCCATGTCCATTCGACGTAAGGTTGGAAGGAATGGGTGATAAAGCCGGTCCTTTACTCCGGCCAGCATAACAGTCCTGGGGTCCAGAGGCAGTAGGACTGCTGGAGCAGTGTAGACAGGATGGTCATCATGAGGCCATGGTACCAAATCCACTATCTGGGCCATTGCTATGAATGAAACAGAAAAGTGCAACAACAAACCCATGATACATCCTCTCCAATAGTATCTTTTTGGCCAGTACAGTAACGGGTTTGGGAATCTTGTATCACTTTCCCAGCAGTGTAAATTCTGTAAATTCAGTAGGAAAAAAGAGGGTCATTATTCCCTCATTAATCCAGCTTAGAGAGAGACACAACTCCCTGCCTAGGCCAAGAGTAGCCCAGCCTACTGCTGCTGTTATTCATTGTTTGGGTGGGGATGGAAGAAGAATCTGCTGCACCTTTTCACACTTTATCAAACAAAGAAAGCAAAAGGTGGTGGTGGTGGTGGGGAGATAACACACAGGCTGGAGGGAGCTGTCAGTCCCTCTCAGGACTGAAGAAAAATGGTCAGCATGAGTCTTTTTCCCCTAGCCAAATTTTAAAGTTCAGATTTCCCAGGGAACAAAGGCCCTTTTCAAAAGGGTGCATGGGGGGATGGGTGGGCAGCATGACGGGTGGGCGGTGCATGGGGGTGCATTCCCACAAACCCCCACCCACATCCATACACGGAGCATCCGCCATTGGTGCCTGTTGCTCTGTGTGGGGGTGATGGGTGGAGGTAGGTGGAAGGGGGTGGAGCACAGGAGCGTGCATGCACCCCCACCCACCAGCTGTGGCGTTCGCACAAATGCCCACCCATCCCCCCACACCAGCCGCAGAATTCAAATGGATGCCTCCGCACACGTGGGCGAGGGGTGTGTGTGTGTTCATTTGAAAAGGGTCAAAGACAGCTAGTTTCTGCCATTTGACAGAAAGTGTTTCCCAGCCCTGGGATCAAGTTGGAAACTAAAAAAGGTAGGAAGGGTCTGAGTGTATCTGTGAGAGATGATTCTTTAGTGTGCTGTAGCTAAACATTCTTCTGAAAGCAGAGTCTGACACTGGCACATGTGTGCTTTGAGCTGGACTGGAGTCTGATTTGGGCAGTTTGTTAAATAGACTGATCCTAATTTTTCCCTGTTTGTGCCTGTCACTTTGCCTCCTGTTTGAGTCTGTATCTGAGAAGGTAGCTAATGAGATTTCACTTCCACACAAAGCATGTGGGGCTGTTGTATGGAGACTGCTTTCTTTCTCCTTGCTGCTGGTAGCTTGTTGACACTACCTTTTTTAGTGAGAGAGAGCGGGATATAAATAAAACTGGAACTGAACTGGAACCTTTTTTAAAACTTGGGGGAAAAAACAAAGCTCAGATACCACTCTCTGAACAGGCTGGCCAGGAGGGCTCTCCTTGTTTGTGATTTAACATAGTGGAGAGAGAAAAATGGGGATTGTATTGTGGTACAATTTTAAATGAGATTTATTTATTTTTTAAATGGTCTATTCCTTTTAGATGTTAAAAATCTAGCATTATTTTAACAAGCTTATGAAAGCCAGAATTTTTAAAAAATGTATCTATAAAGAGGAAATATGTTGCAAAAGTGACTTATATAATGTTTTAGTTCTTGTTTACATGTGGTTTGATATATATTTTATTTTTTTTCTAAAAGGGACTGTCACTGCTTCCATCTGTGATCTTGCAGTGTCTTTAAAACTAAGGTCAGTGCACACATTTGAAAATTATGACTTTTTAATAGGCCAAGTTGTAACTTGAACCATCAGTCCTGCACATACAAGCTCCCGTCGCCAAACAAGATGGAGGCGACCGGCCATTGTCACGCCCCTCCCTCCTCTTTACGAGAGGCACAGGGAGCTGGAGGCATGGCCGTTGGTGAGAGTCCTGTTAGAAGGGCTCTCTCCGAGCGGGTTGCTGTGGCAACCGCCCAGAAGTGCAAGCGCATAGTGCAGTGCGGAGTTTGGGGCTCCTCCCCTTTAGAGGGGGTTATCCCCTGAGCCGCGGGAGAGCAGCAGAACAAGTTGGGAGGCCATAGAAGCAGCAGCAACTGAGCAGCTGCTGCTTCAGAAGATGGGAAAAAGCAAGAGAAAAGGGGATGGGAGTAGGAAAAGGAACGCTGGGGGAGGTGGCCACCCCACCAGTGATGGCACCAGGGTTGAGCAAGGGGTAAGTGATCCAACAGAGTGCCCCACCCCCGGTGAAATTCTGGAGAGGCTCCAGTGGTGCAAGGCCCAATTAAGGGCCAGGGATCAGAGGGGAGAGGGGAGTGAGACCCCCGGAGGGGGCAAGAACAGTGAAAGGGAAATTGGAAGAGGCACAGGATTGGACCCTGCCCAAAGTAGGGAGCTCTCGCAAAATATGCCCCTGGAGGATCAAAGCCCCAGAAGGGGGGGGGAAGGAACATCATTCCCCCCAGGCGTTACAGGGAGGAAAGGGAGGGCTGCGAGCCAAGCCCATCAAGGCCTGGGCCAAGTAGGGAAGTGCGAGGCCACCAAAGGGAATCGCCTGCCCCACTCCCCGCCGGGCAAGCACAAGTGAGGGAGAAGCAGAGCGGATGCCTCAGAGGGAGATGAGCAGAGGGGAAACCTGGGTCCGGTCCTCGATGCTATTTACGGGTTGGGGCCACGGGGGCCCCAGGGTAGCAATGAAGGTGGCACAGGGGTAGTGGACCCGGATGGAATCCCCGGCCTAGTACACCACCAATTACAAGGGGACTCGCAAACTAATCAAGGCCTACAAACATTTGGGGCCAGGGCAAGCCGGCCCATAGGGCGGGCAAGGGAAGGGGTCTCTCCTCTACAACAGCAGGTAGACTCGCCACCAGTGACAAGGAGGTGGATGGAAGGCCCCAGCGAGGAAGGACAGCCCACCTATGATGACCTATGGAGAAGAGTACAGGAGCTAGAGAAGGAATTGGAGCGTGGGAGAAGTGGAGCAGGCAAGCCCAGGGATACAACAGGACTGGCGAATCAAGGTGGGGTAATGGAGCAGGAACACGGGCACCCAGGCAGTCACACGGGGGGACTGGGACCCGGAGGGATCAAAGGAGGGAACATGGCTTCAAGCCCCCTCCCGGGTGATACACGGGGGGATGAAAGGGGCCAAAATATTCAGGGCTCCCAAATACCCTCAGGGCTGCGTAAGAGGCAGCTGGATGGGGAGTGGGTGTGAGTGACACCGGCCCCTCCCCCACCAAATGAGGTAGGCCCTCAAGCAGAAGGAGCAGGGAGGGAACTCGATACCCCAACAGGGTCACAAACAACAGCAAGGAGTAGGGATCCGAGGAAGAACGTAGGAACAGAAGGGGAAGATGCATCCACCACCACCCGAAGCCGCCCCCCGCCCCCGCCAGGTGGCGCATACAGCAGCGTGGGGGCCCCATTTGGGGAACATTTTCTCCCGACTACAAAAGAAAAAATTTGGTGGGGTGAGTATGCGGATGTATATGTCCTTATGTTTTAGTGATCCCATACTGGATCATACAGAGAAAGAGGAGGAAAAAGATAAGCAGAAGTTCCGCCGTCCCACGGCGAATAGGAACTGGGCAAACTGGATATCAGCGTTCACCATATATATGGGTGTGGTGCTGCAGGCAGACCCCGGGCGGGGATTGGAGCTCCACAAATATGTGAACATTGTGCAGAGAGCATATGCAACAGGCCCCCAGGGGACTTGGTTGAGATATGATGAGGCTTTCCGGCACAGGGCGGCGCTTAACCCGGGCATGCGCTGGGATACCTATGCAATAGATTTATGGTTGGAATGCATGGTGGATGTCACCAGAGCACCCTTGTCTGAAAGTGGCCATGCATTAGTGAAAGGAGGAGTCGCCGCCGCCAACGAGCCTTTTCGTGGTGAAAGCAAGAGGACCACCCAAAGCAACCAGGGATACTGCTGGGAGTACAGCAGGGACGGGAGGTGTAACAGGAGTGCTTGCAAATTCAGGCATGGGTGTTCAATGTGTGGAGGGGGACACCCAGTCACCAACTGCTTCAAGCTTAAGCAGAAAAACAAAAGAGGGAAGTTTCCCCAAGGGAGTAACGCCGGGAAGGGAACCCCTGGTCAGTCAGGAAACACAAGATCGGGGCAGGGGGGCCAACGCCGGTCAGAATTGACTGACTTGAGCAGCCCCTGCGCCATCATCCCAACAGGCAGGAGGTAGCATACGTAGTAGATGGATTTAAGTATGGATTTAGGATACCGGCTACACACGTGGAACCCATAGCAGCAGCTCGTAATTTGAAATCCACAGTTGGGATGGACCATATAGCGAAAAAGAAACTAGACAAGGAAGTAAAGGAAGGGAGGGTAGCAGGCTCCTTCTAATATCCCCCGATACCAAATTTATTTATTTCCCCCCTAGGGGTAGTGCCAAAAAAGACGGCAGGGGAATTTCGCCTAATCCATCACTTGTCCCATCCGAGAGGCAGATCCATTAATGACACCATCCCAAAGGAACTTACCACCATTAAATACGCTTCCTTTGATGTGGCAGTGGAAAAGGCCAGAAAGATGGGACGAGAAGCATGGATGGCAAAATGTGATGTAAAATCCGCCTTTCGATTGTTACCAGTACATCCCGAAAGTTTTCATTTATTAGGTTTTCAATACGAGGGACGTTATTATTTTGATCGGGCCATGCTGATGGGTTGCTCCATCTCTTGTTCAGTTTTCAAGAGGTTCAGAGTGGGTATTTAAACAACGGTGGAATAAAGGGGAGATCACAAAATATCTGGATGACTTCCTCATAATAGGAAGCTCAGACTCAAGGGATTGTGCACCAGCTTTGTGCCTATTTCAACAGGTAGCAACGGACCTAGGGGTTCCATTGGCCCCTGAAAAGACGGAAGGCCCCAGTACTAAACTCACGTACCTGGAAATTGAGCTGGACTCAGTGATGGAGCAATCAAGCTTACCGGCAGAAAAAATTGAGGGCATCAGAGTAAAAATACAGGAGTGCCTGAGCACAAAAAAGGTCACCATCCAAGTCCTCCAGTCCCTGCTAGGCAACCTTAATTTCACCTGCCGGGTCATGGCCCCCGGCAGGGCTTTTTTGGCCCGTCTATATGAAAAACTAAGAGGGGCAACAGCTCCACATCACAGGGTACGGGTAACAAACTAAATGAAGAAGGATCTAAACACATGGCTCGAATTCCTGACCGAATTTAATGGGGTGAGCTTTTGGAGGACTAGAATGTTATTAGGAGCAGACCTGCAGGTCCAGTCCGATGCGGCAGGGGGATCGGGTTTTGGGGTCTACTTTAGGACCTGTTGGTGTGCTGCCTGGTGGCCCCAGACATGGCATCAGCTAGGGGTGACCCGAGATTTAACATTCCTGGAACTATTCCTGATAGTCGTGGTGGCATTGGTCTGGTCTGAACAGTTTGCAAACCGATTGGTCTTATTTTGGTGCGACAACTTAGCTGTTGTCCACGTAGTAAACACCTTGTCGTCCCGTTCCTCACGGGTTATGGGCCTAGTACGAGTGCTGGTGTTGGCATGCCTGAAGGCAAACATTTTGTTTACAGCTAGACACGTACCTGGTATCGACCATGGCATAGCTGATGCCCTTTCTCGATTCCAGACAGCCCATTTCCGAGAGCTGGCACCGGAGGCAAGGTTGGACCCCGACCCCCTTCCACCAGGGCTATGGAGCCTTGGGGAATAACTGCTCAGGCTATCATGCAGGGATCATTGGCCCCGCGAACACAAGTTTCGTACGGTAGGGCAATTAGGGAATTTCAAGAATTTCGGTTTTCAAAAGAATGGGGTGTCAGATTCCCCATCACCGAACCAGAGGTGATACAATTTGCAATGCAGCAGAGGGATAGAGGATTGTCACCAGGCACGATAGGAGGTAAGGTAGCCACCTTGGTATTTGCAAACCGCATCATGGGTTTTCTGTCCCCCGATAAGGGATTTTGCATTAAACATATGCTTGAAAGCTGGGCACGGGCCGCTCGGCCCCCGCCTAAGTCACGAGCACCACTCACCATGCCCAGGCTTTTGCAGATGATAAGGGCATTGCCGAGGGTATGTTATGATGCATATGAATTGCAGCTTTTTACCACTGGGTACGTTGTAACATTCTTCGGGGGTTTTCGCATTAGTGAGGTGGTTTGCTGCCAATGCTCGTGACAGGTCAAACACTCCCCTTCAGCGCACAGATGTTACCATGGAATTAGACAAGATAGTCATTCGGCTCCGAGGGTCTAAGACCGACCAAAGGGGAAAGGGACAGATGGTTTTCCTGTACAGGTGTGGCCTAACCTTGATATGCCCAGTTCATCGCGTGGGACAATACTTAAAAGCAAGACCCCGAGTATCGGGCCCAATGTTTATGCATCGTGATGGGACTCCTCTCACCAGCCATCAATTCACGACGGTGTTTAGAGCAGCCCTCAGCAAGGCGAGATTACCCCCAGAGGAATTTGGATCTCATTCCTTCAGGATAGGGGCGGCCACAACAGCGGCCGAGGTGGGATTACCCGAGGAAGCAATTAAGGCAGTGGGGAGATGGAGGTCCGGAGCTTATAAGAAATACATCAGACCTTATCCTCGCTAACAACATATGTTTTTTCAATAGGAATGAGATCTCGGTGCGGGACGAGACGTGAAGTATGGATTGTGGGGCACAGCATTGTCCGGTGGGCGAGTAGAGCTGCTGCATTGACAGAGTGGGGACATCACTTAGGCCTAGAGGATCATGCAAAGATCAGATGGCTGGGCACCAGTGGGATGCGATGGGCTCAGCTCCTGCCAGTGTTAAAAAGAATGGGGCGACTGTACAGACCCGACATAATAGTTATCCATTTGGGGGGAAATGACATCACGTCAAACAAAGGGGTTAGGTTAATAATTCAAATTAAGACAGATCTATTACTAGTTCGAGAATGGTTCCAAGGGGTGCAATTGGCATGGACCAATTGGATACCCAGAATCCGATGGATTGGAGCCTTAAAGCCAGAAAAGGTAGACAAAACCAGAAAGGGTATAAACAGGGAAATTACAAAATGGATTCGCAGTGTAGGCGGTACTTTTATTAAGCATATTGGGATAGTGCACACCAACAACACTTTGTATAGAAAGGATGGAGTCCACCTATCTGATCAGGACAACCATTTATATTTGGCCTCGGTGGCAGGGCATTTGAAAGCATTGTTGTTAAAGTAGGCGGTGGGGGACGGGACAGTTCATCCCGACTACCCCTCTGTGGCGGGGGTCCAGCAGGCTAGGTTAGGATAAATAGGTTAAGGATAGTTAAAAGAGTCATCTCCATAAGAGATGGGGTCGTGATATCTTGTGTAATGTGGGGCACAGTATGCACACGGGTCATAACCCTGGGAGGGGTGCTTCGCAGGATGAGTAGGGGCGTGCACAACCTCCATATCCTGCAAGGCACTTACCGACTTACTCACAACCACAGTGGGCACGCCCCCCTTCGGCCATGGCCATGAGGCAGTCGAAGGAGGGGATGGTTCAAGTTTAATGTACTGCTAAATGGAAGGCGCTTCCGAGCAGTACTCTGTTTTAGTTAATAAGGATAGTTTGTTGCTAGCATGCTGGACCCATGATTGCTAAGGCAATCCCCCACCGGTCTTACCGTTTTCTGATTGAATAAAGAGTGCGGCCATGCTGTTTAAAACCAATAAAATGTCTCTGCGTCTCTTTGGGGGTGCGCCGACAAACATATGTGTACACAACAGAGCCTATCACATAGAGACTGACAAAGACAGACATGCTTTTTCCATCTCTGCCACAAGTTAATTGATGGGCTATTACAAATTTTCATAAACACATTCAAATGTATGACAGTTAGAGGTCTGGCAGGTAGACTGCTGCTTGTGAAGGGGGATCCAGTGACATGGTATCCTCCTAGAGAGGGCACAGCCATTGTGTTCCTGGACTTTGAGGCAGTCACTACAAAAATTAATTGTTAAATCCAATAAAAGCATCTGGAGCCAGCACTAGTGTTAGGAACAACACTATCCCCCCCCCCCTTGGCAGCACCCCACGAGACATAGGTCAAAGGGTGCAGGGGAATAGAAAGGGGAAAAAGAAAGAAAAAGCCTCATGCAAACCCGGTCTGGTCGGAAGAAATAAGAGAATGGAACAAGGGAGGCTCCTGGGTAAACAATGGAGCAGTCAAAAAGAGGTGGCCTCCTTCTTTTGAGATGTGCCCTCCACGGCCACTCAAAACTCTGAGCACGCAATAGATCGATCGTTAGGCTGATAGCTCCACCCTGTTTAAGAATAGCCTTCTTCCCCTGTCTATAGAAACTCCCCTTTGCCCTCTTGTTCATCCTGCCCTGCCTCCCATTGAAATCCTCCAAGACTTTATTTTCCCCCAAAACATCATGCAAGGATTTCTTTTTCAGCCCTAGCATTCCCGAATGCCTCTGGGATCCCTTTTTGTGCAAGAAGTGCCTTTGGGACCCCCTTGCCCCGCCTCTCAGAAACCCTATAACTACCCTTGCCCCCAAGAGCAAATTGGGTCATTCTTGAACACAGACACAAGCAGGTTACTCTGTGCATGCTTGCCTCAAGGATCTCTCCCAGACCACCACCCCCGGTCTGTCCAGCTCCTTCCCCCCTCCCCCTCTCTGAATGCCGCTGGATCTACAGGGTCACCTGTCCCTTTTCAACAAGACTGGATAGGTAATATTGATTATTTCCCCCTTTCCCCCCCTCCCTCCCTCTTGCAATGTCCACTTACACAAGACCGTAGGGTTTCTCTATGGGTAATTTCAGACGTGACGCGCTCCCAGGTCACCACAGTGGATTCCCAACCATGGCTAGCTGTCCAACCCTGATCCACGGTTCCGACAGGCCCCAAACAGACATGATGGGAGCAGGACCATGGCAAGGAAAGACAGGCCACAATCTGGGATAGCGCAACAGACATGACACCAATCCCGGACTGTGGCAAGAACCCCCAGAAGCCACCAGGGCGGGGCGGGACACAGACATGGCCGACCAAGGGCAAAGGAAGCCAAAAGCGCCACAAGGTACCGCCCATGCAAGGGAAACAGGAAGGGAGGGAGAGGAGGGAGGTGAACGGCTGAGCTGCGCACACACAACAGGGAGATGGAAGCCACAGACAGAGCTGAACACAAACCACACACACGCTGGCGAGCACATGCACAGCCGAAAGGGAAAGGGAGCAAGGGGGAGACACACGGGCACACAAGGGGGGATGGGGAACACCACACTGGGAAGCCCAACTGACAGCGGCAAGGACATGTGTGGGGGGGGGCTGAGGCCAACAATGGGCAACAAAACAGGAGGGGGTCAGGGCTGGACCAAAGCAGGACACGGGAGCAGGCACCCAACACCCCAGGGACAGCACAGGCAGCACAAGGAACCCAACAGCAACACAGGCCGCTGAACAGACACAGGGGTCCACATGATGACAGAGCAGGGTCACAGGGGATGATCCACCAATCCAAGGAAGACAGTGGGTAGGGCAGAGGCAGGTCCCAACAGCAAGACAACCGGTCCTGGATGGTAAAGCACAGCCAGCGAGGGAAGCGAGCCCCAAGTCACAGACAGCTGATGGTGCCCACCCCCCCCAACAAGGGGATGCCGGGTGGTGTGAGCAAGGGAATCCCAGTCACAAACAGTCAAGGAGGTATCACAGGGGTGGGGGCTGAGCACAGACACTGGCAGGGAGCCGTCTGAGCAAGGGGTGCAAAAGGGTGCAAAGGTCCATGGGGATCCCCAGTACAGGTGTTGAAAAGCTGACCGGGGGGCAGATCACGGAAGCCAACCCCAAGGGTACAGATGGTACAGCAGTGAAACACAGATGGCCCTGGGGTGCATGCAAACTGGCACAGCCAAGCAGAACGGGGGGAGCACACGGAGCCAGGACAGCCGCAGGTCCACAATGGGAACCACGTAGCGGGTCACAGAATGGAAGGGCCAGGGAGATGCAGGGAGCACCCGGTGGAGGTGATAGTCGAGACACAGATGACCCAGGGGGGACCTACAGCCAGCTGCACAGAGTCACGAAGGGGGGTGGGACGGGGTGGCTCAACAGATTAACGTAGTGGGACCACTGCAACATGCCCTGGCAATAGCCCATTCGTGTCATGTGGTGGGCAACAAGATAGTAGGCCTCAAAAGGATCGGGACCGGTGAGCCCAACCTGAACATCGGCATGGGACCACACCTCAGACAGCGCTAGCAGCTCGGGTCTGGTGAGATCAGGCAAGGCATAGTCAGCAGCAGGGGGCCACAACAGCTGTCTGAGCTCCAACGGGCAGTAATAGGACGCCCCACGGTAGTCACTGGTAGCCACGGGCCCCTATGATGCAGCAGAAGTAGGACACAGCCAGGGCAGGGTCGCCCTCTGCCAGACAGGTCTGGAAGCTGGACAGGACACAGACAGAGAGAGCGGACACCATCTCAGCAGAAGACCAGGACACCAGTGACGCCCTCAACTCAGAAATGTGCCCATCCGGAAAGGGATGGAGGCCCAGCTCCACAGCATGGAGTCGGTACTTGCAAGTGGTAACCACATATCCAAAGTGGCGGAGGCCCGAGCTCAGACATTGATAAGCATCCGGGAGGGTAGCAGGGGAACCCAGGAAGTTGAACGCCAGGGGAATGCAACAGGTCAGCTAGAGCTATGGTTTCCCTGTAGGTCCAGCAACGCGGATCAGCTGCAGAACCGCTGAGTGGGAGCTCTGATGCATCAGCATCGGCCATGGTACAACTGGCAGAGGGTCTGATAATCAAGGACAGTGCGGCCCCTCAAACCATGGTAGGCAGGGGAAGCAACCAGGGGAGCTCCGTCCAAGGCCACACGATAAGTGTATGAACAGCACAATGGGACGACTGGGAAGTGATGCGTGGGGAGCAGACATAGAACAGCTGCAGGAACTGAAGCCCGGGGATGACCTACACACAGTCAGCAGTGATATGCACACAACCCTCATTCACCCTCCAAGGCCCCGTTAAGCCACCTACATGCCAGGGGCACAGCGCTCCCCCCTCCCATGCACCCGAGCACCCACCACCCCAATAGGCGGTAGCGACCAACACCAGGGAGCACAGGACCTACAGGTGGAGCCCCCCGGTACAGGTGCACGGCCCTGTGCCACCAGGACTACCCAGTAACGCATAGCCCGCAACCAATCGGCGCAGCACCTGGGTACAGGACCCAATGGACAGCCGGTGGCATGTGGGTGTGAGCTAGCCGCAGGCCCCTTATAGTGAGTCACAACCTGCAGCACAGTGGCAGGAGCGTGCCTCCAAGCAGTGTGCCTGGCACCGCCCGGTGCTCCTGGAGCACCTACCAGCTCAGGTCCTCGCAGGTACCTGCCAGGGACATGAACCAGCGTGGTGCCTGTTGGCTCCTACAGGAGATCATAGCTGAGTGGTACCACCAGCACACCAAGCTCCAGCGGGTTACCATGGAGCTTCTTGACATGTACGCTGGGGTGCGGGAATGTCTGGCCTGGTTTGCTGCAACCAGCCTGCTCACCCACCACAGATACTGCCGCATCCAGGCCATGTACACAGCACGCAGGCTCTCCGGGACTTACCGCAGGGCCCTGCTGATTGCATGCACCCATCCAACTGCCCTCAGGCAAGCAGCTGCATGCCACTGCTGGAGGAGGGCAGGCCTCTTCAGTGCCATCATGCTCACTATGCCCATCGACAGGTGCCTCTGGACCGTGACCAGGGCCCAGCAATGGTGGGAGGGGGCCCTGACATGATGGGATGCTGCTGCTTGGAGGGTACTAGGGATGGGCGAACAGAACTGAGTTCGGAAATTTGGTTCGGTTTGGAAGTTTGGTTTGGTCAACCGAACTATTCGAGTTTGGTCCGAACTCTGAACTTCCGAAGAAAGTTCAGAAATGAAAACCCCATTGAACTAAATGGAATATTAACTTTTAGGGATGGGCGAACACAGTTGAGTTCAGAAATTTGGTTCAGTTCGAAAATCGAGTTCGGTCCGAACTTCCGAACCGCGTTCGCCCATCCCTAGATGGTACACTTCTGGATGGACCTGCGTACCCTCCTGTGACTGGCAGAGATCCTGCAGCCGTGGCTGGAGCGGCTGCACACCCCCATGCGCTCCCCTATCCCAGTCGCTCAGCAGGTGGGCATAGCTGTCTGGGCCCTGGCCACCCTGGATTCCTGCCGTTCCGTGGCTCAACACTTCAGAGTGGGCCTCACAACTGTCACCGGCATCATCCATGACTTCTGTGAGGCTGTCCTCGCCCATGTGATCCAGCTCGTGGATCAGGGGGCAGTGATGGCTGGTGGCAAGGAAGAAAGAGCCCAAAAACTATTCCCCAATTGTTATGTAGATAACCTCAAATCCCAATATGAGAGATATGCACCAAATCTTTATTATTGCAAAATACTTAAAACAAAAAAAACACAATTTGTGTGTGTGTGTGCACACAACACACAGCTGCACAGTATTATGGAACTGACACAATGTTCCTTCTATTCATGAAATCATTGTCATAAAATGGTTGTCCTGAAAATGGCAACGCAGTTATCAGGAAAATTCAACCAAATACAAATGTCCTTTAAAAAAAGCACTATGTTACTAAAAACCCAAGTGTTATAACACAAATGTCAACATAATTAACATGAAAATATGCAATGTATAATTGTGTCCTGTGAAGTGATGGCTGGCTTCGAGGCTACTGGGTTCCCCAATTGCCTGGGCGCAATTGATGGCACCCATGTGGAGATTCTCTGCCCCACCCCCACGATGATGCGGCCGAGTACATCAACAGGCATGGTTACCACTCGTTGCAGCTTCAGGCCGTTGTCGATCACTGGGGCTGGTTCATGGACATCTTCATCGGCCACTCCATTCGCAGCCATGATGCCTGGATCCTCGCCATCTCCCCCCTCTTCGCACGGATGTACAAGGGGGCTATGCCAACATGTGGATAACCTGGATCGAGGGGGTGTTGATGCCCACCTGCATCATCGGGAACCCGGCCTATCTGCTGCTCCGCTGGCTCATGAAGGGTCATCTGGTGGCCCAGAACCAGATGGAGGCCCTGGACAACACCCGGCTGTGCACTGTGAGGACCGTGGTCGAGAGGGCCTTCGGTGCCCTCAAGCAGAGATGGAGGTGCCTGGTCGGGTGCCTGGACTACCCGGTGGAGCCCTCTGCCCTAATAATCGGTGCCTGCTGTGTGTTGCACAACATCTGAGAGACAGATGAAGTGGCCTTTGGGTATCCCAGAACACAGCAGCCAGCTGACCCCATTCCACTATACGTGAACGTGGCGAACCCCAGGGAGTACCATTATGCTAAGTGGATCCGAGCAGCACTTACGAGGCACATAACACAGTTGCCCCAACCCTGAGGCTCCCGGATTCCATGGGGCGGGACCCCTGGCATGCCCATGCCTGGAAGTGCCATAGCCTCACCTGCTGAGCACAGGGTCCCCGGCGTGTGTAGCAATGAACGATGGACATGATGGTTACAGCGAATAAAGGTGTATTTATCGTCTTTACAGTGACCTCCATGCCCTATTTCCCCCTCCTCTTACCCCTGTCCCCCGGCCCCTCCGGCTTCCTGGGGCGACCTCTCTGCCACCATGCGCGCTGCTTCGAGGCCTGCGAGTCGCCCTCACCTGCATTGGTGTCCCCCTTCAGAGCTTCCTGGCCCTGTGACGACTCCTGGCTCTCCTCTGTGGCTGCTGCTAGGGGCTGGACTGGGCCCGGGATTGCCTGCTGCTTCTGCACCTGCCAGGGTGGCTGTTGCCATCTCAGCCCTGGTGGGACAGGTAGGTGGATGTGTGGGTCCTGTGGTCAGGGCTGCTGCTGTGGAATGGGCACCGGCGGTGGGATGGGTGGTGGGTGTGGAGATGCAGCCGGTATGGCACCCGGGGGTGCTGCTGTCATGATGTAGACACTCATCGTGCCCGCATGTAGCAGCAGTGAGGTGCCGATCTCGAGGGACTGGTCTAGCTTCCCAGAGTGCTCAGCGGCCTGGCAGTCCATGGTCTCCTTCAACTGCTGTATTGCCTCCATCTGCCGTGTGTGGTCCTGTCTCTGTAGCCACCTCTCCGTCTGCATCTCAGCTAGGAGGTGCCTGTCCCATCCCTCCACCTGATCTATGGCCCTGCCGGTGGCCGCCTCCATCTTGTCAATGGAGATGGTCATCGCCTCCCCCTGCTCCACGCTGGTTCGCATTATCTCCTCCGCCAGGTCCTTCCGCCGGCGGCGCACACATGCCCTGTGATCCTGCATCCTCTGGGCCAGCAGCACTGGTCCCTCTCATGGCCGGGCCAGCTGCTGGGGCAGCGGATCTGTGGGATACGGGTTCGGTTAGCTCGGTTGGGCACCTGTTAGCTGCACGTGTGCCCCCCCGGAACGGTGCTGGGGTGGGGCTTGGGATGCCTGCCCATCTGTCCCCCTTCCCTTTGGGTGGTCAGGTCCCCTCCCCTCCCTCCACGCACCTGTGACCCGCTACCCCTCTCCATTTCCCTCATGGTCACCCTCGGCGCCTGGTCCGGCAGCTCTGGCCACCATTCCCCTGGGTTCGCTGGGAGCCGTATGTGTGGGTCAATCCGCTCCCCCTTGGGCCACCACCCTCTGCTGGCACGTTGGTCCGCCCCCCCACCTGCTCACCTTGATCCACCTGCTGCTGCTGCTGCTGGTGCTGCTCTCCCTCCGCCTCGACCTCCTGCGGCAGTGGTAGCAGTCCTGTGTGGGAACAGCTGTGGGGATGTGACATTGGGGTTTCCCTGTCCCTACCCCCATGTTCCACCCCCCTGCCCCCCTCCCAACCTCTGGTGGGCCCCATCCTTTCTGCTTACCTTCCGCCACATGTTCCACCACTCCCGGTGCCCGTTCCCCCTCCGTTGCCTCCTCCTCCTCTGCCTCGGTCGCGTCTGCAGTAAAGGGTGTGTGTTGGTTGGTTAGTATTGTTCCCTGCCTGTTGTACCCCCTCTGCTCCCTTGCTGGGTCTGTGCAGGCCCCTGTGCCTTCCACACCCTGTGCCTACCTCCTATGTCTGTTTCTGTGTCCTCCGTGGCCAGCTGCTTGATGGGGCTCTGCTCGGAATGCTCCCCTCGCATCCACGGGCTCTGAGTGACCAGCGTGTCATCGTTGGAGCCCGACCCCGAATGTGGTAGTGGGCTCCCCGTGCCTGTCTGTGATGGGGGTCTGCTGCTCCCCAAGATTCCAGGCTATTCTTCTTGGGGTGCGGGTCCGGCGGTATCACTGGTGCACCCGGTGCTGCCATGGGAGGTGGGACATCCTCCCGTGTCCGGCCCTGTGCCATGGCACTCCCTACCTGCCGGGGGGCCATGATGGATCCCTTCATGTGAAGGATCCGGTGTACGACATCATAATATGGCGCAGTCTGCATTGCATGACTGGACCTCTGGTTATTGTCCTTAATGTGCTTGTAGCTCCTCTTGAGTTCCTTGGCCTTGGACCAGCACTGTGCTGCCAACCTCTGATATCTGGCCTCACCCATTTCCCTCACTATCACGTGCTCGTTGCGTTTGTTGACCGTGAGCTCTACCTGGTTTTCCAGGGAGCCCCCAGATCTTGATGAAGTCCTCAGTCTCCTGTACTCCCCAATGTTCTCCTCTCTGGTACCTCCGTCTCCGTGCCGGCCGCTCTGGCTCTGGTGTCACTGCCTCCTCCTCTGCCTCCTCCTCTGCCTCTGCCAGCTCCTCCTTGCTGGTGTGCTGTGGGGGTTCCGGGGCTTGGGCCTGTTTCCTGGTCTGTTGGGTGGACATGGGGGGTTGAGTGCTGTGGTTGTGCCGTTCCCGCCCCCGCTTCCCACCCTCTCTCCATGGCTGTCTGCTACCCTTGCACTCTTGGCCCCCCTGGCCATCCCGTGGTGGTCTCCCTACCTGTTTGTGGGGAGCCTCCGTCCCCGTTTGGTGTCCCCCTGTGGGGTGGGTTGCTCCAGGTCCTGCTGCTGCTCCTCCTCATGCTCCATCACTGTCCTGTCTCTCCACTCTCTCTTCCTGTCTCGCCACCTCATTCCCCACCACGGCATGGGATTGTTGTCCATGATCACGCCTGGCGGTTGCCGTTCAGACATTACTTTTGGCCATTTCCTGGTGGGGATTGCATTGACCATGGTTCTGGACCTACTCCCGTCCCGAGCTCTAGAACTGTGGTTGGCCTTGGCCCCTACCGGTGATTGACTATGGTGAACATCTGGATGCCCCTGAACAGACATTCAGGGCTCATTGGCCGCGCTGGGGGATTGAGTGTGGTTCACTGTGGTTGACTGCGATCTTGTAACATCTGAAATTACCCTATGTGAATTATTGTGTACTTATATTAACTGTGCTTGGGGGGAGGGTATAGAAAATTACTTGGAGCCAGACTTGTACTGCAATTTTTTTAAAAAAATTCTGCAACCCAAAATTCAAAATTCTGCAACCCAACAAAGTTGCAAAACACGTCTAGAAAAATTTAAAATGAGTTGTTTATTTGCAGTTTTATAATTCACCCCCCCAAAACACATGACAATGCAGAGAGCACAACAAGACACCCCCAAAACACATGGCAATGCAGAGAGCACAACAAGACACCCCCCCCAACACATGGCAATGCAGAGAGCACAACAAGACACACACACCCCAACACACATGGCAATGAAGAGAGCACAAACACCCCCCCCCAAACACATGGCAATGCAGAGGGCACAACAAGATACCCCCACAACACATGACAATGCACAGGGCACAAC
>QEPC01007291.1:987464-1008634 GCA_003113815.1 Sphenodon punctatus
CTGGGGAGGTGGGTGCAAGGTGGCGGAGGTCAGGGGAGATGGGTGCAGGATAAGGGGGGGATGGGTGGAGGGGGGGAAGGAGGGATCAGTCTTACCTGCTCCTGGAGTTCCAGCGGTGGTGGTCCCTGGCTACAGGAGGTGTAGGGGAGGTGGGGAGGTTGTTTTTTTTAAAAAATTGCCGCATGTCCCCACGGAGCCAGGACGTGCGGGCAATTCATTAAAAATAAATAAATAATAAAACCACATTCGCTGCCATTGCCGCTCCCCCCCCCAGCCACCGCTGCCGCTCTGAGCAATAGATGGGGGCCCCATCTGCCAGTTAGAGCAGTGGCGGGGGGAAGCAGCATTTCAGTGGGGCCGGGGGGGGGGAGAGTGGCAATGGCAGTGGGAAGGAAGTGGCAGCGCAGCAGGAAGGCGCGCTGTCCGGAGAGCCGAACAGCGCCCCACAAGCCTGCATGTGCAGCTGAGACAGGGAGGAGTGCGCATGTGTGCTGCTCCCTGCCTCAGTCCCCCGACCAAGTCATCTCACCAGGACTGTTAGCGTGACCTCTCTGGCGAGATCTTTTTTTTTTTTAAAAAAAAATACAATTGAGCAGTGGCGGTGGCCCCCACGGTGCTTGGGGGGGGCAGTGTCCCAAACTTCCTGTGGGGGGGAAGCTGCCCGTGGTTTTGTGTCAACAAAGCTCCATCATTTTAATCAGAGTATCCCATTTCTGTGTTGGGGTGTGGGAGGGAAATTCCTGGCTCTTCCCCTTTGCTCCTTGGGACTCCCCTCCCTAGAGACAGGGAAGCACAACCGGATGATCTTATCAGGCTGTGGCCAGGGGATCCTACCAGCAGCGTTGGTGTCTTCAGCAGGGGGGTCGGCGCTTGGCCCCAGTGGGAGGATGTGTGGCCTGGAAGGGGTCACTAAGGGTGAGTGTCACAGGGTCCCCACTTTACCATGGAGTGAGTGGTTGCAGGATCTGCACCTAAGAAGGTTGCCACACAGAGGGTCGGACTTCATCACAGTTTATTCACAGTCAAATAGTCCATTGGCCAGGCACCAAGCCTCTTGCCAGTTTACCGTCCATATAGCAGAGCCTAGCCACAATCAGCATCCCTGGTTAGCTCTTTGGCAACTCACTTCCAGGTTCAGGCTTCTTCTTGAGTCCAAGCCTTCTTCATTCAAGGCCTCTCTGGAGATGCATTCTCTTCAACAGTCAGGAGCAGACTACCCTTCCTCCTGGGGCTAGCTTCCTTCTACAGTGCTGGCCACGCCCCAAACTTAGCCACTTCCTGTGTCAGCCATGTTGGGTCCCTGTTCAGGTGCCATTGTGTGGCTCAACCCTGCCACACACCTTTCCCCCAAGTCAGGATTACCAAAGGTGAGTCTGTCTGACACCTTTACATCATTATTTCCAAATACACCAATCGTTCCACTTTATCTGTGGTCTAACACCCCGAACACCCCCTGGTCTCCTCTTCTCCCCTTTTAGCCAGACCCGAACCACCTGGTATTATACTCAGTGTTACTTTCAACCCACGTTCTTTGTCCATAGTTTATTCATGGGTCTCATAAGTTGTGGGGTCTCCCGCAACCTAGGCTCCATGTGGACCCATATTTTTTACACTGGTGCTTCATGCTCATGTTGTCATTTTCAAGTTTATTCATAGACCCATTTTTGGAGGCCCCTTCAGGGAAACTCAACACACAGGACCCTATGCAGTTTCACAGTCTGCATTCTTATAGATCCAGGATTGCAGTTCTGAGGTCTGAAGTCAATTAAAAGACTCTAGTGAGACAGAAACTGGACCCAGCCACTTTGCAATCTCTTTCAAGCAGAAAGTCCATCCTTGGTGGGCACACACTAGCTGTTTCAAAGGGCCTTGCAGCATGCTCTGCACATAATAACCTGCTCAGGAGGACCCAGTGAGCTTACACGCAAGTAGAATGGGAAATGTGGACTCTTCTCCAGAGCTCTTCCCTGCTCTTCTCCAGAGCAAGCAAAGGGGGAAGCAGAAATACACAGCAATGGCAGCATGGGGACCTGCCTGGAGAGGAAGCTCTTCAGGAAATAGTGAAGCTACAGTGCTTAGGAGAACTTAATTAAAAGTAAATGGAAAATCTGCTTCTGAAATCAAGAGTAGAAGCAGAAACACACAATGAAGCATTAAACATACTCATTTTTTTCTGCCTTTCTCCTTCTCCCTCCCTGCTCAAGAATCCCAGGCTGGAATCTGACTTGGATCACAACCCCCACCCTCCGGTCCCCAAACCTAGGAAAGTTCACATTCACAGAGCTGAGACAATAGCCCATGGCCCACCAGCAATGGCAGCCAGAGGGCCCCTTGCTGCGCTTCCTTAGGGAGAGACAAGGGAGGGAAGCAGGCTGCACTCCAAGGTTGCTGCAGCAGGAGCTGAAGCAGGGCTCCTGGAATGGCGGAAAAGGCAGTCAGACCCAGCTCAGGTTGCCCCTGGCAACGGGCTTCTTAGCTAACCCGGAGGCGCAGCGGGGAAGGCCCTCCCAAGAAGGGGAGGAGCATCACTGCTGGCCAGGTGGCTCCCTCTTCATTCGGCGATGGAGCCAGGAGCTACAAGCTGCGTTTTGCCACACTGCATGTGATCCGGAGCCTGGAGAAGAATGAGGGGCCAGAGTCGCCTGAGGCTCCCGTCCCTGGTCAGTGTGAGCTTGTGGAGGGAAGCATCCCCTCCCTTGTTGAACTGTCCCCCCCATCTTACTCTCTACGGAGGTGAGTCTCTCAGGCGGGGACCCCCCCCATACTTGCTGTGTGTCTGCGCAAGGTACTGATCCACCCGGTGGGCGAGGAAAGGGAGCCGGGGGGGATGATACGTTGCTTCCCCACAGTATGGGGAAGAATAGGCAACAGAGCTGCACCAGGCCAGCACTGCAGCCTGTGCGGTCCCCGCCTACGTCTGCACCCGGCCCGGAGGAGGTGCCAGGGTGCAAAGCAGGCCGGGTCCCACCAGGGGAGGGTGGGGAAGGAGTTGTCTTGTTGTCCCTGCAGGAGCAGCTGGTGGGCTGTGAGGCCCTTATGGAGTGGATGGCCACTTCCTGAGCAGGGCACCCTCCAAGGATGCCACCAGTGGTGCTGGACCATTTGCCAGAGCTGGGCCCGGGGTGGCTTGCTCTCGAAGAGCCGGGGATCACCCCCCTGGGGGGGGACACTGGTCCCCTAACATGTCCGGACCCATGTTGGGAACCCCGGACATCCCGCCTTACGCGGCAGGCTCATTTGAGGCCCTGGTACTCCTTCTCCCCGGTGCCCCCACCCAGGTACCATGATGGGGCCTTGGCCAATCCCCCTCCTGTAAGTACTGGGTGGCAGTGGACCCCGGAGCCATCTGGTGGGGGGGGAGGGGGTACAGAGCTCCAGGAAGGGGCACTACCAGCCCCAAGGCCAGTCCCTGCCCCCCCACAGGCATCCTCCCGCCAGAGAGCTCGGTGGAGGGGGGCGTCTTGTTCTTCTCCCAGGAATGAAGCCCCACCAGCACAGAGAGTGAGAGATGAAGGCAGGGAACAAAGTGAACAGGAGGATCCTGAGACGCTCAGGAGGATCGAGGCATTGGAACACAGACTACGGACCATGGCAGAAGATTACCAACCCCTGTCACCACCGCCAGATCTGTGACCCCAGTGCCAGTTTACACAGGTATGGGGGATCCAGGGATGGCAGGATACCTGCCCGGGCCTGCGCAGCCCCCAACGAATCAAGTCACGGGGGTGGCGGGCATGGTCCCCCTGTGGATGGCCAGGCCTCCGCCAGCTACCCACGAAGGGCAGCAAGGGAGTAGTGCACAATGAGGAAGTATGACCAAGGGTGCGCACCCATCAGGTACAGGGAGTGAGATACCACAGTTGTGGTGGAACGGGGCTTGGGTGCCAGCCACAGGGCTAGGAGTCCCCCCTCCCCCCCCCGCCGAGGAGGCCATTGGGGTTGGACTGTCACTTGGACAATGGGGCACGCACACAACATGGATGGTTCCTCGGGCTCCCATGGGGTCCAGGCCCTCCAGGTATGGGCTCAACCTCAGGAGAGAGAAATATGCTGACAGGGATACATTCTTGTCATCAACAAGAGGAAAGGCCCCAGTAAGAACAGAACTAGTAAAAACTGTCCGTTCCCAGAACAAGGTTGCAGATAAAAACCAAGCAATGCAATAAGGGGAAAATGGCTTGCTCAGACAGAGAGACGCCTCAGAGAAGGGGTGTGGGGGATCTATGGCCTAAGGTCATGTCTTTCTTCCGGAAGGAGGATCAGCAGGACCTAATCTGGTCATGCCAAACCCCAAACAAGTGACAAACAGGGAAGGACCCCCAAACCTGAATAGCGAAGGGGAGGAACTTTCCTGACGTGTAACTGTTAGCCCCATGCTCTGGATAACTCATAAGGGAAATGGCATAAAAGGCCAGTCCCTAGACAGAGAAGTTGCCTTCACGGTCCTCGATTGCCATCCCTCAGGGGAGCCAACGAGCTTGGTGATCCGCCCACTTTGGAACTCCTCTCTCTAGGGAGTTCTACAATGGCTTCTTGGGCCCCCTGACTGCTTTCCTCCGGAACCAGGCCATCAGCCTCTGATCACGTAAGAATATGTGCTCTTGTATGTATTTTTAGGTAGACAAGGGTAGATGGGTGCAAATGTGAATGCAAGTGTCTCTTTGGTAATTGGTATGCTAAATTGTTCTGATCTTATTGAATAAATGCCTATTTGATTGAATAAAAGACTCATTACTGAAATAAAAGAAGAGTAATTCCCCTAAACCCTCTCAAACTAAAGTATTTTCACTAGATCCCGAAGAATTGAAAGGGACCGACTCCCTCTCTCTCCCTCTCTCTTGTTAAACTACATTGCAGCGGGCCTCTCTCCGGAACCGAGATAGCTGAATAGGATAATTGCAGGTAACTCCCTTGGACAGGGACATCTGGTTGGGTATTTTGCAGCAGAAATCTCCCCGGGGCAAAGGTAGCTGGTTGGGGTAGTTACAGTTGCCTCTCTTGGACAGAGACAGCTGGTTGGGACTCACAAGCGCTGGACCCCTCTGGGACAGGGAAACAGCAGAATCTTTCTGGGAACTACTTAAAGTAGAGAGGAGCAGTAGAAACCCCCTTTCTAATTCATTATAATACCAGGGTTGAGGTGGGACGTTCATGCCCATGACTTATGACTGAATTGCATGAGCGACTCAGCCATAGCCTTCTGAGCTGACAGTGGCCATGTGCTGACCAAGGGAAGGGTGGCCCCCACTAATGACCCCTATCGAAGTGAGGGCCGCAAGACCCAGAGTATGGGGGGCGCCCAATGTTGGGAATTTGCCCACGCAGGGAAATGTAGCTGCAGCGGATGTAAATTCTGCCACGCCTGCACCATCTGTGGGGGGTACCACACCATGACAGCATGCAACAAGGGGAGGCAGTTGTGGTCAAAAGGAAAGAGCCAAACGGGTCCCCAAGGTAAAGGTAACCAAGGAGGAACCTTGGGGGACGGTCAGGGAAAGGGCTCCAACCCCAGTTAAAGTAGAAAGGTTGGAAAGGGCATTAGAAGAACACCCAGATAAGGAGGAGGTGGCATATATAGTAAATGGCTTTCGTGAGGGGTTCAGGATACCGGCAGTGGGTGTGCAGCATTCTAAACCTGCCCCAAATCTTAAATTGGTAATTGGAATGGAACCGGTGGTCCAAGCAAAGTTGGAAGAAGTGCGGGAGGGCAGAGTGGCTGGGCTGTAACAGGTCCTGCTGATTGCGAGCATGGTGGTCTCCCCCATAGGGGTGGTGCCAAAGAAAGCCCCCGGGGAGTTCTGTCTGATCCATCACCTGTCCGACCCCTGGGGAGGATCAATAAATGATGCCATCCCAAAGGCACTTACAACTGTCCACTACGGCTCATTTGACACGTCGGTACAATTGGTAAAAGGTGCTGGCCAAAATGCATTGCTGGCCAAGTGTGACATTAAATCTGCCTTCCGACTACTGCCAGTTCACACAGAGTTTTCACCTCCTGGGTTTTCATTTCCAGGGGCAATATTATTCCGATTGAGCCATGCCTATGGACCACTCAATCTCATACTCTGCATTTGAGTGTTTCAGTTCTATGGTCGAATGGGTAGTCCGACAGCAGGCGAGAGGAGGGGAACTTACAAAATATCTTGACGATTTCCTTTTCATAGGCAGGGCAGGGACGAGGGAGTGTGTGGGTCTTATGGAAACCTTCCAAAGGGTTGCAGACAAATTGGGGACTCCCTTGGCACCAGAAAAAATGGAGGGACTGGCCACCACCCTTACTTATCTGGGAATAGAACATGACACAGTCAGGGCCCTCTCCCATCTCCTGAGAGATAATCTGGACACTTTTCAGGCCAAAATAGCCAAATGTTCAGCTGCTGTAAAGATCATGGTGCGGGAACTACAGTCCTTGGTAGGGAGCCTTAACTTTGCTTGCAGAGTGGTGGCCCCTGGCCGGGCATTCTTGGCTCGCTTGTACGACAAGCTGAAAGGGAGCCTCACTCGCTCACTATCATATAAGGGTCACTAGGGAGATGAGAGATGACCTCTGGATTTGGGCAGAGTTCCTCAGCAATTTCAAGGGGGTCAGCTTCTGGAAGGAGCAACTCCTGCTAGAGGCTGAGCTCCAGGTTCACTCAGATGCAGCTGGAAGTTCTGGTTTCGGGGTGTATTTTCAGGACAAGTGGTGCACTGCCCCATGGCCGCAGGAATGGACGGAGCAAGGGGTCACCAGGGACCTGATGTTTCTGGAGTTTTTCCCAATTGTATTGACTGTACGCCTCTGGGCGGCCGACTTTGCTGACTGCTCCGTTCTCTTCTGGCGTGACAACATGGCGGTGGCACACGTGATCAACTCTCTGTCCTCAAAGTCCCCCCGAGTCATGAAGCTGGTCAGGGCGTTAGTTTTAGCTTGCTTGAGGTATAACATTTTGTTTGACGCCGGGCATGTACCCAGCATTAGTAACAGAATAGTTGATGCCCTCTCTCGCTTCCAGATGGAGCATTTCTGCTCCTTGGCCCCGGGAGCCAGACTGTCACCGGAGCCCCTGCCTCCAGCACTGTGGATCCTTGGATCCTAGAGCTGTACAACATCATACAAGGATCCTTGGCAACACGAACCCGGGCAGCATATATGAGGGCCTTCAGGGAATTTCAAGAATTTTGGGCACAAAAGGGCTGGGGGCTGGGCTTCCCCATCCCCAAAGCACAGATGCTGCAGTTTGCCTTGGCCCTGAGGCATTGTGGCACGGCAGTAGGGACCACTGCGAGCAAGTTGCCATCATTGGGGTTCATGAGTGGCTTAGCAGGTTCCCCCCCACTGGATTGGTTTTTTTCCAGCAGGATAATGCTAGAAAGCTGGTTGCAAGAGCAGGTCAGTGAGCAGGACACCAGGGTCCCTATCACACCTTCCCCCCTCCTTAGAATAAATGTTGCCTTTCACCATGTTTGTTTTAATTCTTTTGAAGTGTTATTGTTTGCAACAGCTTTCAAGGTGGCTTTTTTCTGAGCCTTCCGGGTTAGCGAGATCGTAGTTGAGTCAGAGCGGGATTGCACAGGGAGAGCCCTTTCCATCGATGATGTAAGGCTGGGCGACGAGACACTCCACCTGCACCTGAGGTGGTCCAAATTCCAAAACAGATCAGCAGAGCAGAGGACATGTGATTACCCTCCGCAGGGCCGGCTCCCCTGAACTATGCCCTATTCAGGCAGTAGAAGAATACTGTAGGTCCCACCCTCCATTACCTGGGGCCTTTTTCAGGCATGCACACCCCGTGACCTGATATCACTTATGGCCAAAATAAAGCATTATTATTATTTTATTATTATTATTATATCAGTTTACAGCGGTTCTACAGAGGACTTTGTGCTACCTTGGCCTCCCTTACTTCGAGTACGGGTCACACTCCTTCCGTATAGGGTCAGCATCTTTCGCAGCCGCAGCTGGCCTCCCAGAGCAAGAGAGAAGGGCAGTAGGGCAGTGGCGCTCCCAGGCATACCGTACGTACATCTGGGAGCTGGCACACTAACCTTTTGTATTCCATCTGTGCATTCAGGTGCCACAAGGTTTCACCGCAGGAGTCCTGTATGGATCATCAGCCACAGTCTGGTGCGATGAGCCGTGAAGGTTGCAGGCCAAACTCGCTGGGGATTCCAGCTGGGATTGGCTGCCCGAGCAGAGATTTGCTGGATGGGGGGGAGCAGGATGCGTTGGCACCAGCTGCTCCCCACTCTACGGGCAGTGGCGGCTGGAAAGCCGCCAGACTTTGTGGTAATCCATCTGGGAGAGAACAATATACCAAGAACGAAGGGGGTGGCAATGGTACTAGTTAACATCAAGACCGACCTATTAGAGGTGGAGAAGCTTTTCCCAAGGGCTACCATTATTTGGACAGATCTGGTAGCACGATTAAAATGGGACAAAGCAGTAAGCCCCGGAAAAGTCAATAGAACTTGGCGAAATATAAACAGGGAAGTGGGAAAGTGACTTCACTTGAGGGGAGGAAAACAAATCTCTCACCACGGGATTACCCACAGGTCAACTGAGCTTTATTGCCCTGATGGGGTACACTTGTCGCCAGAAGGCAATGAAGTTTATTTGGCTACCTTGAAGGCAAAACTGGTTGAAGTTTTATATTTTGATTAGGCTGGGTGGGGTTCAGGACTGTCCGATGCAGGAATCGGCGGTCCCTCAGTAGCAGGGGTCCAGCACTGTTATGTGGTTAAATAGATAAGTAAGTAGATTGGAGGCATCTCCTTAAGAGATGGGGATGCGACACCTGGCGCAAAAGCAGGGTATGGCAAGCGCAAGGGTCACATCCCTGGGTGAGGTTACTTTCAGAAGGAGGGTAGGGACAAGCAAGATCCTCAATCCTTTGGTACCATATCCTTTCTCTAGTCCAGAAAGGACACTGTCCCCTTCACTCACGGCCTCTGGCCGGTGAGCGAAGGGGAGACGTTGCTTGTGCTGGCACTGGAGGGCACATCAAGGCCAAGTCCTGTTAGTTATGTTATTAATGGTTATACAAGTAGAGAGTGCTGAACCCGAATTGCTTAGAGGTCATTACCCCACTTAACCTAATTATAATTTGAATAAAGAGTGCGGCCGTTAAAACCCAACTTTGAGTCCTTGTCTCATTCTGGATGTGTCAACAAAGTGGGCTGAACCAAAATCCTGCCTCCTAGACCGCAGCGTTGGAGGAGTTAGAGCAGAAAGCCATCCCACTGGACTAGTCCCAGCTTTGCATTAGACCCCCAAACTTCATGTGGAATACTTGGCAGGGAAAACTTTGCAAGTTTTTCCCCAGATTCTCCTGGCAGAGCTATCTGAGGAGATCTTTAGATTCCCAGGAGACTAGCTCCAAGGGCAGGAAAGTTTGCTGGACTTTAATAGCTCCCCCCCACCCCCTCCCTTTTAGGAATGCGTTGCCAGCTTAGAGACACAACAAGCTGAGTGTAAAGAAAAAGCTTTTACAGAGTCTATAAATAGCTCCTTAGAGAATATGTCTAGCAGATTGGAGGCACCACCTCAATACACTTAAAAAAATAATAATAAATACCTAAATTGGAACGACACCTATTTTCTCAGCTTTCTTCTCATTGTGAGAGACTGACTCTCAGGCCGAGCTCAGGGCTCCAGTAATTCTATTTACTGATCCCTTATTGCCCATGGCAACAGGCAGCCAATATCCAAAGTACTTGATGATGATGATGAGGGCAAGGTTGCTAGGGAGCCAAAGCATTGTCTCTGCAGTTACCTGGTAACTAGTGACCAGCTCATTCAGCGTGGCTCAAAGGAAAGTTCCAAGCCACGCAGGCCTTGTGCCAGCTGCTGCCATTCCTGATAAGGCAGTAGTTTGTTCTCAAATGGAGAAAGGTCATGGGGTTGGGTGAGTGTGATGTATCAAAGGGCGGCACCCGTTATGGGAGTGTGGCAGGAAATCGTGATCTGTGCAAAAGTGCATCGCTCTGTGATCCAAGTTTTTCTACTGAGTGTAGAAATCAAATCACACAGATGCTGGGAGACCCATTCACAGAGCAACCAGTTGTGTTTTCTATAACACATGTGCGCATGTGCGTGCAGTGCACACACACACACACACATATATATATATATATATATATGCAGGGGTTTTAGCTGTCCCTTATTTTAAGAGAACATCTCTTATTTTAGAGCCCCAGTGAACATAATGGAATTCCTTATTTCAGAACCCCACTGCTTCATGTAACAAAATGGACATCCCTTATTTTAAATCCTCACAGCTGTAGAGCACAATGGCTGTCCCTTATTTCAGAGCCCCATAACCTCTGAGAATGTAATTGAATCCCTTATTTTGGAACTTCACAGCTCCCTGGAATGTAATGAATGTAATTTCATTACACCAACGCTCCATTGTGTCCTTTATTTTTGGAATTTTGATCTGGCAGCCCTAAGAGTGGGTGAAGCTCATTTGCAGGGACCCATACTCATTGTGTTTTCACAGGTCCCTGCTCATTTGTAATTATTGGACTTAGAGAGTTAAAGACACCATGCTACAGTGGCAATGGTCTGAATCCTCACTTGGTATAAATCCACTGTAGCACCATGGAAGGCAGGAAATGGACAACTACATATATACCTGACTTTTTGGGTTTTTTTAAAATGCTTCCCTGGAAGCATTTGTTACTGGCCAGTCTCGGCGATGGAGCACTGGGCTAGATGGATCATTGGGCCCAGTATGGACACGATTGTATTCTGATGATCAATATTATCAATTGCACTTTGTATTAAAGTTTCATTATTAAATAATGTATAAAAAGAGTTAAATGATTGAGGAATGTGCCTTACTTCTGAAAAGGATCTGGGGTTTATAGAAGATGACAGATTTAATATATGTGATGCAGCAGCTAAAAAGGCAAACACTCTTTTGGGTTGCATCAACAGAAGCATTGTCTATAAGACAATGGAAATGATTGTTCCTCTTTACAAGGCTCTGATCAGGTCTCATCTAGAGTACCATACTTCCCAACAGTCCCTTAAGAGGAACAGTCCCCTTTTTTGGGTGCTGAATCCCACTGTCCTTTCAGGACAGAGAGAACAAAGGACTGGTATTCAAACCTCAGGCACTTCTTTCTTGGTTGCCTCCCAGGAAAAGCACTTGAGAGGACAAGAGGGAGATGACAGAATGACTAGAAACTAAGTGGAATGATCAGCAGAAAGGTTTCTGTCCCTCTTCATGCACTTGGAATGTTGGGAAGTGTGAGTACAATTGCATAAGTGGGTGGAGCTTATTTGCTGAGAGGAGGCGTTTGTTGGACAAGGAGGTGGGACCTGTCCTTCTTTGGCTGCTTGAAATGTTGGGAGGTATGGAACTTTATTATCTGTATCCAGCTTGCTCTCAGCTCCCTAACTCAAGGCATAAACTATCGCTCCTTGTTTTTGACCTTGATCTAAACCCTAAAAAACCAAAGCACCCTTCTTTTCTAAGCACAGACAAGCTACTGGTGGCATTTGTGGATTCTTCCCTGGCACCCATTGGTCATTACTATCCATTCCTGAAAGCCTAAAGGCCAGGAGGTGTGTGCAGCTCTTCTTAGGCCGTTTTTGCATGGAGGGATGGATGTGGGTGGGATGGATGTGCGCCTGTGGAAACATCACAGGAGGCGTTTGTGCTCCCGGCTCATATCCATCTCTACCCATCACCCATCCACAGAGCCATCCAACAAAATGGAGGAGGGGCTGTGGGTGGAGATGGGTGTGCGCCCATAGGAAAGGGAGCATGCCCACCTCCATGCACTACGGCCGTACACCCATTCCCCCACCCAGCAGCGACGTGTGAAAATGACCTTACTTTGAGGATCACCATCATATGGAACTTTATATGAGTGATGTCATCATGGAAGATAGGCCCATCATAAGAACGTAAGTAGTGCCATTGTGGGTCAGACCAATGGTCCATCAAACCCAGCATCCTGTCTCCGACAGTAGCCAATCTCTTTCTCTTGGGAGAAGTATCCAACAGGTCACAATGGGCAAGCCATTCCCTTTTGTTCTAGCCCCCAACAGTAAGAGGTTACGTTTCCAACACCTACTTGCTCATAGCCATGAATGTACCTATCCTCCAAGAACTTATCTAATCCCTTTTTAAAACTAGTAGCTACACTACCAGCCATGACCACTTTCTCTGGCAGTAAGTTCCACAAGTTAATTGTGCACCGAGTGAAAAAATACTTTAACTTATTTGTTTTAAATCTTCTATCAGTTAATTTCATGGACTGTCCCCTTGTTCTAGTACTCTTAGAGAGGGTAAATAACCACTCCCTATTTATGTGTTTCACACCACTCATGATTTTGTAACCACTCTGTCTGTATCAATGTCTTGTCAACATCATAACTCTCATTCTTCCTTAAATACCATTGACATTATAATAACAATAAAAAATTCCCACCACTTCACCATCTCTACTGATTAATAAATTCATTTTCATTCAAACACGTTAATGAGTTAATTATTTATTACACTATAACAACTTATATTTCATTTCTGGATTTCCAAACCAACTATACAATTTCTACACCAACATTAACTCATTAAGGTGTTTGAATGCACTGCCCGCACCAGCCATTCCTACCTCCGTCAGCTGCACTGCCCCCCGCCAGCCATTCCTGCCCCCGTCAGAGCTGCACTGCCCCCCGCCAGCCATTCCTACCCCCTGTCCAAGCTGCACTGCCCCACGCCAGCCATTCCTGCCCCCGTCAGAGCTGCACTGCCCCCCGCCAGCCATTCCTGCCCCCGTCAGAGCTGCACTGCCCCCCACCAGCCATTCCTGCCCCCTGTGACAGGGGCCACAGGACTAGCTTAACAGAACCTGTAAAAAGATAAAGCACAGCAACAGGGAGTGGGGCGCACACATCCATGGACCCTGGCCCACTCCGGCAACTGTGCGACACCAGCCCCAACCGGCACTACCACGGGAACCCCCCCCGGCAGGAATGAGACCATGGACACGGGTGGGAACAGTAACAAAAAAAAAACTTCATTGAAAACAGCAGATACACTGGTTCAACAGAACAACAAAAGTCAACAGATGGGGGCAACAGTAGGGGCAGCTGGGGGCACTCAATAAGGGCAGCGTTCTCAAACCTGACTCCAGTAGTCGGCCTGGTCCTGGTCCAGCTGGTGGACCTGGTGCAGGAGATGCAGCAGCAGCCACACTACTTCCTCCTGCTCCCGGGTACGCTCTGATATCAGCTCCTGCACTAAAGGAGAGAGAGACCACTATGAGTTCAGGCCACAGACCGGACCACCCCAGGAGTCCACATCAAACATGGGAGGGAGGGGGAGGGCTACACACACAGCAGGGTAACTCACAGATCTCATTATAGACCTGGGCCCCTGCACAGAAGTCCGCCTCCGCCCGCTGAAGCTGCCCAACTTTGGCCCCCAGCTGCAGCAGGGTCACCAGCACAAGTACTGATTCTGAAAGGGAAGAGAAAGCGATAGGAGGGGACAGGGGCAGAGGCAGGCCAGGAGGCAATGGGGAGCCCACAACCTCAAGGCACCGAGGGCCAAACCCAGGTCCAACACAGCCCTGTGATCCCGCAACCTGATAGCCACCCACCGCATAAGGGAGTCCAAAGGAGGTGGCAAGGGACACGGTGCAGAGTCAACAGGGTGGGTACTCTCATGGTCAGGAGTGCCAGGAGCATGCTGCCCATCCATGTTCACCAGCTAGAGAATGGGGGACCAATAGGGGGTGGTAGAACAAACAACCTAAGGGGTCAGAACCAGAGCAAGGCCAGGCCAATGTAAAGGGACAGGAGCACACATAACGGATCAAAGTCAATGCCTAGGGACAAGGCAGAACAGGTGGGGGGGGGCTGCAAGGGAGCAGATATGTCAAGGGAGGCAAGGGGTGGCATAGCCCCGGGACACATGTAAACTGGTGGTGGTGGGGGGGCACAGACAGCACCACCTGCACCGCACCACCACTGTCACACTGCGCATGCAAGTTACAGGCCTGCATTGGTGCCCCGTGCAGCCCTGCAACATGCAAATAAGATGACAGAGTACTGTGAAAGTGGGATCACAGTGGAGGTAGTGGTATGTCTCCAGGCACCCCAGGAGCGAACATTCCAATATCAGCAAGGGTCCATGAGCCTATACATGCACGTGGCATCCCTCAGTGATGTCACCAGCCCAGTCCCCATACCCTTGCCCCCATGGACAGTCAGAGACACTAACCCCTGCCCCAGTTGCAGCTGCAGAGAGGTATGTCACCCCAGAGCATCCATCCAAAGATGGAAACCACAGAGTGCCGGCACGGTGCGCAAGGTGCTGGGGCGACGGTTATTGTGGATGAGGGAGGGATGGGACATGGCGTCCCCTACAGGCCAGGGGCCAGCAATGGTACTTCAAGGAAGTGAGCATGGACAGTCAGTCCAGCCCACAGGACAGGGCACCAGAACACACCATGGTAGCGGGACAGGAGCAAGCGATGGCAACCCTGCAGGAAGTGACAGATGCCAAAAGGAGCAGCACACCTGTCATGCAGACATACACAGTACCAGCACAGGAAAGGGTACCCCACTTGTTTCAAGGGCACAGACCCCCAAGTCAAGCTCTGATCATGGGATAGGATCCGGTTCCTCCCACCTGTCCAACCCCCGGGATCCACCCACCCCTGCAGCACCCGGCCCACCAACAGTGGAGACTGCTGGGACAGACAGATGGCAGGCAAACACACACTGGGATGAACACATGCATTTATTGCTACAGGCAACAGTCCGGTCCATGAGCAGGCACAGCAAGCAGCTGGTAGGGATGACCGGCAGGAACATAGGGGTCGGCAAGCTACAAAAGGTAGCCAGTTTCCCTCCAGGCCCATGGCGAGTTGGGGGTGTTTGATGTTTGGAGTGTGTTCAGAAGGAGAGAAAGCTGGTCAGGGTGTGTTCACTGGGAGATTGAGAGGTGCTGAGTGGTTGGGGTGTGGTCACTGGGAGAGGTGTTGGGTGCTTGGGGTGTGGTCATGATGGTGGGATAGGAATGGCAAACCTCACCGTTCAAGACATTTGTGCTATCCTCCTGGGCATAGTCAGATACTGCCTAACCTTCCTGACTGCTGCCCATGAGCAGTGGGCCCAGCTGCTGGTTATAGACACCCAACTGAAGAACTACTATTCCTGGCGGAGCCACTCCACCGCCCTGTGCAGAAGGGTAGCAAAGCACTGGTTCAAGGGGGTCTGTGCCAGGCATCTGGCATTCATGCGTTAGGCCAGATCATGCTACATCTGTTTTGTTTGCTCCATGGTGCCCCTCAATGCCTATGGCATCCTTGTGACCGTTCCAACCCAGAAACTGGGTTGGGTGAAAGAATGGAGTGAAGATTGGTGGGAGACTATTCTCACCACCTGGTTGGACATGGACTGGATCAGTCACTTCTGGATGACCTGTGGTCTGCTTGTGCAGCTAGCCGATGTCCTCATCCTCCACCTCAAGAGGGGAAGCACCAACATGTGGGCCCCGAAGCACGTGGCTATAGTCGTGTGGCACCTGGTGAACCCGGATTCCTGTAGGAGTGTTGCTGAACAGTTCGGTGTGGGGGCATCTACTGTAAACAGAACACTCCACAAGGTCTGTGAGCTCCTGGTGGAGCTTCTGATGGACCATGTGATCCAGCTCGTGGATCGAGAGGAGGTGATACTTGGATTTGAACATCTGGGCTTTCCACACTGCATAGGGGCTATAGACAGCACGCATATCCCGATAATATGCCCAGCACACAGCAAGGACGACTACTTAAATCAAAAGGGCCAGTTTTTGTTAAATCTCCAGGCAATCGTGGACCACTGTGGCCTCTTCATAGATGTGTTCACAGGCATCTTGGGGAGGAGTCATGACGTCAGGATCTTATGTTCCTCCCCATTCTGTGCCCGCATGTTTGATGGAGAGATTGCTGCCAACCTCTACAGGGTGATTGAAGGTGTCCCCATGCAGCCAGTGGTTATTAGTGATCCGGCATGTCTGCCCACACCCTGGCTCATGAAACCACATCCCATCACCAGGACACCTGTCAGGATTCTCTTTAACGAGCGGCTGTCCTTGGTGCGGTCTGTTGTGGAGCGGACGTTCGGTATTCTCAAGATGAAATGGAGGCTACTGCTGAATATGAGCCAGTTTGACCTCGAGACGACTCCCCCCTCCCCTCGTTCTGGCAGCTTGTGTGCTCCATAACGTTTGCAAGACCCATGGGGCTGCCCTGGACAATCCCCTCCCACTGCAGCATTTTAGTCCCATGCCTGTGTACCAGCATGTGCAGGGCAGTGCCTTTTGGAGGGTCTCAGAGAAGAACAGGGATGCCTTGTGCTGTCGCATTGCATGACAATAGGCAGGGAACTGAACCCAACTTTCTGGTGGCTGCAGCCTATCAACCCCAGTACTTCTGTCCAGTCACTGTGAGTAAATGGTACCATTAATTGTGGACGTGTCTCCTGTTTTTTTCCCCATGTGTCCTATCAGCTCTCCATGGTCAGTCACCTTGTGCAGCACCATGGTATGGGCCCTATCCTTCCTGTTCTGGCAGGGTTACTCTAGCCTTTCCCATTACACCTTGGGGCCAAGGCATCCTGTGCATCCTCCTGAGCTGCAGACCTGCACGTAGGTTCCCTGTATGCACATCACTATGCTTGCTGCAGTACCCCTAGCAGCTTGTGGCTGGGTGCTCTATGTGTCCCACGGTCCTCCCAGGAACAACTGACCGCTGTGTACAGGGGCCCTCTAACACTTTGAATGTTCACTCTGTTGCTTCAGAGCTCTGGGTAGGGACCCCAAGTGGTATGGTCAAACTCCTGCTGTAAGGCCATGCTGGGGTGAACCCTCTCCCTGGCTGCACCCCAGTCCCTGCAGGGGCTGGGCATGGGTGGATGAGCCCATAGGGTTGGCTGATCTGCAGCTGTGTGTGGACTTTCCCATGGGCGCTGCTCCATTGGCTTGTTTGGCCAGGCACTGGGGGTCTTTAACCTGTTCTCTCCCCTGTGCCCTCTGGGATCTGCCTGTCTGGTCACCCCTACAGGTCACCTGCCAGACCTGGCTACCCTGATGCCATATGGCCCTCGTTCCCTGACCTTGCCCATCATGGGGGATTGTGACATGTTCCCACTGTTCCCTACAATCCTACAGCAATGTGTCAATGGATGCCAGGTATGTGTTCAAATCACATCTTTCTTTATTTAGCATTCATTTTACCTTGGGGGGGCCGTCGGGGTTTCGTTTGCCTCCCCCTCGCCCTCTTCCCCTCACCACCAGGGCTGGGATTTTAGGAGGCCTTTGTGGCCACGGCCCAGTGTGGCCTTTGGATGCTTGGCCCGGGCTCTCCTTCCTTCACCAGCCACTCCACCGCTGGTGCTGGTTGCTGCTCCTGTGGCTAGAATGTAGCCAAAGCATTAGTGGCCCATTCCCTCTGTTCCTGTATTTCACCTCTATTTGACAGTCACCTGTTGCTGTGGTCCCACCCACCCTTGACACTGACCTGGTAGTGCCCTCCCTTGGAGCTCTTCCCCTCCTCTAGTGGGCAGCAACTTGCAACAGGGTTACCTCACATACCTGCGGCTGTGGAGCATCCTGCCTTGGTGGTGGAGTTGCTGGGGGCCCCGGAGGGGGAACTGAAGGGGTTTCTGGGGTGGAACTGGGGCCAGTGCAGGCTGTCCAGAGGACCCCCTTGATGTTTCTGGGGGTCTACGGGAGGGAGGGGGTCCAGCTGGTCTCGGGCAGAAAAGGGTTGCTTCTGCAGGATCCAGGGCTGGCAGATGAGCTGGGAGGGGGGTACGGGCACCTGTGGGAGAGCGCGGAGGTGTTATGGTGCGGCTAGACCACCCACCACTCCGTAGGGTCCTGTGTCATGCTGGAGGAGCCCCCACAGTACCTCCAGTGTCTCCCTGAGGAGCTGGTGGGTATCTCCAGTGACTCTCTCCAGTGCAGCATGGACCCTCTGCCTCACAGCACAGTCCAGCTGCTTCTTGTGGAGGTGGGCGGCCAAGTGGCACCTATCCCACAGGTGCTCTGTGCTGGACCAGACGATCAGGTCATGTATGGTCATCTGGTCTTTCTTCCCCTCCCTTTCGAAGACCTTAAAGGACTTCTCATGCTGTTTGGTCATTTCATCTCCCAGCCACTTGGTTTCCATAAGCAAGTCCTTCCCCAGATCCTCCCTTCTCCTCCAGTTGTGAGCCCCTGCTCCCAGTTCCTCTCAGCACTCCCTGAGGCTCTACCCTGTGATGTTCCTGGCTGCTCATCTGTGGACAGAATACGGGGCCAGGGGTTATAATTGGGCTGTGACTCAGCTCCTTCCTTCCTATCTGGTCTGTGTGTCTTGGGCTGGGGGCCTGCTCCCCACCACTGTGGGTTGTGCCCTGTGACTGCTGTGGTACACCCTTCTCCTGCTGCCTGTGTCTTGCTGTCCTTTCCCGTGTTTGGATCTGCATGGGGGGGGGGGGGGTTGGTTCTGTCTCTGGTCCTACTCTCCCAGCAGGTGGGGGGTATCTGCCCCCTGCTTGGCCCTGTCTCCCCTTCCTGCCTGCATGGTCAGTTGCCCCTGGGTGCCCTGTGGTTTCTCTTCCACTCTGCTTTCTGTACTTCTGCCCCCCCTCCCTTCTTCCTTGCCCCTTGCCTGTCCCTTGGCTGCCCTTGGGTGGGATGAGACCATGTTACCATGTCGTGCCCCTGTCCCGTGTCTTGCCACGCTGCCTCCTGTCGCGCTTCCCGTGTCAGTGTTACCCTACCATCGATTTCACGGACAAAGGGCTCTCGTATAGCCTCTGGGTCCTTCTCCTCCTGAGCCACCAACTCCTGGTTCTGCACCTCCAGTTCCCCTTGAGCTGTGGGGGGAATAGGGGTTTGTTAGTTCACCCGTGCATCCCTCCTGGGGCTGGGCCTGTCCTGGGCCGTGCCCCCCCTTCCTTGGGGGCTCTCTGTTATCTGGATCGATGTCTTCCTCCTCCTGGGGGGCGTCCCTGGCATGTTGCCACTTGACGTGTGCCTCCAGACCCTCTGGGTTCTGCGTTTGTGGGTTTAGGGGGCGCACATGGAGGGTGATGTGGCCAGTGTTGGCATCCAGGGACACCTCCTCCATCTGCAGGACGGGTTGTGTCCTCCCACTTCCTAGCTAGCCTCGCCAGGGGCATCAGGCTCCCCTTGCTGTGGGGGGTTTTGCAGGGTGGTGGTGGTTTTCGTCTGCTTTCTGCCCCTGATGAAGACTGTGCCATGTGTGCGGGAGGCCACTATCTCCCCATCCACACAGAAGAAGTGATCCAGCTCCTTGTAGAACTTGTTTGCATGCAGGGCTCAGCCGGACCTGACATTGTTGTCATGGATCTCCTTGTATCCTGACCTCAGGTCCTTTGCCTGCTGCCTGCACTGTTTCATGTCCCACCCCAGGCACCTTATTTCCTTGAAGATAGCTTCATACACTTGCATGTTTTTGAAGCATCTCACCAGGTCTTGCTGGATCTTATTATCCCCCCACAGATGTATACATGCAAGGGTCTCCTCCTGGAACCACTGCTAGACCTTTTGGGAGCAGCCTGTGGGGGTCCATCCAGCCCAAGTGCCTGGGACTCACCCCGTGGCTATGGTAGCAGTGGAGCAGGTGCTCTCCTGTTGTGGGAAGGCATTCCCATCAGGTGTTATCCAGCTGTACCCCTGGTGGTGCTCGGGGGTGGTCTGTGCCCTCCCCCTCCCACCGGGGGTTTCCGCTGTTTTACCTGACTGCCGGAGAGACTCCCCTCTGTTGTTTCTCTGGTGTGTTACCTGACTGTCAGGGGAGCCCTCCTTCGTTTCCTGCCTGCTGTGGGTGCTGCTGCTATATGGGTGCTCCCCTGTTCAGAGACGATAGACCTGTCAGTTAGCATCTGGCCCCTGCCCCTGGCCCCAGTGGTCTGGGTCCCCCTCCCCTGGCCGGCCCAGGGTTTCTGCAGCTACCTGGTAGGTTGCAGCACATTGCATGGCACTGACGCCCTTTGTCTTATCCTTGGCTTTCATGTCTGACATGCTTGGAGCCAGCACACCCATCTCCTTGCTTGCGTGTCCTTTAAGAACTTCCAGCTGGGCGTTTGACGTGCCATGCCTCTCTAGCTCATTGGTTTGGGAGGACCCTTCTCACGGGTGGGTGCGCTTACCTGTTCTACACTCATCCCACCCATCTCCACCCACCTCCATGCACAGAGCATCCTGACTCCTTCCTGGATGTTCCGTGGGTGGAGATGGGTGGAGGTGGGTGGGATGTGGGAGCACGCAGACCCACTTGGCCCCATTCCCATGGGGTCACCCACGCACACGATGGGTGGAGATGGGTGGGGACGTGTCACGTGAAAAGGGCCTTAGACAAATTGACAGTTATAAAAACAGATTTATTTCTCTGTCTCTCTGTGTCTCATCCCTTCCTTCCCATTATTCCCATTGTTCGTTGTCTTTGTCTGTAATTCTTGTCTGTCTGCGTAATTATGGAGTCACGCTAGTGGCTCCATTAGTTAAGGCGGAGCTAACGTTCTGTACTGAGAGTTCCATTGACTTCAGTGGAGTTCCCTGGGGCAAATTCCTCTGGCTTGCAACCCTGAAGTTGACCTGGTTTTCTTTGTGAGCTGAGCATACACTTATAGTCACAGATGGCTGCATAGGACAGATATTGAGTATGCTAAGTATGTGCTTTGGTCCAATATTTGGAGGTGTCAAGAAGATGTCCCTGGTATTTAAAAAGCGCTTGCGCTTGCTGAGGGAGCAGGATGGAAGAGGAGCTGGATGAGGTGGCGGGGCTGGGGGGTCTGTGAGGGGAGGGGACTGAGGGAGCAGGAAGGGGGCTCGGTGTGGCATACGTATGTACAGCTTTAAGACAGCTGGCAATAGCCAGCTCCTTCTTTCCTCCAGAACTAGGTGGGTGAGGTTTCCTGTTCAGTTGGTGTTTGGGAGCTGTAGGGTGCAGTCTCCATTTTGTGTTCCAAACTTTTCTATCTTCTAACACTGAAGTGGTACTTACTGGACCACAGTCAGTGGGGGGCAAATAAGTAGTGGGTTAGAGTAGGTGCGGATCTGAAATAAAAGGAATTTAAATATAAGGACATAACTGGTCCATGTAGTTGTTTGATGGTGGCATATTTACATGCTGGTAGTCACCTGTGTACTGGGGAGATGTATTTGATC